>JBAMCF010000483.1:0-15605 GCA_037075285.1 Drosophila lutescens
ATCACGTCGAACTTATAACCCTCCAGGTAGCAGCGTAACTTTCGGGTGGCCCACACAATGGCGAGGGACTTCTTTTTCAGTGGCCGAGTAGTTCTCCTCTGCCCGCTCGAGTCGTCGGCTCACGTAGGCGATTACCCGTTCGTCGCCCCCGATGTTCTGTGTGAGCACCGCGCCGAGTCCTTTGTCGCTGGCGTCCGTCTGGAGTTGGAACTTATACTCGAAGTTTGGGCAGGTCAACACCGGGGCGGCCGTCAGTCGCGCCTTAAGTGAATCAAACGCCTGTTGTTGGGGTTCGTCCCAGGTCCACTTTACTCCCTTCCTCAGGAGTCGCGACATGGGTTGCACTAGGAGGCAAAGTCTTGGACAAATCGCCTGTACCAAGATGCGATTCCGAGATGGCGGCGGAGTTCCTTGACGTTAGTCGGAGGATTGCCCCTGGATCGCCGCGATTTTGTCGGGGTCTGTCCTGATGCCTTCCTCGCTAATCAGGTGACCCAAGTACACTAACCTTCTTTGGAAGAACTTGCACTTACCCCGATTTAAGCGTAGGTTCGCTTCTCGGAGGCGCCGGAAGACTTCCCTCAGATTGCGTGCATGGTCCTCCCACGTTGCCCCGATGACGATGATGTCATCCAAGTAAGCGAAGGCATGGGGCTCCATATCGGGGCCGATAACGCTGTCCAGCGCCCGTTGGAAGGTCGCTGGGGCGGAATGGAGTCCAAAGGGCATGACTTTCCAGTGGAAGAGCCCACGAGGGACGAACGCGGTGCATTCTCGGCTGCCTTCCGCCATGGGGATCTGCCAATACCCGTTTGAGATCCAACGTAGAGATGAACCGAGCGTTCCGTAGGCGCTCCAGGATATGGTTAATACGTGGAAGAGGGTACGCGTCGGGTATAGAGTGTGCGTTGAGTTGACGATAGTCAACGCACATCCGCATGTCCCCGGTCTTCTTTCGGACCAACACCAGCGGTGCGCTGTGCGGGCTTCGAGAGGGTTCGATTCGCCCGTCCTGCAGCAGTTCGTCCACCTGCTCGTTGATGATACGCTGCATGGCCGGGTTCTTGGGATAATACCGCTGTTTCAGCGGTTTATCATCCCGAAGGGTGATGGTGTGCTCGGCGATATCCGTTGTTCCTTGGAGATGGTCGAAATGCCGAAGCTCCTCTTGAAGGAACCGGAGGGTTGTTGCGTCGAGAGGTTCCTCCAGCACTAGTGTTTGCTGCGGGGGTTCCGCGACTGTGGCCAAGTGTTCGTGAGGACAGTGACTCCGGAACGGGTTCCGCCTCTGGGCGTACTCCGCATCCGGTTGGGTAGGTAGTTGGTACTTCCCAATTCCTTGCGAGCTTTCCGGGAGAGGTCGTGGCACTTCCGGGTCGTCGGGGAGCGTTTCCATCGTGGTGATGGCTAGGCGGTCCTGGCCCATGGGGTGCTTCCGAAAGGGGTTCCTCTGCTTGGCCACGGCGGCATCCGGTAGTGGATGTAGGCGGTACTTGCCTTCCTCAACGGTGACATCGGTCTTTCGCGTGGTAGCGTCGGGGATGGCCGATAGTGGCGGGTGTCCTGCTGGAACGGGGACTGGATTTCGTCCCAGTGTCGACGTGATTTTATGCCTTGGAGCGGGTATGGGACCCGGTGTGGTTCCCTCGTTGCCTTTTTGAGTCCGCGGGGCAGGAGTCGGTGTGTCCGAAAGATGGGCGGTCGCCGCCGTAGGCGTCGCTCGGACAGCTTGGCCTTGATCGGCCCTTCGTGTGGCGGGTGGAGCTAGCTGCAGGCAAACTTGACCGCAGATTAGGGTTGCTTGGATACTGCATAGGAAGTCAATCCCGAGGATCACTTCGTCCAATATTGTTGGCAGGACTAGCAGAGTCATGCGGACCTGTTGTTGGTCCAGGACCACCCGTGCGTGCAAGGCCTTGGTGACTTCCTTCGGGGATCCGTCCGCCAGAGATATTCGGGTGTGAGTTTCCTTGATATTTCGTCCCGAATCGAGTCGATTAGCGACTGCTTCGCTGACGAAGCTTCTGGAGGCCCCCGTGTCGATTGTCGCTGAGAAGAGTTGACCCTCGATGGTAACTGTGGCGACGATCCGTCCTCCCGTCAAGCGGAGCGGTGGATCTAGTGTTGGGGGAGCACAGGGTGGGTCGCCGCCTGCTCCCTGCGTGTGCGAGGACCCCGGGCGTTTCCCGACTGGCGGCAGCAATCGATGGTACGGGTACCACGTTTCCCGCAGTCCCAACAGTAGAGAACTGGTGGGTTCTGGCATTCTCGGACGAAATGTCCCACTTCACCGCAGCGGCTGCAGGCTCGTGCTACGTCGACAGGTGGCTCGGCTTCCTGAGCGATCATCCGGTTGGATATCGCTGGGTTCGTTGGGCTGAAGGACGTCATCCTTGGAAGCACGGGATCCCGTTGTCGGGGACCGGACGGATGGCTGTTCCTCGTTGTGTCGTTTCCACTGGCGGGTGGAACTAGTGCTGCGTGTCGTACTGGGTCCCGGTCCCGTGCGATTTCGAAGGCGGTGGCTAGCTGCGTTAACCCTTCCAGCGAGGAGAATTCATGGCGCCGTATGAAGAGTTGATACTCCGGCAGCAGATTCTCGTAGATCCGTTCGAGCTCCTGCTCGAACGAGTAGTTCGCCCTCTGCATCATCAGGCGTAGTTCTACCACGTAGAACTTGAAAGGCTCGTCGCCTTGTTGGTGGCGGGTCCTAATCGCATCCTCCAGGCGCTGGTAGTACCGTGGAGGGAGGAAAAACTCTAGGAAGTCCCGCTTGAAAGCTTCCCAGGGCACGGCATGCATGTGGTAGGCTCGGTACCAGCCTTCGGCGCGGCCCGATAGCAACCCAGCGATGGCCCTCGGGATGTCGCAGTTCTGAACGCTGTAGGTTGTAGCGCCTTCCTCCACTCGCTCCATGAAGTGCAGGGGGTCGGCCTGTCCGTCGAAAAGGACGCCCCATCCCCGAAGCTTCTCGGCGAACGCGGCCGCTGTCATGGGCCGTGATGGCGAGTGGGACGTGGGGTTGGAACCTTGGGTTCCTCGTCCTGGACTCGTGTGACGGTGATCCGGGGGTGGCACGGAGAGAAGGGTGTCGCCTGCGCCGGGCATCGGTGAGGTGGACCGGCTGGTCACCACCTTTTGGGTGGGGGCCTCCGGATATATGGCCTCCAATGCTGCGAAGCGTTCCCGGAGCGCCGGGCTGTGGTTGGACCCTCCGATGAACGATGCGAGCCGAGATCGCAGTTCGTCCACTTGGCCGTGTGTGTTTAGACCGAACTCCTTGAGTAGGGCCTGTAGTTCGTCCTTGCGCCGGTAGGAAATCCATCTGACCCCCATGACTCGGTTCGTGGATTCGTCGTCGGATTCCGGAAAGCTCTCTCCCTCGATCCTTCCGGCGGCTGACGTAGCGGGTTTCTGTTCTGCGTCCTCCGACGCTTTCTTGTCCAGGTCCGTTTTCATCGGTCGACCCGATAAACTGGGCGGCTGGGTGTCCGCTGCGGTTGGGCCTCCGGGTGAGCGTCACGTGGATGCCGATGTGGAAGTTGCGCTGCGTTACGTCCCTAATGCACGTGCGTCACGGGACTGATGGATGATGGGGGGGGTGTGGCTGGGTCTCCCGACTAGCGACTGGCTGCGGTAATCGGTGGTGACGCAGCGGCGAGCCTCCTGGCGGTGGGTGATCCGTGGTCCACGGTTAGCGTGGTGATTGTTCCCTCGTCGCGGTGACTGCTGTGGATGGCGCTGCTGAGGCGTTCGGCGGACGTCGATGCTGGCCTCGGGGTGCTCCTGGCGTGAGGGATCTCTGTTAGCGGCACAGTTGTCCCGCTCTTGGTGCGCGTGAATGCGTGGCGGGCGGCGGGAGTGCGGCGAAGATTGGCGTCGTCGGAAGTGGCAGTACGGATTTTTAAGTCAGGGGTGCTCAAGAAAAATCCTACGGCTGGGCATGGGTCTTTAGGCCATGCGATTGATATCGGACAACCCAACTCCTACAGGATACCTATGTCGTCCTGAATCGTCCCTGTTCGGGCGCCAAACTGTAAGGACTTTTCGTAGGCTGGGATAGGCTTCAGTCCGGCCAGAGTCCTCTACAGTTAAATTTGTAGAAGTACAGGAGACGAAATGGGACTGGGAGTTGCCGCCTGGACTTTTGTTCTTGAGATCACGCGGCCTGTGTCTCCGCATCTACGTAGGGGAGATCGCTTGGACACGTAACCCCAGACTGCGCCGACACGACTTAGCACTGGGGTTTAGCTGGGCTTGATCGTGGGCGAGTGGGTGCACATGGGCGTGCGTGAGCGACCAGGGATAGCTTTTCCTCGTCTGAGAAGCGTCCGTATTGCGTAGAGTAAGCCTCGGAAACACAATACAAAAACTTGGCCGACGGAGAAAGGCGCACGTGTACAGCCTCGTCGTCCGCGTTGCGAAGAGAAAGCCTCGGAAACGCAACACGAAAACGGGGCCGACGCAAATTAACTCGCGAGAATTTTGGCTGGGCCGAAGTGTGGGTGGGCAAGGAAAACGCGTGGGCGTGCGTGAGCGACTGGGGATAGCTTTTCCTCGTCTGACAAGCGTCCGTATTGCGTAGAGTAAGCCTCGGAAACGCAATACAAAAACTTGGCCGACGGAGAAATGTGCACGTGTACAGCCTCGTCGTCCGCGTTGCGAAGAGAAAGCCTCGGAAACGCAACACGAAAAACGGGGCCGACGCAAATTAACTCGCGAAAATTTTGGGCTGAGCCGAAGTGTGGGTGGGCAAGGGAAACGCGTGGGCGCGCGTGACCGCAGGAAAGGCGGACGGGCGATCGCAAATAACTTTTCCCGTCCGACAAGCGTCCGTATTGCGCAGAGCAAGCCTCGGAAACGCAATACAAAACTCGACCGACGTAAAAAGGCGCACGCGTACAGCCTCGTCGTCCGCGTTGCGAAGAGCAAGCCTCGGAAACGCAACACGAAAACGGGGCCGACGCAAATTAACTCGCTTGGGGTTTCATTTCACAAATTAAGCTTCCTTTTATTCACTCCTTTTTATTTTTCCTAACCTTCGCACTCAGTGTGGGCTTTTCCCTTTTCTGAACTTACTACTGCCTGATGGTACCGTCCGCGTGTCCCTTCCGCTGGTGCGCGCTGGTCCGTTCGGCTCGGCTGCCGGAAAAGAAAGGGGGCGATCTCGGCCGATCGCTGTGCCACGTCGACATGCTTTTGCGCCTAACAGCACGCTTGCGCCTAACAGCCCGCAGGGTTGCTCTTAACAGCAAGTTTGCATTTAACGGGTGATTCCGATAACTTATCGATACTATTGGCATTCGCCCCGACTGGCCAGCTGACCGACCCTGCTGATCAACACTGGCCAACCCGCGCGCGCTTATTCGAAACTAGAATAACTTAGGTTTAACTTATATATCTATATTTGAGATCTTAACAGTAACATAAGGCCTTCAATGGCAGGAACATAATAACGCCTTTTCCAAAGGCTGAGATGCTGGGAATAATAATTAGGAATGTGGGGCGCCTTAAGCGTCCTCACACAATGGTCTCCAAAAAGGGCAAAGATCCATGCTCCCCTGAGTCCTACAGGCCAATAAGTCTTCTGTCCACGTATTCCAAGATTTTTGAACGGATTTTACTTAACAGGCTCCTGGATATTGACAGCTTTAATGACGCTCTACCAAACCATCAATTTGGTTTCCGTAGTCGCCACTCCGCTGTCGAACAGGTTCACAGAGTCGTGAACCACATCCCAGATGCCTTAGAAGGTCATAAATACTGCTCGGCTGTTTTTCTTGATGTCAGAGAGGCTTTTGACAGGGTTTGGCATGAAGGTCTATTCTACAAATTAATGCCACTATTGCCTGAGGGACTCTGGTAGCTCATTGTGTCATTTCTGGACAATAGGATGTTTGCTGTTGACATGTTGATATTATGCAAGTATCAAATGTTCAAGAGGTGCACGAAGACGAATTAGATGACCTTTGCAGCACGTACAACGAGGTGTTCGAACCAGCCATGGGTGTCATAAAAGACTTCAAAGCAAGTGTCTTTTTAAAGCAGTCAGCAACACCGAAGTTTTTCAAGAACCGTCAAATTCCATTCGCCCAGATGGACAAATTCAGAGCTGAGGTAGACAAACTGATACAAGCCGGAATTTGGAAGCCGATCAAATTTAGCAATTGGGCATCTACAATTGTTCTAGCACCAAAACCAGGTGGCGCTATTCGCATGTGTGGCGATTTTAAGCAAGCAGTCAACGCACAGATCGATGTTGAACAGTACCCGCTACCGACAAAAGTGTCTCTGTTTCACATAATACGTCACGGCAAGCAGTTCAGCAAAATCGATTTAAAGGATGCCTATCTTCAAATGGAAGTGGATGAGGATCCGGAAGCTATTATGGTCGTCAACACACCCCTTGGCCTATTTCAATACCAGCGCCTTCCCTACGGGATTGCCAGTGCTCCAGCGATCTTCCAAAGGTATTTGGAAAAGCTTCTAAAAGGAGTAGAAGGATGAGGAAACTACTTAGATGACATCATCATCTCAGCACCTACAAGCGATCAACATCTAAAGCGAATCGACCAAGTTCTCAGTATTCTTTGTGAGAACGGTATCAGATGCAAAAAGGAGAAATGCTTATTTTTTAAGGACGAAATTGAGAACTTAGGACAAAGAATCAGCGCTCAAGGGATTCTTCCAGACAGCTCAGGCTTGGAGGCTGTTAAACAGTTGCGTCGGTACAGCCAAATCGAAAAAGAGGTACTTTCTATAATATTCGGAGTGAAACGTTTTCACCAATATTTACCCTTATAACGGATCACAAGCCACTTGTAGCGATTTTCAATCCAGGCAAGCATCTTCCTTTAATGACGTCAAACAGGCTTCAGCGCTGGGCCATCATTCTCATGGCCTATAACTTTGATATTCAGTATCGATCTACATCTGCTCGTGGGCATGGATCAGGATTTCGACAGAGAAGAAGAAGCCTGCCACATCGTAATGGAACTGTCACCACCGATCAATTCTGAGATCATTCGCAACCACATCGAAAAGGACAAACTTCTCAAACAAGTCTTACGGTATGTTATTGTAGGATGGCCAGAAAAATTTCAGCAGGGCGAGGAAGCATTTTTACCATACTTCTATCGAAAATTGGCCATCACGATCAACAAAAAATTGCTTTACCTACACACAGATGCCAGTTGTGTAGTAATCCCAGTAACTCTTCAAGCGCATATCCTGAAGCTGTTACACGAAGGACATTGGGGCATTGTTCGAATGAAGCAGTTAGCGATCGACGCAGACATTAAAAACCTTGCTCGGTCATGCAGCATCTGCAAGTGCAACAATCCTGCTCCTCAAAAGAGTACCAAAGTTGGCCTGCAGCAACAACAGCGTGGGAGCGAATTCATATCGACTTCGCCGGCCCAATATTCGATTCCATGTGGCTAATCTGTGTAGACGGTTACTCGCAGTTCCACTACAACCGCTAGCACGATCGCTGCACTATCATCGATATTCGCTATCGAAGGATATCCAAAAACCATGGTCAGCGACAACGGTACGCAGCTTACGTCTGACGCCTTCGAGGAGTTCAGCAAACATCATGGAATAAAACACATATCTACAGCACCGTTCCATCCAGCATCCAATGGATTAGCAGAGCGTTTTGTTCAGACGTTCAAACTCTCAATAGGAAAAACCTCAAAGACGGTATACCAGTCCGAGTAGCAGTTAAAATAAATAAATACCTAAATACCTTGCTTCTTACAGGTTCACTCCAAATTCCTACGGAAAATCTCCCGCCGAGTTAATCCATGGTCGTCCAGTCCGTACCGTACTAAGTCAACTTTTCGAGCAGCCTGTCGAAGCCAAGCAATCGGTTACCAAGTACGTCCCAAATCAAATGCTCTATGCTCGTAATTATGCAAGGGGAGAAAAGTGGATTGAAGGCTTTACCGCCTTTAAATAAACCACTACGACAACAAGATCAACCACCACAACAACAAATAGATGAACCGGTAACTCCGTCAACCGCTCAGCAACCTGAGCCACCCGAGAGCTCCACATCATCGAACCAACAACCAAGGCAGAAACAACCTGCACGACTTTCATCCGGCATACCTGTTCGCCAGAGTAGTCGTGTTCGCCAAGAAGTCAATCGTTTTAAGCCCAAGGATTTCCGAAAACCTAAAAATCCTATTCGTTCTTAATTAAAGGGGGAGATGTGTTATATATTGTCAACCTCACATCTGTTTTTTATTCCTCAATTCTATACACCTTCTATGTAGTACTTTAAGAATCTGGCAACTCTGTAAGCTTCGCATACAATAAAGCAGTCTGAAATAGAACTCAACGAGAACACAACAGCTCACATCTTACAGATTTTGTAAAAGTTTAAATGCCATTTGGTTGTGTTTATTAATACCTATCGAAATGAAGAAGAACATTTTTTAATCGAACTATCCATTAAAAAGTTAGGAGCAATAAATTAAATGGCCACTAGATGGCGCTGACGCCTGCGTATCTCCATCTCCCTCGCACTCCCTCTAGCTGAGTAAGGGGTATCTGATAGTCAAAATACTCAACTATAGCGTTCACTCCTGTCTATTACTGTGTTTATGCGCTGCCGAAATCGCGCTTGCATTTCAGCCGATTCGTGTGTGCTTAAACACCTTTTAACTATGAGTTCAGCTTCAAAGCTTGAATTGGTGGTGCTCAACTCTGATAACTCTGAATAAATTATCGACGTTGCCATATCGCTAGAAATTAAAAAATTCGACTTGCCGTTAATGGGTTCTTATTATGTTCTATATTAACTATTGCACGAGTTTAAATGCATTATGTCCAACTTGTTTACTAAATAATCGGTGGTGTCATAGAAATCCCTTTCTACCAAATTTCCCCCGAAAAGCAAATCTCGGTGTCACAGAAACAGTTTAAAATCCAGTACACGATTTTAAACCAAACGAAGTCATTGAAGCAAATGTTCCTAAATTTAGAGAAAATTTACTCCGAAACTCCTAAAAAATTCTACAGTTTCTGTGACAACTACGGTTTTGATTGGTTGGTTCCCAAACCAACCGTCCCCAAATCCGTCGCCGGTTTCTGTGACACCCCCGTGTTCCTCCATTCTATACACCTTCTATGTATTACTTTAAGAATCTGGCACCTCTGTAAGCTTCGCATACAATAAAGCAGTCTGAAATAGAACTCAACGAGAACACAACAGTGCATAAAATAGTATTAATAGGAGAAGTTAAAACGGTCCCCACAAATATATTTAAGAATAACGCATGGCTGGCCTTATTGCGCCCCATAATTGCGGCGAATTATCCCGTATAAACGGCAAGGCATAGAATTTTGTAGTATTAGAGAATGGATAAAATGATAAGTAGAAAAAAATTCCCCCTGAAACCCCCTCAAAAAGTTCATCTTTCTATTTTTCATTTTCCCTGGATCAATAATCATCTTCCGACTCCCATTGATTTTGCTGTGTATAGAGGTATCCCGTGCAGCCACCTTTCAATCTCTGAATGTTCGGGCCTTTCCTCTGATCATATCCCGCTCCTGATATATTTTTCTGTGGCTGCCTATCAGGTCATCACCAAAACTAGGCTTTTACCTCGGGGCTCGGATATTAGAAGATTCAGTGCCAGGCTCACTGCTTTGACTGAAGATATCCCTCCGCTTGTCACTGCGGATGACGTTGATTCGTTTGCTCAGGTTTTGGTAGACAAGATCCATCAAGCTGCCCCTCCTGCTAGAAGTGTAACTATTCCGCCGCCAACATGGGCTTCTTCGAAACCTGAAATTGCTTGGCCAGACAATGTCGTACACTTCGCCGCGTTTGGATGAGGACAAGGCATACCCTGGACTTGGCAAGGCGGAGGGCTGCCGTGTCAGAACTCAGAAAAGTCCTTCGATTGGCCAAATCTGAATTTTTCGTGAATCATATCAGTGCCATTGATCCCAACCAGGATCATGGGTTTGCATTATGGAAATGCACACGAAATCTGAAAAAACAACCTCTTCACAGGTTTTCTCTTAAACGAAGCGATGGCACTTGGGCTCACAGTTATTCTGAAATAGCAGATGTATTTGCAGATAATCTGGAAAACGGATTTACTCCGTTCGATTTCGCAACAGACCAGGAAGTTCGAGCCACAATTTCTGGGTTTGGACTCTCTTTCGGTCCTCCTGTTGTTGTGCGACCAGTGGATGAGGAAGAAGTCCGTGATCATATTAAGCGATTGGTCCCAACAAAAGCTCCTGGTATGGATAAGGTAGATGGTAAAGTTGCAAAGTCACTACCCAACTCTGTCATTGCGTCACTCAACCTTGGCCATTTTCCATCCCCTTGGAAACGTGCTCTAGTTACAATTGTAAGGACTTTTCGTAGGCTGGGATAGGCTTCAGTCCGGCCAGAGTCCTCTACAGTTAAATTTGTAGAAGTACAGGAGACGAAATGGGACTGGGAGTTGCCGCCTGGACTTTTGTTCTTGAGATCACGCGGCCTGTGTCTCCGCATCTACGTAGGGGAGATCGCTTGGACACGTAACCCCAGACTGCGCCGACACGACTTAGCACTGGGGTTTAGCTGGGCTTGATCGTGGGCGAGTGGGTGCACATGGGCGTGCGTGAGCGACCAGGGATAGCTTTTCCTCGTCTGAGAAGCGTCCGTATTGCGTAGAGTAAGCCTCGGAAACACAATACAAAAACTTGGCCGACGGAGAAAGGCGCACGTGTACAGCCTCGTCGTCCGCGTTGCGAAGAGAAAGCCTCGGAAACGCAACACGAAAACGGGGCCGACGCAAATTAACTCGCGAGAATTTTGGCTGGGCCGAAGTGTGGGTGGGCAAGGAAAACGCGTGGGCGTGCGTGAGCGACTGGGGATAGCTTTTCCTCGTCTGACAAGCGTCCGTATTGCGTAGAGTAAGCCTCGGAAACGCAATACAAAAACTTGGCCGACGGAGAAATGTGCACGTGTACAGCCTCGTCGTCCGCGTTGCGAAGAGAAAGCCTCGGAAACGCAACACGAAAAACGGGGCCGACGCAAATTAACTCGCGAAAATTTTGGGCTGAGCCGAAGTGTGGGTGGGCAAGGGAAACGCGTGGGCGCGCGTGACCGCAGGAAAGGCGGACGGGCGATCGCAAATAACTTTTCCCGTCCGACAAGCGTCCGTATTGCGCAGAGCAAGCCTCGGAAACGCAATACAAAACTCGACCGACGTAAAAAGGCGCACGCGTACAGCCTCGTCGTCCGCGTTGCGAAGAGCAAGCCTCGGAAACGCAACACGAAAACGGGGCCGACGCAAATTAACTCGCTTGGGGTTTCATTTCACAAATTAAGCTTCCTTTTATTCACTCCTTTTTATTTTTCCTAACCTTCGCACTCAGTGTGGGCTTTTCCCTTTTCTGAACTTACTACTGCCTGATGGTACCGTCCGCGTGTCCCTTCCGCTGGTGCGCGCTGGTCCGTTCGGCTCGGCTGCCGGAAAAGAAAGGGGGCGATCTCGGCCGATCGCTGTGCCACGTCGACATGCTTTTGCGCCTAACAGCACGCTTGCGCCTAACAGCCCGCAGGGTTGCTCTTAACAGCAAGTTTGCATTTAACGGGTGATTCCGATAACTTATCGATACTATTGGCATTCGCCCCGACTGGCCAGCTGACCGACCCTGCTGATCAACACTGGCCAACCCGCGCGCGCTTATTCGAAACTAGAATAACTTAGGTTTAACTTATATATCTATATTTGAGATCTTAACAGTAACATAAGGCCTTCAATGGCAGGAACATAATAACGCCTTTTCCAAAGGCTGAGATGCTGGGAATAATAATTAGGAATGTGGGGCGCCTTAAGCGTCCTCACACCCCCCCTTTACTTCGGGGTGGTTAGAGAAGTGGGCGGAGGGTCACCTTGATTTCCCCACGTGCGGTCACGTTGACTCGGAATTTGACGCCGTCGATGAGGCGAAGGTAACGCACGCTCCGGCGATCCTGCGTCTGGATGGAAGCGACGAGAGTGGGGGGAAGACGGCGATTCGGGGTGTCCACCCTCCAGTCCACTGGGGCCTCGATCCAGTGTGGATGACTGCGGACCGGGTCTTCTGCTGGGTCATCCTGGAGAGCTTCGAGCACCTCATGTTGCTCCCCGCCGGTCAGGAATAGCTGGAGATCCGGCTCCTCGTCCCCGCTTTGAGACGCCGCCTGTGCTGGGGTTCCCAAGAACTGGTTCAAGACCGCGGAGGGGATTGACCGGCCGGGTGTGAGTGGGACTTCCCGCTTAGAGGTTCCGAGACCGGGTGACAGGTCCAGAGGCGGGCGCCCAGCACTGGTGGGTGTCCGTGGAGACTCGGGTTGGCCGCGCCTTGGTGTGGACTGTGGTGTGGCGCGTGCCGGAGTCCCGGGTGGGGTTTGGTCGGCCACAGCGGGATCATGCTCCTCTGGGATCTCGAAGTCGGGGGCGACGGGGCTTCTTCGGCGTGGATGTCGAGTACATCGTCCCCCTCGTCGTCGCTGTCTCCATGGCGAGAGCTGAGGCCACTTTCGGCGTCGGATTCCTCCGGAGCTGGGGCGACGTCGCCAGCGTAGTCTTCCCAGGCTCGGTTCGCCTCGGCTATGGCGCGCTCGAGTGGAGCTCGCGGGCGGTCCCTCCAGAAGCGGTCGTCGGCTCCGACGTCCGAGTCGTCTGTGGATGTTGGGCTCGCGGGGGGCTTCGTTGGGCCTCCCAGAGGCATTGCTGTAGGTGGCCGGGGGCGAAGGAGTGATGGTCCTGACCTCGCAACCATGCGCCGACTAGGGTGTGGGTGGTCGACGTACCGGGCTCGTTTCCGTCGTCTACCTGTAGCCGAGCCAGGCGAGCAACCGTGGGGGTGGTTGGCTCCTCCTCTTCGTCTCCCGTCAGTGGTTCGAACACTTCCGGCGCTTCGCCGCTGACGGCAATGCTCGCATCTGGAGACCTTGCCAGGGTCGACACGGAGTCGGTGTTGCCCGGGGGCGCGGCCAGCGGGTCCTTCGGGCGTTCCGAGGCCTCGCCATGGGCTGAACGGGGGTGGAGTCGGGCTGTGGGATGACAAGACCGAGTCCTGGCCTTGTGACTCACTGCTGCTGCTGGTGACGTAGCCCTCTGGGTGTTCGATTGGTTGGTACACCCCCTCTACTCGATCGGGATCCTCGAGCTCCATGTCCATTGTTGCATGTGGTGGTTCTGAAAGGTGCTTAAATGGTTAGCCTAGGACTACGTTACCTAGCTTGCCTAGCCTGAGTGCGAAGATCAAACTATCTTTAACTAGCCTATTCGATACAATTTTCCCGCTTAAAGGTAGCTTATTGACTGGTGCCCCACTTACGTCTACCCTTGTAGAGTTGTATCGGGTACGTCATCAGGTGCGTGTGGAGAGTCGCTCCTTCTGGGGTCTTCTGTAGCGTCGTCGTGTTGTTCTTCGCGCGGGTGATACTCCTTTAGGTCGCCTATGCCAGCTGTCCGTCTCTTCCGGCCGTCTACTTGCTGTAGTCTTACTACATTTGACGATAGGAATTTCACCACCTTAAATGGACCCGCGTATTTTGGTGCAAGTTTTGCGTTGAAGCCCTCGCTGGCCTTGGACAGATGGTGAAGACGGACTAGCACCTGTGAGCCTAGTCGGGGCCGCCACTCGCGTCGCCTCAGGTCGTAGTGTCGACGTTGTTCTTGGGAAGCTATCTGGTTGGTTTCCAGGGCGGTGCGGAAAGCTTCCTGAAGCCTTTTGGCTCGTTCCGTGGGGTCCAATGGCGAGGCATGCAAACCAGGTGCAACCGCATCGAAGAGGGCGCCTGGCAACCTAGGCTCCCGACCTTGTACTAGGTAAGCAGGACTATACCCCGTGCTGTCTGAGATGCTGGTGTTAATGGCGAGGGAGATCTCAGGCAGTAGCCGGTCCCATGTCCGATGATCCTGGTTCACATATTGTGCTATCATTGTCTTGATAGTGCGATTGGCGCGCTCCGTCGGATTTTGCTGGGGGGAGTACGGAGCGGTATATTCCAGTTGAATACCGTTGTTCCGGCAGAACGCCCGGAAGGTTCGGCTGGTGAATTGCGTGCCGTTGTCGCAAATCAACCTCCGTGGGGCTCCAAAGCGAGAGAGGATCCTTTCTCGGAATCCGAACTCCAGTTGAGAGGCCGTGGCTTTCTTCAATGGGATGAGTTCTACCCACTTGGAGAATAGATCGATGAAAACAAGGAGCATAGTGTTTCCTCGCCGGGTCCGGGGAAGGGGTCCGACGAAGTCGGCTCCGACGAGCGCGAACGGCTCCGTAGGTTGGCGAGTGAGCATCATGCCGGCTGGTTTGCGCTGACTAACCTTGTACTGTTGACAAGTCAGACAGCTAGTGACATACCGTACCACGTCCCGACGAAGTCCAGGCCAGAAGTAACGCTGGGCGATTCTTCTGAGCGTCTTTCGGATGCCCAGGTGACCGGCGGAGGGGTGGTCGTGGCATTCTTCAAGCACGCGTTGACGTTGTTCTCGAGGCACGCACAGTTTCCAAGGGTCTCCTACTTTGACGTCTGTGGGATGTCCTATGTGTCTGTAAAGCTGTCCATTATCCAGAGAGTAGTCCGGAAATTTCTCGGGACGCTTTTGGACCTGTTCCTGCATCTTTTGCACCCATTTGCAGTCGCACTTAAGTTCCGCGAGTAACTGGAGTCTTCCGAGTGGTTGCCGGGAGAGGGCGTCGGCGACCACATTGTATTTACCCTTGCGGTAGTGTACGTCGAACTGGTACTGCTGGAGTTCCAGTGCCCACCGGGCTATGCGACCTGTTGGATTGTTAATGGAGTTTAACCATTTGAGCGCCAGGTGATCCGTGATCACGTCGAACTTATAACCCTCCAGGTAGCAACGTAACTTTCGGGTGGCCCACACAATGGCGAGGCACTCTTTTTCAGTGGCCGAGTAGTTCTCCTCTGCCCGCTCGAGTCGTCGGCTCACGTAGGCGATTACCCGTTCGTCGCCCCCGATGTTCTGTGTGAGCACCGCGCCGAGTCCTTTGTCGCTGGCGTCCGTCTGGAGTTGGAACTTATACTCGAAGTTTGGGCAGGTCAACACCGGGGCGGCCGTCAGTCGCGCCTTAAGTGAATCAAACGCCTGTTGTTGGGGTTCGTCCCAGGTCCACTTTACTCCCTTCCTCAGGAGTCGCGACATGGGTTGCACTAGGGAGGCAAAGTCTTGGACAAATCGCCTGTACCAAGATGCGATTCCGAGATGGCGGCGGAGTTCCTTGACGTTAGTCGGAGGATGTAGCCCCTGGATCGCCGCGATTTTGTCGGGGTCTGTCCTGATGCCTTCCTCGCTAATCAGGTGACCCAAGTACACTAACCTTCTTTGGAAGAACTTGCACTTACCCCGATTTAAGCGTAGGTTCGCTTCTCGGAGGCGCCGGAAGACTTCCCTCAGATTGCGTGCATGGTCCTCCCACGTTGCCCCGATGACGATGATGTCATCCAAGTAAGCGAAGGCATGGGGCTCCATATCGGGGCCGATAACGCTGTCCAGCGCCCGTTGGAAGGTCGCTGGGGCGGAATGGAGTCCAAAGGGCATGACTTTCCAGTGGAAGAGCCCACGCCCAGG
>JBAMCF010000484.1:0-28910 GCA_037075285.1 Drosophila lutescens
GTGTAAATCATAGGATTTTTAAATATTATAAGTTGGTGATTTTTTGTTAAAAAATATTATAATCGTAGTGCCACAGAAATTACACAGCGCATAAGTGGCCTGATATTGATGCTACTCAGAAACCCACCCCCATTTAACGCTCAGAAATGATCTATCCCCACACCGCCGCCTGCAAAAAGGAACAGGATTTCAAGAACACAAAAACCAACTTCTCACTTTCCTGCTGGGCTGCAATGCACACTCACAAACGTACACACGCATATATGTATCTATTGGCTGTGTGTGTAAAATACGCATTTTTTGGATATATATATTTTGTGCGTGTGTGTGTACATAGCAGAGCGAATCATTGTTTGTTTTTGTTTTTTACAAATCCAAAGTTTGTCGATAAAGCCTAGTACTCAGTTCGGCTAAGAGTTTTACTAGTCGAAAAATATTAATCTTTTAGTGTGGCCGAAGTTTTTGTAGTTCATCCGCAATGCATGTAGCATGGTCTTACTGGGTTTGTTGACAAACAGCAAACATCAACTGGCGCCAATTTTAAAATATTACAAAATGTTGGGCAGACTTGGGTCGCAAGAGTTAAATTCGCTGTTGGCATGGCGATATGTATTGCCGCAAATCCTACAGGCACTTTTCCATTGGTTTTCGGGGTTTTCCTTCCATTTATAATGTGTTATTGGCACACCGCTTCTGCACAAACACAGCCAAAGATCAAATTATCTATTCTTTGGGCCGCGGCTAAAGGCGTTCATCGGAATTCATCCGCTAAATCTGGTATTTTTTTGGTATTTCCTTACTATTTCCTTAGCTCAACTGAGTACCGAGGTGGGAAAAAGTCCCAGCTAAAGGCTTTAGCTACCTATTTGCCTCTCGCTTACTCCTATGCTTAGCTAGCAGTTTTCGTCGTACTGAGTACTAGGCTTAACTCAACATTTGAAAACTAATAAATAGTTTGCTGATCAGGCTTTTGCATTTTGAAAAACAAAAGCAATTTTATGGAAAATTTCGACTGTAAAATTCAGCTTAATGGAATTTCTGTAAGGCTACCGATATTTTGAAATTTAACGTTTACCTAAAAAAAAGGCGCAAAAGAAAAGATTTGCGATATAATCGATTTTTTAACCGCGCATTTTAAATAAACAGTGGTATTTTCGTTTTTCCCCTTGCGCGGTCACACTTACAATGCGACACCCACACATTTACGACTTAATGGAAAGTGCGCCAGCAGAACATACATACATACATCTGTGGAGGCCGTGACGTCAAATCGGCAAAGCAAAATTGGAAAATATTGAGGACGTGGTTAAGGAGGCTGAATTTCAAAAAAATGAAAATGCAGTTAATTGCGGGTATGCCATAAGATTATGAACATAAGATTTTAAAACCATTTTAACAACATTTATAACAGAGAAATGGCAAAAGAAAGAATTAAAAAAAAAACAAATCGATTTTTGGGGCACTTTGGGGTCGATTTTTGTTTTAATTTTTACGTCACACTCTGCGCCTAATTATTTCCGAATTAATTTTATTTTTCTAGATTTTTAGGTCAATCTGTTCTGGGTGGAATTTGCTACTTACCAATTTTGATAAAGACAAATATTAATATAGATAGATGACCAAGCGATAGCAATTCGAACAACCGACTTACAGTCGATCAAATATTCACATTTTTCATATTTATTAAGCTATTGCGCTGGCATTACTTATCCTATCATATGATTGACCTTCAAACTGTCTTAATTGGGTGGACACGACTCGAGATATCCGAAGACATTCGAAAAGAAGTCCGAGTTTTAACAAACACCACTTAATAAACAATAACTTGAAAATTTTTTTATTTATTATTTTTTGTATTATGTAATTTATTAAACGTTTTTAAATATTTTTTTTAATAATAATAAAAAATTATAAAATTTAATAAAACATTTTTTTTTTAATTTTTATTTTATTTTACATATTTAAATAATTATTTTTTAATATTTTATTATTAAATGGAGGGTTATATAAATCGTTGTAATTTTTTAATTGATTAAAAAATGACGGTAAACGATAAGAAAACATGAAAACTAAAAAAATTAAAAAAAATTTAAGATTTAAATAATTTAATTTGAAAAATAATTTTTTTCGGCCAATTCCTGATACAGGTGTTTACTTATTTTCCGAATAGTACACGTAAAAAAGTTTCAGGTAAATCAAAAATGTGACCCACGAAAAGGTGTTCGGTTTGTAGAACAACCGCCCATTTTGAAGTTCAAAGCCCTTACTCGGCTAAAGAAACCATCATTCTACAAAATCTTTAAAAATAAGTTTGCTAGCCCTTTAGAGTTGAAAGGTTTGGTGGGCATTAAAGTGCCCTAGGCGGCAACTTGTCTTTAATATGTCCAAGCTTATTTATGGCAACCCCCTTTTTTCTGGAAATCTAACGGGACTTTCTAGTCGCAATGAAATGGACTTTAAAGTTTAACGTATATTTTAAGCTCCAATTTTGATTAAACCCATAAGTGTTTTAGTTATTTTGATATGATCGCTTTACTTGAGTTTGTTTTCTGAAAATATTGTGTGAGTCTTTTTTATGTTTCCTTAAAGTTTTAACTGTGTTCCCCTTCGGGCCCCCCCCTTAACTTTTTTTAGCGTATTTGTTCCTGGTAATAAAAAAGTTACTTTTAGCTGCTGATTTTTGCTGAATGATAGTCAAAAATACACTAATAACACATATTTTTTCTTCAAGGTAAAATTTTCTTCAAATGTTTCTGCTATGCATTTTAATTTTCGTGTGTTTATGTGATCGCGTTTTGTTTCTTGTATTATTAGTTTACATTTTAATATTGGTTGGGTTATCTTTTAATACCCTTGCAGAGGGTGAAAGCTTACTTGCTTATAAATATTATTTTGTTATTAGTAATTTATTTTTATACCCTTGCAGAGGGTATTATGATTTCAGTCAGAAGTTTGCAACGCAGTGAAGGAGACGTTTCCGACCCCATAAAGTATATATAAAGTATATAAAGTCGATCTAGCCATGTCCGTCTGTCCGTCTGTCTGTTTCTACGCAAACTAGTCTCTCAGTTTTTAAGCTATCGGGATGAAACTTTCCCAAAAGTCTTCTTACTATTGCAGGTAGTATATAAGTCGGAACCGACCGGATCGGACAACTATATCCTATAGCTCCCATAGGAAGGATTGGAAAAAAAACGGTAAAAAATTCTAGCTTCGGTGTTTTTTGAAGTATTACCTTCTAATCTTGGGAATATTAGTTTTTAAATATTTCTGAATTTCGAAAAAAATTATATCAAAATCAGTTGACTATATCATATAGCTGCCATAGGAACGATCGGAAAATTAATGGGAATATACTAGGAAATAAATTATTGCTTCGTTGGTTTTTATTGTATTCTCTTCTACTCTAAGATATGACTCTTTTTAAATATTTCCGAATTTCGATTTTAATTTTATCAAAATCGAACTACTATATCATATAGCTGCCATAGAAACGATCGGAAATAAGAGAAATAATAGGAAATTTAACATTTTTGCGATTTGTAAATTAATAGGAATGATCTGCAAGGGTATGTAAGCTTCGGCCGAAGCTAGCTTCCTTTCTTGTTTTGTTTTTTGTTTTTCTTAACGGGTTAAATGAGAATTTATTAGTTAGTCAAATTTGTCCGGATATTTTCTATGGAAGCTTAATGAAATAGTCGTGCGATGTAATAATAATTTTTAAAATATTTTTTTCGAACCAACATTTGTGACGAAAAATTTTACACACGTGATTAAATACACGTTCTAAAATGTTTTCATTGAAGCCGAATGAGAAAATGATAAAAAGTGTATTTAATCAAGTGTGTAATAATTTTTCGTCACAAATGTTGATATCAGAACTTTTGTATATTAAAGGTCGTCACTAGAATTTTACCTCGTTAAGAGGTGTTTTTTTTTGATATGGTAAGTTTTTGTTTGAACATCTTTCTGCTGTCATGGGAGCTAATATATGCATTTACAAATTAGCACCATGTTTATCAAATTGAGAAATTGCATGGCCCAAATCTAAACAGAAATCGTAAAAACCGTTTTTTCGAAATAAACAAAAAAGTGGTGACTAGCGCGTTTTTCCGCAAGTCGTAGAACTAAAGTTTCTTATAATAACAACATTTAAATGTTTCCAGGATCTTAGAATAGAGTTTGGATACGCACAATCAAAATTCAATGCTTAAGCAGCGTTAGTTGGTCTGAACTGGTAATAGTAGCCGTTTTTGTTTGTGAATTATTTTTAAACGCGACTTCTTACAATAATGTGTTATATACAAAAATTTGTAGGAATCTCAAGGGCTTTACAGATTTAAGTTTTAAAGGAAATCGACGTTTTTAAAAATTAAAAAAAAGAAAAAAATAAAGTTTTAAAACAAGAGGGAACGCTATAATCGTTACTCAGCTAAAGGGAGTTTGAAGAATATGCATATATACAGTCGTCAAAGCTACTGTCTCCATCTAGAGGCCATTTTATTCTTTGCTCATACTTTTTAATGGATTGTCCGATTTTAAAATTTTCTTCTATATTTCGATAGGTTTTAATAAGCACAACAAAATGTCATTTAAGATTATTTAAGTGTACTTGTTTGTGGCCATATGGGAGGATGCGGTTGAGAGGCAGAACTGAACGTTAGAACTGAAAAATCATCAACGAATTAAGGAGATAGATAAGAGGACAAAAAAAAACACTGCGGGGAATCGAAGCCACGACTTTTCGGCTTGCAGTCCAACGCCTTACCGCATCACAGTTCCATCACGCTAGGCGACGCACAGTGGCGCCTTTTGGTTTTTTTTAGGATTTTTTTAAGGAAGGTTTATAATTCTAGAAAACATAGTCAAAAAACATAAAAGTATACAGCTGCGGTCAAAATAGTAGTAGTGTTGCCGCCCCGTGTTTCAAAAGTTTGTTGTTCTAATTTATTTTCCTCTGGTAATATTGTATTGATTATAATTGTGCTATTAGACTAATTGAATAAGAAATGTTACAACAACAAACTTTTGAAAACACAGGGCGGCAACACTACTACTATTTTGACCGCAGCTGTATACTTTTATGTTTTTTGACTATGTTTTCTAGAATTTGTATCTCCCTTAAAAAATCCTAAAATTATTCTAAGTATGGGGTTTGAAAGATAAACAGTGTATCTTTTAAAAAACTTTAACATCAAAACAAACCATGAATCCGTTTGCCTCTGAGACCTCCGGAAAGTTGGCCAATTTCAGCATTTTTCGAACTTTGAGGTCCTTGTGCTAAGAATCCTTGCGTCGGGGAACTTTTTGGAAACGCAGTTTAACTTGGGAATTTGTAACGAA
Organism: Drosophila lutescens; assembly: GCA_037075285.1. Lineage (NCBI taxonomy): Eukaryota > Metazoa > Arthropoda > Insecta > Diptera > Drosophilidae > Drosophila > Drosophila lutescens. Next base: position 5,344 of record JBAMCF010000484.1, read on the forward strand.
TTCAGAAATATAGCACCCATCGAGGTAAATTTAAAAAGCATTCATTTTGTTGCACAGTGTAATTGTTCTACCTTTGAAATGAGTGTTTGAGACAGGAAGTGGACGTGGCGTTTGTTTATAAACGAATCCATTTATTTTCCGACAAAAAAAAAATTTGTTTGTTATTTTTGAATCTGATCTAATTTTTCAAAATTATTTTAAATTAAAAAAAAAATGTAAAAAAATTGTAAAAATAAAATACAATTTTTTTTTCCATTTTTTTTCTTTTAATTTAATTTTGAAAAATTTAAGCATTTAAAAGATTCAAAAATAACAAGCAAATTTTTTTTTTTTATTTTTGAACCAATAGAGATAATTGAATGATGTAAACGGCATGTGATAGATAATTGTTCTACCTTTGAAATGTGGGCGTGGCAGTGGCGTACTTACAAACCGGCAAAGTCAAAATTTATAAACAAATAGTCGGGTGCCCCGACTATCAGATACCCGTTACTCAGGTAAAGGGAGTGCGAGGGAGATGGAGATAGAAACTTTGATCACGCATAACTTTTTAACGAATGGTCCGATTTGAAAAATTCTACATTTCGATAGGCATTGATAAACACAATAAAACTGCATTTTTACTTTTCCGAAATATTTAAATTTTTAAAATCGTATATAAGCGATTGTGGGCGTTAGAGGGGGCGTGGCTCCTTCTTGAAACAAACTTGCGCTGCGAAGGAACTCCAAGAATCTTCATGCCAAATACCAATCCTCTAGCTTTTATAGTTTCCGAGATCTCAGCGTTCATACAGACAGACAGACAGGCAGACAGACGGACAGACGGACAGACGGACAGACGGACATGGTAAGATCGACTCGGCTAGTGATCCTGATCAAGAATATATGTATATACTTTATGGGGTCGGAAACGCTTCCTTCTCCCTGTTACATACTTTTGCACGAATACAATATACCCTTTTACTCTACGAGTAACGGGTATAAATATCTTTAAACTAAAGGCAGTTTTACATAAAGCTAGGGCGTTTTTCTGGACTTTAAGGCGAATATTCTTGGAAATAAGAAAAAGACCTCTAAGCTTAAGGCAGTTTTTCTTTTATGTAGGGTGTTTTTTCTTATATTTGGGGTTTTTTTTTTTTAAAGCGAATCGTCTTAAAAATAAAACCATTCAAAAAATATATTTTTTCCCATATGCCTGAGAGAGATCCCATATGCCTGGGAAAGAGTATATACTAGGCCGCGTATTTCCTGGAAACTGCCCAGCAGGAAAGTGAGAAGTTGGTTTTTGTGTTCTTGAAATCCTGTTCCTTTTTGCAGGCGGCGGTGTGGGGATAGATCATTTCTAAGCGTTAAATGGGGGTGGGTTTCTGAGTAGCATCAATATCAGGCCACTTATGCGCTGTGTGATTTCTGTGGCACTACGATTATAATATTTTTTACCAAAAAATCACCAACTTATAATATTTAAAAATCCTATGATTTACACCAAAAAAAAAAAAAAATATTAATAATTTTTAATCAAATAAATTAAACTAAATACTATAATCATAATGTCTATAATCATTATATTTATTGATGATTTTAATTTATTTTACTCACAATTTTTACAAATAATAATAAGAATGAATGTGGGTATTGTGGTAAGACGATTAAAAAATTTGATCACATTTATAAAGGATTGCCATAAAATTACAAAGAAAACAAGAGAGAACGCTATAGTCGGGTGCCCCGACAATCAGATACCCGTTACTCAGGTAAAGGGAGTGCGAGGGAGATGGAGATAGAAACTTTGAACACGAATAACTTTTTAACGAATGGTCCGATTTGAAAAATTTCTTCTACATTTCGATAGGTATTGATAAACACAATAAAACTGCATTTTTACTTTTCCGAAATATTGAAATTTTTAAAATCGTATATAAGCGATTGTAGGCGTTAGAGGGGGCGTGGCACCTTTTTAAAATAAACTTGCGCTGCGTAGGAACTCCTAGAATCTTCATGCCAAATACCAATCGTCTAGCTTTTATAGTTTCCGAGATCTCCGCGTTCATACAGACAGACAGACAGACGGACAGACAGACGGACAGACGGACATGGCTAGATCGACTCGGCTAGTGATCCTGATCAAGAATATATATACTTTATGGGGTCGGAAACGCTTCCTTCTAGCTGTTACATACTTTTGCACGAATACAATATACCCTTTTACTCTACGAGTAACGGGTATAATTAATTATATAATTAATTATTAAATAGAAGTTTCGACGCTCAGCTCACATCCTCTTCTCTGGCTGATGAGGTAGCGGTGACGCCCTACCGAAATTTGCAAATCCCAGAAAGTCCGAGGTTCACTCCTCAGCGAGTGCAAGTGTGTTGAAATGCTAAATTGTTGAGTTATTTATAACCCAACTATGACCTTGAGTTCGCTAAAATCCTCACATTAATTAATTTACGTTTTTTTAAATATTTTTTCCTGTGTATTGCTGTTATTGTTATTTCGAAATGCGCAGCCTTTTGATTGAGTTTCGCCAATTATTAATTTATTTCGTTCATTGGGCGTGAAAAAAGGGCGAAGCATGCAAATTTCAGCCACTTCTGGTCGATAACAACCAAAACAAGAGAGAATGCTGTTTGTGCCTACGCAAGTGTGGACACACAGACGGGTCTGTAGCCGAACAGTAATAGTTCGCATTGCTGGCACGGAGACGCTTTGATTGTATGGAACTTCGTCCTGACTGTCAGGAAGTTGGCTCGCGGACGTATGTAACGGGCTGAGAACCGTGTTGTCAACGATATGGAGAACGGGCTGGGAACCGTGTTAGGCGCGTGTTAAGTGACGGGCTGTGAACCGTGTTGGGCGGAGGTAGCGGCAGGACGATCAACGCGGGGCGACGGTTGTAGGATTGATTACGACTTGCGGACTACGGGTTGATACGGCACTGCGCTTGAGTTGAATCAAGAGAATACGTGGTGCGGTGAATTGAGACACTTGATTGCGCTGTTGAGTTTGTAACTAACTTTATTCATATTTTGGTACGAGCTTAAATACTATTCTAACCCGGATATGGGCGTATATAACAATATAGGTAATGCATGCATCGGTGTTGTGCTGACTTCACTGCTTTTGTTGACGATTCTTCTACTGGGCGCCAGGTCGTGGTGACTGCCGGGTTCGTTACCCGGTGAGTTGCGGTATGAGTTCCAATGATTATGGCTACATGTTGCCCAGCACGACTTGCAACCCAGTTGCGTTGGATGGTCTTCGCTGTTGACCCATGCTAAGCAACCTTGGTTACCAACATTCTCCCCCCATTGACGGGTACCGTCAATATAAGTGTTGATCGGTGTGGGTGTCAGTTGTCATCATGTTATTTGTTCCGACCACCGACTTGGTTGTCCAGTTTGCGGCTACACGGCTTCCGCACGGCGTTCGGCTCCTGTATCCGGCTGGCCCTAAGGTTTGTCGTCGAGGCGTCCAGCTCTGGATCCACAGCCCCATTGGCTTCGTTTGGCGCGACCGGCGATATCCTGCTAACCATGCCGTCCGGCTCCATCCTGAATCCGATGTTGTAACGGATTATGGATCCGTTCTAGTCTTTCGACGTGCTGTTCTGGCCTTGCATCGTAGCTCCAGTCCTACTTTACGTGCTGCTGTTCCTTGGGACGATGATTCTGATTCTATTGATTCTGGAATCGAATGCGGTTCCGACCCTACGTGGTCGTTATTTAATTATTAAATGCTTACTTGTTTTTTACCGTCACCGTGTGCTGTTCTTTTTTTCTTTTTTTTCATTTTTCCTGACTTGGCAATTTGTACGTATAAATTGCGGCTCTGGTTCGTGGCGTTGTTTAATCTTAAACCATGGTTTTCATTATTGACTCGGAACTTCTTCTGGACATCGATGGATCGCTGACCTCGACTCGGGTTTCAAAACATTGGGCCTTACTGGACAATATGCCTGGCCACTTCATAAGGAGACATCATAATACCGTCCTGCTCCGAACTGATTTTGGACCGATTGTGAACGGGCTGCTCTATCCTCCAAATCATCTTGTAACGGTTTTCCCTGGTTATTTTATCCTCCTTCCTGACAACCGATCTGCTGTTGTCCGGTTGTCTGTTGTTTCTGTTTCTTCAACTGGTCCTCCAGTGCCGATTGCTGACGTCTCTGATCTGTACTGTAGCTCCGATAGTGATTCTGGCCACAAGTATCTTTACCTCGTCTTCGTTTTTTTTTTTTAAATAAACGTTCTTTATCTGTACGGCTTATTAGTGTATTTTATTCCAACGTTGTGAGCTTTTTTACTTTGGTCATTGGACAATTCCATCATGTCATCAGCTTGTGTGGCTGCGTTCTCCTGACACTGCATTTTTTATACCCGTTACTCGTAGAGTAAAAGGGTATATTGTATTCGTGCAAAAGTATGTAACAGCTAGAAGGAAGCGTTTCCGACCCTATAAAGTATATATATTCTTGATCAGGGTCACTAGCCGAGTCGATATAGCCATGTCCGTCTGTCCGTCTGTCTGTCTGTCTGTCTGTCCGTCTGTCTGTCCGTATGAACGCTGAGATCTCGGAAACTATAAAAGCTAGAGGATTGGTATTTGGCATGAAGATTCTTGGAGTTCCTACGCAGCGCAAGTTTAAAGGTGCCACGCCCCCTCTAACGCCCACAATCGCTTATATACGATTTTAAAAATTTAAATATTTCGGAAAAGTAAAAATTCAGTTTTATTGTGTTTATCAATACCTATCGAAATGTAGAAGAAATTTTTCAAATCGGACCATTCGTTAAAAAGTTATGCGTGATCAAAGTTTCTATCTCCATCTCCCTCGCACTCACTTTACCTGAGTAACGGGTATCTGATAGTCGGGGCACCCGACTATAACGTTCTCTCTTGTTTGTTCTTGGCTCGTCGTCTAAATATTATTTTCGCTACGAATAATAATACCATTACCGACCCTACGCCAATGGTGATTAGTGTCGGGTAACTTTCTAGCCCCTTCTCTTCGACTTTCGCCACACACATATGTTAGCGTTATTTCATGTGTTGTCGCAAAAATCCATGTGTTTGGGGCGTCGACTGCGTACCATGCGCACGATGTGCTGACTTCCTTTGGTACGCATTGTTTGTGTTGCTCACTCTGTATGGCCGCTAGTGTGCATTGTAATTGTTCATGTTCCGGTCCTAACGTAGCTTGCTGCATGTTACACAACATGGGACCGCTCGATAACCTCGTACACTGTTTTAACCTTTCCATGGTTATTGCGAAATGTCGGTCTCGATGTTCACTTATCGAAAAATATTCTGTCTTCAACGCTAGTATCTTGTTCTGTCTTACCATTGGAATTGGTGTTAAATGGTAGACGTTGTATTCTTCTTCATCTACTAATGGGATTTTTATGTGAAATACTAAGGAATCGTCTAATTCCTGTACTTCCGTTGTCAATGACAACTTGTCATCACTGCGTAGGTATCGTGAATGGTATCACGTGTGATTGGTAACCGTCTTCCCTTTGGTAAATGTGCTTGAATATTCACCAATTCCTTCTTTAACTGTTCCACGGAGACTAACGCCGGACTAATATGTTCGATCCTCTGCTCCATTGGACCGCTACTTGTCCTCATGATATTGATTGTGTCTGGTTCCTTAGTAAATGGGTGTTAAAAATTTCCTTGGCCTTGATTTTCTGTAAGACTTCTTCCATCCTATTTACGTATTGAGAATCTAATACTCCAAACAGACCATTGGCTAGATTACCCACCAAGTCCAGAGCACCTCTTCTTTGCCTATGATGCCAGCAGCCGTAAATCGTAGTACGAGATGATCGTCCATTCAGCTGAAGTAAGTGCTATTCTATTGCTTAATTCTATATACGACCCAGTATTGTTGGGTAACGGTACCACCCTCACTGGTGCGTCTGGAGCGACTGGGAATAGATTACGGCTTGGAACACAGCCTCTGCGATCTTATGAGTCCGTCTGGGGCTTCTGAATTCTCTTACTTGTCCACTGGTAATATTGCCAGCCGATGTATCGCTCGGACACATTCTCCTGCTGCTGTCCGCAAGCTGGCCACCCTTACTGCTCCATCCTTTCCTTGATGTGCTGTGATGACTCTCCCCAGCGGCCACTGAAGAGGGGATATATTGTCTTCCTTTATGACCACCAAGTCTCCTATTTGCACTGCCTTTTCCTTCCTGGTCCATTTTGATCTGTTTTGGAGCTCGTGCAAGTATTCGTGTCTCCAACGTTTCCAAAAGTCTTGTCTGACTTTGTCAATCTGTTTCCACCCAGTCACCTGGCCTGACCGAACTTCTCTGTTATGAATATCTGGAGACGCGGTAAGTGGTCCACCGATCAGAAAATGTCCTGGTGTCAAGGCTGCCAAGTCCCGGGGGCTGGAAGAAATCGGAGTGAGCGGTCAAGAATTTAATATTGCCTCGATGTCAATGACAACTGTTTTCAGTTCCTCGTAAGTTAAGTCCGCCGTTGATACAGTGCGTATTAACAAATGCTTGGCTGATTTTACAGCTGCCTCCCAAAGTCCACCAAAATGAGGGGCCCTAGGAGGAATAAATTTAAATTCCGTTCCTAGTTGCTTCTTGCGCTTCTGTTGAATAAATGCTTGCCTTTATTTCGTATAATTCATTCCTAGCGCCAACAAAATTTGTGGCGTTGTCGCAGTATATTTTTTCGGCTATTCCTCTACGTCCGTTGAATTTTTTGAGTGCTGCAAGGAAGGCTTGAGTGGTTAAATCTGATACCACTTCCAAATGCCCTGCCTTGGTGGAAAAACAGCAGAAAATAGCTAAATACACCTTGTGTGGCTTCTTTCCTCTGATTTTGTAGTCCACAATAATCTACTCCGCTGATTCTAAATGGTCTTGAGGCCCTTACTCGATCCGCTGGTAACGGACTCATGATTTGTTTTAATAGTCTTGGCCGGGCCCGACAGCAAATAACGCACCGTCGTACGGTTGTTGATGCGAGCTGTTTTCCGTTGATTGTCCAAAATCGTTGCCTTGTAATTGCCAATAAAGCCTGGGGACCGCAGTGCTTGAATTGCCTATGTTTATCTTCAAACATGAGTCGAATTACCTCATGATTAGCTGGAAGCATCATGGGGTGTTTTTCGTCAAATGTTAAATTTGAGTTCTGCAATCGTCCTCCTACTCGCAACAGATGTTTTTGTCCAGAAACGGATCCAACGATCGATAAGGATCTGATACTGCTACACGTCCACCCTTTTTTAGTTGATTGATTGTTGCCTGGAATCCTGCTCCTTGTATTTTTTGCATTATTCGTTGTAGTGCTTGTTCCCGCTCTTTTGTAGTTATTGGTCCTGTTTCTCTTTGTTTGCCCCTTTTACAGTTATTTACGAAACGTAGCACTATGGGGCATTTGACCACTTTTGATGGCCGAAATTAATATCTCGGTCAATTCAAAAGATATTGACGTGAAACTTTACCAGTCGCCATTCTGTATCCCTACGCATATTATATATGAGAATCGTCCGGATCGGACAACTATATCATATAGCTGCCATAGAAACGATCAAATTAACTTTGCTGTTTTTGGAGATAAATGCACATAACTTTAGAAATATCAATTATTTAAGTTTTTAAGACGGTGAGTATCCATGTAGTTTTTGGCTTGTCATCTGGGAATGGGCATCTAGGTAATTCTATGGTTGTTAAAATTTGAGTGTTCTTCCGAAATGCTTGCCAGTGATTCGTATCTTCCTTGTCTAGTCTTGTATCCCAGTCGAGAGCCTTTTGCCATAATTGTTGCATAAATATCTTTGCTTTTGTGGTTATGGGGCAAAGCAATCCTAGTGGATCAAATATTTTTGCAAGCTCCGAACAGACAATTCGCATTGTGACCTTTCCTTGTTCATATGGGGTCACCCGACCTTGAAGTTTGTCTTCCTTGGGGTTCCATATTATTCCCAACGTCCTTATTGTGGCATCGGAAAATTTGCTGAAGTCGAGATCCAGAGCCTGATCATCCTTTGGAATGTTTTTTAGCAATTCATGATGATTTGAACACCATTTTCGTAACTTCATTTTTGCTTCCCCGAGAATCTCACAGATCTGAGCTTGCTGTTTCATTGCTTCTTCTATTGTGTCTGCCCCGTTGCACCTAATAGCTGATTTTTTGGAGCTATTGATGCCAAATGTTGTAAACATTTTGTTTTCGCCTTTAGACGACTGGACGTTCCTCCTGTAGAGTTACTGTGGATGATGGCAGTATATATCGTGTGGTCCAAAAGCTATTCAAGGACAATGGGATTCCCTACAGCACTTTTCAATTCAAAAACGAGAGAGCTTTCCGAATTGTCATCAAGGGCCTTAACGCTTCAACTGAGGTTGATGAAATCATTGCCAGACTCAAAGAATTGGGGCACAACCCTCGGAACCCTCCTGGTGAAAATGGCAAGGCCAAGCGGTCAGCTCTATCGTGGATCCAGTAATTATTATTAGAATGGATCACGTGCGCGAAAAGGCATTATTGTTACGGGCAATTGGGTTATACCGGCGGACAACGAAAACACAATTAAGCTTATAGGTCTTGACTCGCCTGCATTTATATACTTAAATGAACAGCTGACAAAACCAAAATATGAGTTGTTTAAAGCTGCAATGCGTCTCAAGAAGCAAAGGCGCCTAACAGCTGTTTTCACTCGGCGCGGAGAAGTATTTGTAAAGCTGAGTGCAGGAGAGAATGCTTTGTGCGTGCAGACCGAAAGGGAGCTTTCAGAGATGACAGCTTCTACAAATCTGGCGGATAATATCGCTAGTAATTCATTTCGCGAGTAAATACACTTCTTTTAATAATAGTATATGTTCAATTAAGATACATTTTGTTAGATATAAGAGTAGGGCCAGTCGCTTTAAATTTTCAAATTTTCTCCGCTCCATGGGTTTAATAATTATTTATTTTAATTGCGTCAGCTTCTTATTTATTCTCATATTAATACAAAATGGGTGATCATTTGGACACACATCAATCGAATACGTTTTCCTTATTAAGAGTTCTTACGAAGCAGATATCCGGCCTTAAAATCTGTCACATTAATGCGCAAAGTCTGACTAAGAAAATTGAAGAATTTAGATATTTGTTTGTAAATTCGTGCGTAGATGTTATATGTATTTCTGAAACATGGTTTGTCCCGAATTTATGTGATATGTTAGTGTCGTGTGATGGATACAATCTTTTTCGTGCAGATCGTGACAGTCACGGGGGAGGAGTCGCAATTTATGTCAGCAATAAATTAGCTACCAAGTCCATATGTAAACATCCCGAGAACAGTGCAATAGAATATGTATTTCTGGAAATTAGCAGCCAGAATAAATCTGAAAAAATATTAAATGGGTGTACATATCGCCCTCATTTTAATGTCAACTACGATGATCTCATCAATTTGCTGTCAAATATCTCGGTTAATTACTGTAATATCATCTTAGCAGGTGATTTCAATGGTGATGTCCTAAGAGAAACCCATCTGAAAAATAGCATTGAATCACTAGAAATCAACCTGGTGAACTCATCCTTTCCAACACATTTTACCAAATCGAGCAACACACTGTTAGATTTATTTTTTGTGACCAACATTGGAAAAGTAGTTATTTATGACCAATTGATTGTGCCGACCTTCTCTAAACATGACCTAATCTTCTTGACGTATAACTTTGACTTGCCAGTTCTTGACAAAACAATAATTTTTAGAGACTTTAAAAATATAGACTTTGACCATCTAGGCGCGAAATTTTACTTGTGCAATTGGATCGATACTTATAGTTTACCATCAGTAGACCAACAAGTGAACTTTTTTTCAAAATAATATCAGCTACCTTTATAACAAATTTGGCAGGTACGAAGTAAAATCCTCCGGGCATCCGAAAAACCATGGTTTAACTCTGAAATCAAGACAGCCATTAAAAAGCGCAACGAGGCATATAACAAGTGGAAACGATACAAGACTTCAGCGCTGTGTACCACTTTTAAAATGCTACGAAAGAATGTGACAAACCTAATCGATTCGGCCAAATCAAACTTTTACAGTCGCAAGTTTTATAATACAAATTGGATAAAACTTAGAGTACTACTTCTCCTACACAAAATTATTATTCATAAAGAACCATCCTACTTATACGAAAAATTACAATTTACAACATCACGAAGGGTAAACAATATCACTTCAGTCAGGCACAGGTCTCTGCTATCAGAAAGGCAATTTTTTGTATACTCTATTCGACTATGGAATCAGCTACCTAATAGCATCAAAAATATAAGCAGCGCAACGCATTTTAAATTAAAATTGATTTCACAGCTTAAAAGTTAAAATTCTTTAAACCCTTAAAAATGTTTTTTTTATAATTATTTCATAATAACCAAAACTAATAAATTTAAAGCGACCTAAATATTAAATATTAAATATAAGTGCTGTATTAGATAATAAGTTTAAATATGTTTACCTTAATTGATACATTTTGTGGCTAGCGCATTAATAATAAGCTCGAAGCTTGTAGCGTTGGGATGATATATAAAATAAATAAATAAATAAATAATCGAGACATATTCTCTGTTGAATTAGAACCAGCTAAAAACAACAAAGATGTTTATAACATTCGAGTTATTAACATCAAGTGGTTACTATAAAACCACAGTTTCAAAGAAAGGGCCCTTTAAGGTGTTTCAAATGTCAATCGTTTAATCATTGAAAAAACTTTTGCTTGTTTTCATCTAAGGGCCGTTTTCTCGTCCGTCCTGCAAAGTAAAATTAAGCTAATGGAAGGATACATTTATCCCGGTGGCAAATCGGTTTTCGTTTTCTCGTCCATCATTTAAAACTCCAAATAAAAGGAGCACTAATTTGAGACTAGGTGGCAACCCCACATCAGAAGAGTCAACTAATTGTCAAAAAAAATCGAAAAACTATCGAAAAATACCATAAAACAGTCATACTAACAGCTGCTAATATAAACAACATTTCAAACTAATAAATAATGGATTTAAAAATGGAGTCATCATGTACTTGCACTGATTGTTCCCGCTGTCTCCTAAGATAACATTGTTTCGGAAATGACCGCTTTCTAATAAAAATTTTAGACGACTATTATTAAAAATATTGCTGTCATTTGATGATCCTGGCCACCTTGCCACCAAATCCTGAAATTCTAATTTCGCATTGCAGACAGCTTGCACATTTATAAAAAAGTAACCTTTTCTATTCCGATATATCTCTCCGGAATCGCCCCCGGGAGATTGAATTCTTACGTGCGTGCAATCTATGGCTCCTATGACTTTCGGAAACTTGGCTATTTTATAAAAATCAACAACATTTTCTTGAAGATCTTCAATACGCGGGAACTTAATAAATTGTTTTGATAAAGACGCTATAGCAAAAGAAACTTCCCTTACAACTCGACTGGCTGTAGCCACGCTAACACCACAAAAATTGCCTACAGTTATAAGAAAACTGCCGCTTGCGTAGAATCTAAGAGGTATTAGAAGCTTAACCCATGGCTGTATTGTCGTTTTCCTGTAATAATGGTTTTTGATTATATGGAATTAGTTAAACCAAATGAATGCTCTTACTTCTTTACTTTAGATTCAAGTCGCAAAACAATTTTTTGCAAAACAAATAGTGCCGTGCTTTTACACAAGCGAAACCTTTTAACAAATTCTTCATCACTGTAATGTTCGAAGTAATTTCTCTGGACTTGATATCTGCGCCGATAGGTTCGCACTTCAGACAATTCGACGATATCCCACAGAGTTTGAAGATAAACCGCTCGGGAATTCATTGTAAAATAAATTGGATGACTTGAACAATTTTGATTCATATTTAACTGTAAATAGAATCAGCTGTTTTCGAATGAAGAGTGGAACCAGATTGACAACGCTCGAATGTCTGGCAACACTTGCGCATAATCCAACCGCAATAATTTGGCACGGTGGATGAAGTACCGAGACAAAATTTTCCGCTACCTGCGCTAACATAAGGACGAGTAAACGATTTTTGGTTTATCGCCCCGTTGTCCCGGCAGGCAAACTAAAGTACGGACGAGAAAACGGCCCTAAATGTGCTAGGTGCGCTGGCGACCATGACACCAAGGACAAGGATAAATGCCTAGCACTGAAAGAGGATCAGTTTAAGTGCGATTGTAAGTTAAAAACAGTGTGAGAAACGCAAGTCCAATAGCACTCCAGAACGTCAACGTTCTCAAAAGCAAACTGTTGCTGCTCCGCTCCCAAGCCAGAAAGCTTGGTTTCCTTTGCGTCCTCCTGTTTCCTCAAGTCAGCCATTGACGTCATCAAATTCATTTAAAAATTTATTGCGTCCGCTAAGTCAGCCTAATTTTGAGAATACTACTAAGGCCTCTGTGGTAGAACAACCTGCTCAGGACAGACTCTTGGAATTTATTAATAACTTACAAAAGCAGCAAGAGGCTGCTGTAAATTCCCAAGCGGCGGCAATTGAAAAACTACTGGAACGTTTTGATCAAATGATGTCGGTCATGACGGCGACTCTGCAAATGCTACAGAGCGTGATGTCCAAGCCCGCCATTGAGTCAACGCGCCGCAATGACTAACTACGGATTAAATATAGTAATATGGAACGCTAACAATCTAGTTAGCAAATCCTTGGAGGTTGAGCACTTCCTCCAGGAACGTAACATTGACATTTTGTTAATCTCAGAGACTCATTTTACCAGCCGTTCTTTCTTTCGAATCCATGGATATGCTGTGCACTGCGCCAACCACCCTGATGATAGAAATCGGGGTGGTGCTGCTATCATTATTAAATCGTCCCTGGACTATCACCTGAGAACCACAATAACTGAGCCTCATCTGCAAGCAATTACTATAAGTTTGGTCACGTCGTTTGGAAGAATTTCTGTCCTCCTGGTCATCGTCACTCGTGGCCAGCTGCGGAATTTCTGCGCCTTTTCGGCTCTGTGGGTAGCCGCTTTGTTATTGGATGTGATTGGAATGCACACCACAGCTTCTGGGGTTGCAGACGGTCCTGCCCTCGTGGAAACACTCTGATGTCTGTTGTCTCTAGCTCAACCATGCAGATTCTGGCCACTGGGGGACCCACGCATTTTCCCTGGATCAATAATCATCTTCCGACTGCCATTGATTTTGCTGTGTATAGAGGTATCCTGTGCAGCCACCTTTCCATCTCTGAATGTTCGGGCCTTTCCTCTGATCATATCCCGCTCCTGATATATTTTTCTGTGGCTGGAAGTTTCAGTGCCAGGTTCACTGCTTTGACTGAAGATAACCCTCCGCTTGTCACTGCGGATGACGTTGATTCGTTTGCTCAGGTTTTGCTAGACAAGATCCATCAAGCTGCCCCTCCTGCTAGAAGTGTAACTATTCCGCCGCCTACATGGGCTTCTTCGAAACCTGAAATTGCAGTCTTGGCCAGACAAGGTCATACACTTCGCCGCGTTTAGATGAGGACAAGGCATACCCTGGACTTGGCAAGGTGGAGGGCTGCCGTGTCAGAACTCAGAAAAGTCCTTCGATTGGCAAAATCTGAATTTTTCGTGAATCATCTCAGTGCCATTGATCCCAAACAGGATCATGGGTTTGCATTATGGAAATGCACACGAAATCTGAAAAGACAACCTCTTCACAGGTTTTCTCTTAAACGAAGCGATGGCACTTGGGCTCACAGTCTTCTGTCCACGTTTTCCAAGATTTTTGAGCGGATTGTACTTAACAGGCTCCTGGATATTGACAGCTTTAATGACGCTCAACCAAACCATCAATTTGGTTTCCGTAGTCGCCACTCCGCTGTCGAACAGGTTCACAGAGTCGTGAACCACGTCCTAGATGCCTTAGAAAGTCATAAATACTGCTCGGCTGTTTTTCTTGATGTCAGACAGGCTTTTGAGAGGGTTTGGCATGAAGGTCTATTCTACAAATTAATGCCACTATTGCCTGAGGGACTCTGGAAGCTCATTGTGTCATTTTTGGACAATAGGATGTTTGCTGTTGACATTCGTGGACATCTTTCTGGACTAAGTCTAATTCGTGCTGGTGTCCCACAGGGAAGCGTCCTTGGCCCGGTTCTGTACACAATTTACCCTTCGGATCTCCCAAACCCAGTGGTTCGTGATACTCTTCTTGCCACCTATTCAGATGATACTGCATTCCTAGCTACAGGCAGCACCCCCTCCTCGGCCTTGGGCCTCTCGATGGAATATTGCGCTGAACGTTGTTAAAACGCAACACGCCACCTTTGCTCTTCGACCTGGCCGATCCCGTAGTCTTTACTTGGATGGTGATAGACTTACGTTGTTTCGGAAACGACCGCTTTCCAATAAAAATTTTAGACGACTATTATTAAAAATATTGCTGTCATGTGATGATCCTGGCCACCTTGCCACCAAATCCTGAAATTCTAATTTCGCATTGCAGACAGCTTGCACATTTATAAAAAAGTAACCTTTTCTATTCCGATATATCTCTCCGGAATCGCCCCCGGGAGATTGAATTCTTACGTGCGTGCAATCTATGGCTCCTATGACTTTCGGAAACTTGGCTATTTTATAAAAATCAACAACATTTTCTTGAAGATCTTCAATACGCGGGAACTTAATAAATTGTTTTGATAAAGACGCTATAGCAAAAGAAAATTCCCTTACAACTCGACTGGCTGTAGCCACGCTAACACCACAAAAATCGCATACAGTGTGAGGGCTCAATTATGGTTGGGTGTCCCAGCTAATTCTCCTGGAACATATTCCTCAACTTTTGCCACGAGTTGGCAGTTCTGCTGTCTGTCAAAGTGACAGTGCACTGGAAAGTTTCCATTGCTCTTCCAACCCTCGTTTTTCAGTTGTCAAATTGCGCCACATGGCTGATCTTTCTCGTTCTTTCTCAAAGAAAATTCAACAACGTAGGACGTGAAATCTGCTGAGAAAAGAGCTAAGGCTAACCTAGATTGATCTCCAATAAAACCCTCTTGCAACATTTTACTAAAGCGCTTACCCGTCTCAGCGACCCGTTCTGAGTGTGCAAACAGCACCGCCAACAGACGAAAAACGTATTTGATAGGCAATTCTTGAACAAATCCGCACCTGAGGTAAGAAACCGTTGTTTGAGATTACTCTGACTTACGCTACACCCCCCCCGCAGCCGTGTGACCGCATGCATGTGAAATTCGAATCGGTACTCGTTTGTAGTGGCTCGAGGTACCCGGAAAATTTGCTTAAACCGCAGTAGCCGTACGATCAACACGGACAAGAAGACGTTCAGATCAGAAATCCCAACGCCCATCGGCCATTGGTGGCAGCTTACGGCAGCACCAAGCACGGTTCTCACCTCTCACTCAGTACTATCCGAGGCGATCCAGCAGCGCCCGCCACTACCAACAGTGCAGTGTTACGGCGACCTCTCCGCTACGTGGACCGCTTACACCGCAACACTCGTCGCCCCAGACAGCGGTACCGGCTACCTTCCCTGATTATCCTCTACTTGAGCGATGTTGGGGTGGCCAGATATCACCACCGCCGCGTGTGAGACTCTTAGACGAGCGCCAACCAAGACCGAAACCAATCAAGCCCAAACACCAGGATCCGTATTGCCGCGAGCCATTCTACTATAATTATTTTATAGAATTCCTAGCCTAAGTTGGTTCCGTGAGGCCAAATTGCTTGAACATTTAGTTTGCGTGGGCACCTTCATATTTGGTCTTAATTTCCTTCCAACAGCTTACTCCAGCGTCAACAGGCCTGCTGACACCGTTGGACACAATTGAAGCAGTGAGTACGGCATAGCCGAATGGGTATAAATACCCTTTTGTACACGCCCACATATGAAACCCACCGATCTTGAGTAATTACGATTTTGCCCCATGACCCTAAATGCACGGAGAATTAGCATCCGTCTAAAGTAGAGTAAAACGACACTGATTCTTGAATGCTTTATTTTGTTAGGTTTAAGAACTATACTGTCAATCATGACTTATGTTGATTTAATATACAGATGTACGTAACATGAATTAAATTTCAAATTCTAATGGGCAAAAGCCAAACCATCATTTGGCTTACATAGGCAGGGCGGGCGAAGCAGAGGAATCTTACCACCCAATTTCCTCTTGGCTGAGAGCTAGATATACCCCTATTCGATCGCACTTTTGACTTATCCTTCCTCCGGTTTCTTTACTCTGTCGATAAGGAAATAAAACCCCACCCCAGCCTTGAGCTCAGCCGGCAACCCAAGACAGAGTAGGTTCCGTGTTCGCTACTGAACGTGTCCGTTACATAATAAGATGGCGCCCAACGTGGGGCAACCACGACAAGGATACCCATAATCCTTGGACATGCAGCCACACAAATCAACGTATATTCTTACATTTAGGAATCATCAATCCGCAATAGCCACCTTACTCTCGTTTAGAACTGAGTGGAAACGCTGGCTTTCTGAGCACTAATTGGAGATCAGACCCTCGTCCTATACGTAGATCCATTGGAAGCCTTACTTCCCCAGATCATGGTGTTCATCCAAAGTTTTGGGGGGGACTACCGCAACAGAGAACCGAATACAACAATTAATCGCCGCGGCATTAGACAATCACAGAGCGAATTTAGCTAGTGCCGTGACAGAGGAAATTAACGGAGTTCTGAGGAATTTGCATTTACGATCTGACCAACGTGACCCAAGTGATGATCGACAGTTAGAGTGGGACGATGAGATTCCGTCACTTGCTCCGCGTCCGAGTAACGCATCCGGCCCAGCTCGGGCCCCTAGTCGAGCCTATTCCGAATATCGCCCAGATCCGAGAGATAATAGACCTGATCGCACTTCAAGTGTTATAACAAATTGGCATCTAAAATTCTCAGGTACCTCACAGGACATTCCTATAGACGATTTCATATATCGAGTAAATTGCCTTACCAGCCAATGTCTGAATGACAATTATAATATTCTTTATCGGTTCGCTCACTTGCTATTTACGGGTCCAGCCTTGACCCTTTATTGGCGTTTCCATCGCAGCACCACTCAGCCAAACTGGTTCTTTCTCTGCGCATGCCTACGAGAAAGATATCAGGAACAGCGAACCGACGAAGATATTAAAGATGCAATTAGACAACGAAAACAGAAACCTAATGAAGGGTTTGATGATTTCTTAGACGCTATTCTAGCCATTTCCGACGCCTTACGGGAACCGCTACCCGATGCTGAGCTGGTAGCAAGCGTCAAACGTAACCTCAGACCAGAATTAAGACAGGAGCTTTTGCACGTAAATACTTCAGATTTATCCTCCTTACGTAGAGAATGCCACCGACACGAAGAATTTCACTCAAGCTTAGCTGCAAGAAACTACCTCAGACAGAACAATCAGAGGCGTAACATCAGTGAACTTGTTCAGTGCGATTCCGAAATTAATAATCCCGAATATAGTCGGGAAGACTCAGTCGAGCTCAACGCACTTCAATCCCTTCATAAAATAAAGTGCTGGAATTGCGACCAGCGGGATCATAGATACCAGGACTGCATGAAACCAAAACGAATCTTTTGCTATGGGTGTGGATTGTTGAACCAATACCGGCCGTTATGCCCTAAGTGCAATCCTAAACCGGAAAACCGGCAACAGGATGTCCGTCAGAACCCCTAGACGGGTATCCGAAACCAGCCTTGGATACATCCTCTCAAAAAGATTCCAATTCCCCCGAACCGACATCTTCACCCAAATTCAAGCCATTTCACGTACGCTTGCGCGAGTATAATTTGCGACGAGCAGCCATTTTTTCCACGTCTTCACTAAAGTTTTCGAAGTCCAGATCTTCCAGACGAATACAAGAGTATTGGAGGGACAGGCGGCGGTTAAAGAAATTCCAAATATCAGCTGTGGCCCATAAGTTTAATGATGTCCGTCCGTTCATCAGTCTTACAATACTTGATCATGAGTATCTGGCACTGCTGGATGGTGGAGCAAATAAAAGCCTGTTAGGTGGAACCCTAGCCAAAAGGATAGAGGCGGACCAGAAATTTCAGAAAATTAGTGGAATCGTCCGAACAGCAGATGGACAGAGCCAACCCATAATAGGAACCGTAGTCGTCCCAATCTCTTACAATGATATCCATTCCAACTTTGAATTTCTGATAGTTTCCTCCATTAGACAAGACATTATTTGCGGCATGGACTTCTGGAATGAGTTCGGTATTAAAGTAGCTTTTCCTGGCACCATAGAAGAACTAGACTTTCAAAATCCAGATATGTTGCCATTGAGCAAATCGGAGATATGGCAGTTACAAAAAACAATAGATCTTTTTCCTTCCCTTGAGAAAGAGGGATTAGGGAAAACCACGCTGATCGAACATAGCATTGATACGGGCTCAGCAAAGCCAATAAAGCAAAAATTTTACCCTATTTCACCAGCCAGAGAAAAACTTCTCTGCAGCGAGATCGATCGGATGATCGAACTCGGTGTAATTGAAGAAGCCCCCTCAACTGCATGGACATCCCCAGCAGTCTTAATCGTGAAACCTGGTAAGGTCAGATTTTGTTTAGACTCACGAAAAGTTAACTCCGTGACTCTGAAAGACGCCTATCCAATTCCAAATCTGGAAGGTCTACTTAGCAGATTACCCCCAGTTCACTGCATCTCCAAAATAGACCTAGAAGACGCCTTCTGGCAAATTTGCCTCGACCAAAAATCGCGAGAAAAAACGGCCTTTACGATACCTAACAGACCTCTTTACCAATTCGTTCGTATGCCCTTTGGGTTGTGTAATGCACCCCAGACCATGTGTCGCCTGATGGATATAGTGGTACCATATCAACTGAAGGGACATGTCCTAGTATATCTAGATGATCTGTTAATACTATCCTCGAATTTGAAAGAGCATATAGAACACCTTACCGAATTGGCAAAACGATTACGTACGGCATGCCTAACCATTAACGTCCGCAAAAGCCACTTTTGTTTAAAAAGCGTGGATTATTTGGGGTACTTAGTTGGAGAAGGCACTCTTCGGATCAATCCCGACAAAGTAGAAGCTATCTCAGAGTTCCCTGTACCGAAAACAAAGAAGCAACTGAAACGATTCCTCGGTATCATTGGCTGGTACCAACGGTTTATCGGTCAATATTCTACTTTAACCTTTCCCTTAACAGAAAGGCTACGAGGGAAAACATTTGAGTGGGACGAAGCAGCCCAAGCTGCGTTTGAAAGCATCAAGCATACGCTATCGTCAGCTCCGTTCCTTATAAACCCTGACTATACAAAACCCTTTATAGTCCAATTCGATGCCTCTACGGTAGGCGTAGGGGCAGTTCTTGCACAACTTGACGCATCGGGCAAAGAACGGCCGATAGCCTATATGTCTAAAAAGCTTAACCGTGCCCAAAGAAACTACTCCGTAACGGAGTTAGAATGTCTTGCTGTAGTTCTAGCCATAAAACGATTTCGAATGTACATTGAGGGCCAAGAATTTAAGGTAGTAACTGATCATGCCAGCTTACGTTGGCTGATGAATCAGAACGACTTGAGCGGTCGTTTAGCTAGATGGTCAATTAAGCTGCAAGGGTTCCGCTTTTCAATAGAACACCGCAAAGGCAGTGAAAACATAGTGGCAGATGCGCTGTCAAGATCCTTTGAAGACGAAATCGCGGCTGTAGACTTTGATATACTGCCAGAAATTGACTTGTCATCTGAATCCTTTCGCTCGCAGGAATATGAAGACCTCAAGGATAGATTTCTGAAATCAAACTTGCCGGATTTTAGAGTAGCGGACGGTTATCTTTATTATCGCGCTCAGTTCCAAAGGGAGGATCCTGAACCAGATAGCGGAGGTTGGAAGTTATTCGTACCAACCCAGCTACGCGAAGGTGTCATAAGGGCCGCGCACGAACTGCGGAATGGCGAAGTGTTTAGATCGCATTCGTAGGAACTTGTTTTGGCCAAACATGGTTGTAGAGACTCGAAATTATATACGTAACTGCGAGGTATGCCAAACATCAAAAGTGCCAACCAAAACCCTTCGGCCACCCATGGGTCGACAAGTGGTTAGTGAGCGTGCCTTTCAGCGCTTATACATAGACTTTATAGGCCCATTTCCTCGGACAAAAAAAGGACATCTAGGAATACTTATCATTCTCGATCACTTCACGAAATTTACTTGGCTACGACCAGTTAAGAAATTCACTGCAGAAGTCACTGTTAGCATCGTTAAGCAGGATATTTTCGATTGTTATGGCGTTCCGGAGATCCTAGTTAGCGACAACGGTTCACAATTCAGAAGTCGCGAACTAACACAGTTTTTGTCTCGCTACGGCGTGAAGCACATATTCACAGGTTGCTACTCACCACAGGCCAATGCGGCTGAACGAGTTAATCGTTCTATCAACGCGGCTCTGAGGGCGTATGTCCGGTCCAATCAACGCGAGTGGGATCACTATTTAAGTAGCATCAACTGTGCCTTACGAAATTACATGCCGTATTTGGGCAACATTTACTGACGCATGGGGATGACTATAAACTTCTTCGAAAACTCGACTTACTAATCGAAGGCGAAGTTAAATTGGACGGAGCTGATGAATTTTCTCGAATTCGGGCCGATATCCACAAGAATTTGACCAAGGCCTACGCGAACAACCAGAAATCGTACAATATGCGCGTTAGACCCAGATCCTTTGAAGTAGGCGACGAAGTTATTAAAAGGAACTTTGCTCTGAGCAACCTAGCTACGGGGTTTAACGCCAAACTAGCTCCAGTTGGAGTAAAAGCACGCATTAAACGTAAAGTGGGATATTCGTTGTATGTACTCGAGGACCTCATGGGAAAGGAACTCGGTACATTCCACGCGAAGGACCTGTGGTGAATTTCCCCCTAAACCCTCTTTTTCAGTTCGAATCAACTTCTCGGATAGTCTTCGTTTCAATCTGCGCTTTGTGAGGGCTCAATTATGGTTGGGTGTCCCAGCTAATTCTCCTGGAACATATTCCTCAACTTTTGCCACGAGTTGGCAGTACCGCTGTCTGTCAAAGTGACAGTGCACTGGAAAGTTTCCATTGCTCTTCCAACCCTCGTTTTCCAGTTGTCAAATTGCGCCACATGGCTGATCTTTCTCGTTATTTCTCAAAGAAAATTCAACAACGTAGGACGTGAAATCTGCTGAGAAAAGAGCTAAGGCTAACCTAGATTGATCTCCAATTAAACCCTCTTGCAACATTTTACTAAAGCGCTTACCCGTCTTAGCGACCCGTTCTGAGTGTGCAAACAGCACCGCCAACAGACGAAAAATGTTTTTGATAGGCAATTCTTGAACAAATCCGCACCTGAGGTAAGAAACCGTTGTTTGAGATTACTCTGACTTACGCTACACCTCCCCCGCATCCGAATCGGTACTCGTTTGTAGTGGCTTGAGGTACCCGGAATATTTGCTTAAGCCGCAGTAGCCGTACGATCAACACGGACAAGAAGACGTTCAGATCAGAAATCCCAACGCAAATTATAAAACTGGATTCTGTTGGCCACGGAGACATAGCCGCCCATCGGCCATTGGTGGCAGCTTACGGCAGCACCAAGCACGGTTCTCACCTCTCACTCAGTACTATCCGAGGCGATCCAGCAGCGCCCGCCACTACCAACAGTGCAGTGTTACGGCGACCTCTCCGCTACGTGGACCGCTTACACCACAACACTCGTCGCGTCAACAGGCCTGCTGAGTACGGCATAGCCGAATGGGTATAAATACCCTTTTGTACACGCCCACATATGAAACCCACCGCAAAAGCTTACGTGAATAAAGCCATATCTTGAGTAATTACGATTTTGCCCCACGACCCTAAATGCACGGAGAATTAGCATCCGTCTAAAGTAGAGTAAAACGACACTGATTCTTGAATGCTATATTTTGTTAGGTTTAAGAACTATACTGTCAATCATGACTTATGTTGATTTAATATACAGATGTACGTAACATGAATTAAACTTCAAATTCTAATGGGCACCTAAGGCATATTTTATCGGGCAGAAAGGGAAAAGCCAAAACCATCATTTGGCTTACATAGGCAGGGCGGGCGAAGCAGAGGAATCTTACCACCCAATTTACTTTTGGCTGAGAGCTAGATATACCCCTATTCGATCGCACTTTTGACTTATCCTTCCTCCGGTTTCTTTACTCTGTCGATTCGTATTATGTGACGCGTACGCGATAAGAAATTAAACCCCCACCCCAGCCCTGAGCTCAGCCGGCAACCCAAGAAAGAGTAGGTTCCGTGTTCGCTACCGAACGTGTCCGTTACAACAGTTATAAGAAAACTGCCGCTTGCGTAGAATCTAAGAGCTATTAGTAGCTTAACCCATGGCTGTATTGTCGTATCCCTGTAATAATGGTTTTTGATTATATGGAATTAGTTAAACCAAATGAATGCTCTTTCTTCTTTACTTTAGATTCAAGTCGCAAAACAATTTTTTGCAAAACAAATAGTGCCGTGCTTTTACACAAGCGAAACCTTTTAACAAATTCTTCATCACTGTAATGTTCGAAGTAATTTCTCTGGACTTGATATCTGCGCCGATAGGTTCGCACTTCAGACAATTCGACGATATCCCACAGAGTTTGAAGATAAACCGCTCGGGAATTCATTGTAAAATAAATTGGATGACTTGAACAATTTTGATTCATATTTAACTGTAAATAGAATCAGCTGTTTTCGAATGAAGAGTGGAACCAGATTGACAACGCTCGAATGTCTGGCAACACTTGCGCATAATCCAACCGCAATAATTTGGCACGGTGGATGAAGTACCGAGACAAAATTTTCCGCTACCTGCGCTAACATAAGGACGAGTAAACGATTTTTGGTTTATCGCCCCGTTGTCCCGGCAGGCAAACTAAAGTACGGACGAGAAAACGGCCCTAAATGTGCTAGGTGCGCTGGCGACCATGACACCAAGGACAAGGATAAATGCCTAGCACTGAAAGAGGATCAGTTTAAGTGCGATTGTAAGTTAAAAACAGTGTGAGAAACGCAAGTCCAATAGCACTCCAGAACGTCAACGTTCTCAAAAGCAAACTGTTGCTGCTCCGCTCCCAAGCCAGAAAGCTTGGTTTCCTTTGCGTCCTCCTGTTTCCTCAAGTCAGCCATTGACGTCATCAAATTCATTTAAAAATTTATTGCGTCCGCTAAGTCAGCCTAATTTTGAGAATACTACTAAGGCCTCTGTGGTAGAACAACCTGCTCAGGACAGACTCTTGGAATTTATTAATAACTTACAAAAGCAGCAAGAGGCTGCTGTAAATTCCCAAGCGGCGGCAATTGAAAAACTACTGGAACGTTTTGATCAAATGATGTCGGTCATGACAGCGACTCTGCAAATGCTACAGAGCGTGATGTCCAAGCCCGCCATTGAGTCAACGCGCCGCAATGACTAACTACGGATTAAATATAGTAATATGGAACGCTAACAATCTAGTTAGCAAATCCTTGGAGGTTGAGCACTGCCTCCAGGAACGTAACATTGACATTTTGTTAATCTCAGAGGCTCATTTTACCAGCCGTTCTTTCTTTCGAATCCATGGATAT
>JBAMCF010000486.1:0-417417 GCA_037075285.1 Drosophila lutescens
TTTTTTTTTTTAACTCTTACCGTTTATTTAAAAAAAAATATTTTTCTAATTAAGCTCCGATGTTTAAGTAATGCAGCACTTGAGACTCGTTTGAGATATTTATATATTTGGTATGCAACTTTGTGGGACACCTTAATATCTTTCAGAAAAATATTTAAAAAAATTTTTAATTTTAAAATTAAGTATTTTTTAAGAGAATTTAAAATTAGAAAAATTCTGTACGCCGGAATACACGCGGTTTCCGAATATAAAAACAAGAGAGAACGCTATAGTCGGGTTGGTGTCCCGACTATCTTATACCCGTCACTCAGCTAAAGGGAGTGCGAACGCTGTACTCGGGTTGGTGTCCCGACTATCTAATAATCGTAACTCAGCTAAAAGGAGTGCGAGGGAGATAGATATATAAACAATTTTGATTGCGTATAACTTTTTAATGAATGGTCCGATTTGAAAAATGTCTTCTACATTTCGATAGGTATTAATAAACACTATAAAATTGCGTTTATATATTTTTAAAATCTTAAAAGATGTGGCCTCCAGACACATTTGAAAATCGTTATGGCGATTGTGGGCGTTAGGGGGGGGCGTGGCACCTCGATGAAACAAACTTGCGCTGCGTAGGAAGCCCAAAAATATGTGTGTGAAATCTCAACATTCTAGCTTTTATAGTTTCCGAGATCTCAGCGTTCATACAGACAGACAGACGGACAGACGGACATGGCTATATCGACTCGGCTAGTGACCCTAATCAAGAATATATATACTTTATAGGGTCAGAAACGCTTCCTTCTCCCTGTTACATACTTTTGCACGAATACAATATACCCTTTTACTCTACGAGTAACGGGTATAATTATCCTCATATTGCTTCATTAATTCTTCACAAAGTGGTAAAATACAATTTTTGTAATCGCAATGTTTACTAGTTAAGAAAGAATTAAAAGTGCAGCAAGCCAGTGCAAAAATTCAATTAAAGTGTCTAAACAGCTGTTCACCATGCATACGTCACAGCGCACACTATATCCGTCCTCTTCTAACCGGCGCGCGCAAGTGAACTTGCTGCACTTTTAATTCTTTCTTAACTAGTAAACATTGCGATTACAAAAATTTTATTTTACCACTTTGTGAAGAAAAAAAGGTGTTGTTGGTGTACTGCAGCCTGTTTACGCAGCCACGAAGAAGCTTCAGAGCGAGAAACTTTTTATGGGAGATTCTATAATATGTGGCTGGAGCTCAAATTGTCTATAAAGGCAATGTCTACTCCCAACAGCACCTTGTTGGAAGAAAGCCTACAGCGGTTTATCTGGATCCGAGCTCTTATAACAAACAGATCACGCCTTATCACAGCACGGACCAGCTTAAAAAAGCTTTTTTCCCAAATTAAAAGGGTTCACCGCACCGTAAGTCAATAAATATAGTTATGCGTATTGAATAAAAATATAAATTCTTAAATAGGATAAAGATGAAAATGTTCCGAGGGAGGAACTATCAACATCGTCGTGGAGTTCCTCATACCCTATTGAACGAGTTCCTTAATTCCATTGAATGGATGCTGACCTGAAAATAGCTTGCAGTGAAATCGATAATTATTACCCCAAACCGATCGATTTATGTGCCGATATTATGGTGTACTGGGAGGAAAAAAAATTCGTTTACCCAAACTTGTATCTACAGGTTATGGTTGTTCACTGCGTTCCAGCAAAGTAGTTAAAGTAGTTAAATTAGTAGTAATAGAAATGAGAACAAACCTTTCGAGCGAATTAATAAATAAACTCAAAAAATAATCATTAAAAATTGAGTTTTTGGATAAAACTTATAATCATTACGATTCCTTGGTTGCATATTTAATCGATAATGATTAATTTTAGACTCGTAAAATAACTTAGAAAGATTTTGCATTGGCTGAAAGTAAATTAATAAATTGTTTGTATTTAAACACTATCTACTTTCAAATATAAACATACTCACCCACAATATAAGCAAAACAAAACAAAATCAAAAACAAGACTAAGAGTTATGACCGGCAGGACAATCGGTGACCAAGAAGGAGAATATACGTTTATAAGGGGCGCTGCAAGGCAGTGCTGCCATCACTCACCTTAAAAAATAGGACAGATCAACCCAACACAAGAGAAAACGTTATAGCCGTTACTCAGGTAAAGGGAGTGCGAGGGAGATGGAGATGGAAACTTTGATTACGCATAACTTTTTAACGAATGGTCCGATTTGAAAAATTTCTTCTACATTTCGATAGGTATTGATAAACACAATAAAACTGCATTTTTACTTTTCCGAAATATTTAAATTTTTAAAATCGTATATAAGCGATTGTGGGCGTTAGAGGGATGGCACCTTCTTGAAACAAACTTGCGCTGCGTAGGAACTCCAAGAATCTTCATGCCAAATACCAATCCGCTAGCTTTTATAGTTTCCGAGATCCGTTCATCCAGACAGACAGACAGACGGACGGACAGACGGACATGGCTAGATCGACTCGGCTAGTGATCCTGATCAAGAATATATATACTTTATGGGGTCGGAAACGCTTCCTTCTAGCTGTTACATACTTTTGCACGAATACAATATACCCTTTTACTCTACGAGTAACGGGTATAAAATACCGGGAAAAAAGGACAAAAAATAATTAAAAAAGGACAAAAAGGGGAAAAATGTTAATTCTCCTTAATTGTTGAGTTTTAGATTATCGCCAACTGTATTAAATGTATCATTTACAGTAAGAAGTTGGGCAAACAAGAAGGGCTCTTACACTGCGTAGCCAAAGGAGACACTCCGCTGCATACACGTGGCATTTGTAGATGGCTTCGCCAAATTTGATTGGCTTTACACAACCAAAACTACAGGATGTGAAGAAGTCATTAAGAGGTTCACCGAATGGTCCAACATTTTTGGATTTCCAAAACGAGTTGTCAGCGATGGAGGAGCAGCCTTCACGTCAGGCGCATTTGAAGAGTGGCTAAACATTAACAAAATCGATCACGTCTGTTCAACTACTGGAGTTGCACGTGGAAATGGCCAAGTCGAGCGAGTTAACCGATCGATTCTTGCTGTCATCGCCAAAATCACTGCAGAAGAACCAAGCTTTAAATATGTACCTCAGGTGCAAAAGGCTATAAACTCACAAATGAACAGCTCAACAAAGCTTTGTTGTTTGTTGTTGTTGTTTGGCACGAAAATGTACACCCAGGCAGAGGAGCAATTGCAGGAGATATTAACCGAAGAGTTATGAACGAAACCAAATGCGAGAAGAAGCCAGAAAGACTATTGAAGCAGCTCATGAAGTATACAAACGCAACTATGACGACGCAAGCACACTCACATCTACAAGTTAGGTGATTTGGTTGCGATCAAAAGGACACAATTTGTAGTCGGAAGAAAGTTAGTGAGTCCATACTTAGGACCACACGAGCTCGTCCAGATTAATCGAAATGGGCGGTACAACGTCCGAAAAGCAGCGGAAGTGGAAGGACCTAATACTACAAGCACCAGCTGCGACAATATGAAGCTAGGGAGGTTCATAGAAGATAACGACGACGAATTTGCATCATCTGGGTCAGATGAAGATGTAACGAACTGATTTATTAGGTCTGCTCGCTACGAGATTCGTGCGGCTAGTTATGTGTTCGTCCCACCAAAATTATATAAACGTTGTAACGATCCTGCTGTGCTGATATAGTTCAACGGTGTCCAGGTGTTCGTTGCAACATTTATTTATGTCAGGAGTGGTTGCTGTAAGAGTTCGACCCGGTTCCCAGAGTATGACACGAGCGAGGTTCGGTGAAATTGAAGGGGATTGCGTTTATTTACTTAAATTTTACAGAGTGTTAAGACAAGGATAGAGCGTTGAGGTTGGTCCTTTCTTCGGCGGCGTCGTCGAGTGCGGTCGTGGGCGGCTTCTTCTCGTCCTTCGGTAGTTGAGCAGCGGTGCGCGTCCTGTAGGTGAGAAAGAAAGAATGCGGCTTTTGTTTGCGCCGAAAAGTCTGCCCCGGGAGGTGGACACGAAAGGCTCGGCTTCCTGGTTGCGCCGGGGAGGATGCCCGGCCACGTCGTCCTCTGGACTAACCCGAGATCCCAGATGTCTCCGCGTGTGAGAGAGAGAGTTTGGAGGCCACTTAGGTCTTCCAGGTTATGAGAGAGAGTTTTGGAGGCCCCTTAGGTCTTCCAGGCTATGAGACGAGTCGCACCCCACTGTGGGTCTGCGAAGGTGAGTTCGGCGAGCCGAGTGGGGAAACCCGAGCGGGTGGGTGACTCGGTAATGGCTCGAGATTGGAGTCAACTGCCACTGATGGCGGCTTCGTCCCTCGAAGTCGGGAATTGGACGGTGGGTGGTGGAATCCCAGAGATCAGCTATCACTGATGACGGCCGGTCTCACGGGGAGTGGGTGAGGGAGGTGGGGAGGGGGCTTAGCTAACTACAATGTATTGGACGGGGTACTAGACCCTATCCTTAAAAAAGACTCCACAATTAACTACGCATTGGTGTGAGCAACCTCTCTGTTGCTCACACCAATGCGTAAGGCTCACCTTCTCCGATCGCTGTCGGTTGCAGAGTGACTTGAACTGGGCAACCGGCGTCCTTTTTATACCAATTGGCGTTAATTAGTGTGCCCGCACCACGGCAAAATCCCGGGACATACGACTTAGCGCGTGTGACCAGCTGATCGTGGATCAGTGTGACCAGGTGATCGTGGATCAGTGTGACCAGGTGATCGTGGATCAGTGTGCCCAGCTATTTCTTTCGGCGCGCCCGCCTTCTTACTTGAATTTGAATTCGTTTCGCTTCATGTTTTTATTCCCTTAAACCAATCTTATTATTATATTTATCCTATTCATTATGTACTCTGCTTTCGCTTCATGCTTTTATTCTCTCTTAACCTAAACTTATTGTTATGTTTTATATTTAATTATATTGTGCGCTCTGGAGCGTCACAACGTGACCGCCCAGTAGATCAGTGAGAAACAAACGTTTCGCCCTAGCTTCACCGGGCGATAATCCAGCCCGTGACGTTTCCTCGTAGTTAGATCTGTCGTGAGGCGTTGCTGGCTTATTGCTGACGATGGCCTTCGCTCTGCTCCTGGATATGCTGGCTGCGTAGCTGGACGTAGCGTGGCTTCTGGTATTCGGGGTCTTGGTCGGACGCCGCTCCGGGACTACTCGACTCAAACCGCAGGGCTCTTCTGGAGTTCTCCACTCGAGACCACAAACGATTGACCGATCTCCCTCTGGCTGATCGCGCCAGCACCTGCTTGGGCAAGGTGCACTGGGTCTAGATAGGTTTCTCCTCGATGTTGAAGAAGGGTCATTCCAAAGGGTCAAATCTCAGAATCAATCGAAACTTTTTTTTCGATAGAGGATTGAAATATAAGGATCGGTTTTTTTTTTTTAACTCTTACCGTTTATTTAAAAAAAAATATTTTTCTAATTAAGCTCCGATGTTTAAGTAATGCAGCACTTGAGACTCGTTTGAGATATTTATATATTTGGTATGCAACTTTGTGGGACATCTTAATATCTTTCAGAAAAATATTTAAAAAAATTTTTAATTTTAAAATTAAGTATTTTTTAAGAGAATTTAAAATTAGAAAAATTCTGTACGCCGGAATACACGCGGTTTCCGAATATAAAAACAAGAGAGAACGCTATAGTCGGGTTGGTGTCCCGACTATCTTATACCCGTCACTCAGCTAAAGGGAGTGCGAACGCTGTACTCGGGTTGGTGTCCCGACTATCTAATAATCGTAGCTCAGCTAAAAGGAGTGCGAGGGAGATAGATATATAAACAATTTTGATTGCGTATAACTTTTTAAAGAATGGTCCGATTTGAAAAATGTCTTCTACATTTCGATAGGTATTAATAAACACTATAAAATTGCGTTTATATATTTTTAAAATCTTAAAAGATGTGGCCTCCAGACACATTTGAAAATCGTTATGGCGATTGTGGGCGTTAGGGGGGGGCGTGGCACCTCGATGAAACAAACTTGCGCTGCGTAGGAAGCCCAAGAATATGTGTGTGAAATCTCAACATTCCAGCTTTTATAGTTTCCGAGATCTCAGCGTTCATACAGACAGACAGACGGACAGACGGACATGGCTATATCGACTCGGCTAGTGACCCTAATCAAGAATATATATACTTTATAGGGTCAGAAACGCTTCCTTCTCCCTGTTACATACTTTTGCACGAATACAATATACCCTTTTACTCTACGAGTAACGGGTATAATTATCCTCATATTGCTTCATTAATTCTTCACAAAGTGGTAAAATACAATTTTTGTAATCGCAATGTTTACTAGTTAAGAAAGAATTAAAAGTGCAGCAAGCCAGTGCAAAAATTCAATTAAAGTGTCTAAACAGCTGTTCACCATGCATACGTCACAGCGCACACTATATCCGTCCTCTTCTAACCGGCGCGCGCAAGTGAACTTGCTGCACTTTTAATTCTTTTTTAACTAGTAAACATTGCGATTACAAAAATTTTATTTTACCACTTTGTGAAGAAAAAAAGGTGTTGTTGGTGTACTGCAGCCTGTTTACGCAGCCACGAAGAAGCTTCAGAGCGAGAAACTTTTTATGGGAGATTCTATAATATGTGGCTGGAGCTCAAATTGTCTATAAAGGCAATGTCTACTCCCAACAGCACCTTGTTGGAAGAAAGCCTACAGCGGTTTATCTGGATCCGAGCTCTTATAACAAACAGATCACGCCTTATCACAGCACGGACCAGCTTAAAAAAGCTTTTTTCCCAAATTAAAAGGGTTCACCGCACCGTAAGTCAATAAATATAGTTATGCGTATTGAATAAAAATATAAATTCTTAAATAGGATAAAGATGAAAATGTTCCGAGGGAGGAACTATCAACATCGTCGTGGAGTTCCTCATACCCTATTGAACGAGTTCCTTAATTCCATTGAATGGATGCTGACCTGAAAATAGCTTGCAGTGAAATCGATAATTATTACCCCAAACCGATCGATTTATGTGCCGATATTATGGTGTACTGGGAGGAAAAAAAATTCGTTTACCCAAACTTGTATCTACAGGTTATGGTTGTTCACTGCGTTCCAGCAACGCAAGTAAGCGTAGAAAGGTCATTTTTTAGTAGTTTAAAGTAGTTAAATTAGTAGTAACAGAAATGAGAACAAACCTTTCGAGCGAATTAATAAATAAACTCAAAAAATAATCATTAAAAATTGAGTTTTTGGATAAAACTTATAATCATTACGATTCCTTGGTTGCATATTTAATCGATAATGATTAATTTTAGACTCGTAAAATAACTTAGAAAGATTTTGCATTGGCTGAAAGGAAATTAATAAATTGTTTGTATTTAAACATTATCTACTTTCAAATATAAACATACTCACCCACAATATAAGCAAAACAAAACAAAATCAAAAACAAGACTAAGAGTTATGACCGGCAGGACAATCGGTGACCAAGAAGGAGAATATACGTTTATAAGGGGCGCTGCAAGGCAGTGCTGCCATCACTCACCTTAAAAAATAGGACAGATCAACCCAACACAAGAGAAAACGTTATAGCCGTTACTCAGGTAAAGGGAGTGCGAGGGAGATGGAGATGGAAACTTTGATTACGCATAACTTTTTAACGAATGGTCCGATTTGAAAAATTTCTTCTACATTTCGATAAACACAATAAAACTGCATTTTTACTTTTCCGAAATATTTAAATTTTTAAAATCGTATATAAGCGATTGTGGGCGTTAGAGGGATGGCACCTTCTTGAAACAAACTTGCGCTGCGTAGGAACTCCAAGAATCTTCATGCCAAATACCAATCCGCTAGCTTTTATAGTTTCCGAGATCCGTTCATCCAGACAGACAGACAGACAGACAGACGGACGGACAGACGGACATGGCTAGATCGACTCGGCTAGTGATCCTGATCAAGAATATATATACTTTATGGGGTCGGAAACGCTTCCTTCTAGCTGTTACATACTTTTGCACGAATACAATATACCCTTTTACTCTACGAGTAACGGGTATAAAAAACCGGGAAAAAAGGACAAAAAATAATTAAAAAAGGACAAAAAGGGGAAAAATGTTAATTCTCCTTAATTGTTGAGTTTTAGATTATCGCCAACTGTATTAAATGTATCATATACAGTAAGAAGTTGGGCAAACAAGAAGGGCTCTTACACTGCGTAGCCAAAGGAGACACTCCGCTGCATACACGTGGCATTTGTAGATGGCTTCGCCAAATTTGATTGGCTTTACACAACCAAAACTACAGGATGTGAAGAAGTCATCAAGAGGTTCACCGAATGGTCCAACATTTTTGGATTTCCAAAACGAGTTGTCAGCGATCGAGGAGCAGCCTTCACGTCAGGCGCATTTGAAGAGTGGCTAAACATTAACAAAATCGATCACGTCTGTTCAACTACTGGAGTTGCACGTGGAAATGGCCAAGTCGAGCGAGTTAACCGATCGATTCTTGCTGTCATCGCCAAAATCACTGCAGAAGAACCAAGCTTTAAATATGTACCTCAGGTGCAAAAGGCTATAAACTCACAAATGAACAGCTCAACAAAGCTTTGTTGTTTGTTGTTGTTGTTTGGCACGAAAATGTACACCCAGGCAGAGGAGCGATTGCAGGAGATATTAACCGAAGAGTTATGAACGAAACCAAATGCGAGAAGAAGCCAGAAAGACTATTGAAGCAGCTCATGAAGTATACAAACGCAACTATGACGACGCAAGCATACTCACATCTACAAGTAAGGTGATTTGGTTGCGATCAAAAGGACACAATTTGTAGTCGGAAGAAAGTTAGTGAGTCCATACTTAGGACCACACGAGCTCGTCCAGATTAATCGAAATGGGCGGTACAACGTCCGAAAAGCAGCGGAAGTGGAAGGACCTAATACTACAAGCACCAGCTGCGACAATATGAAGCTAGGGAGGTTCATAGAAGATAACGACGACGAATTTGCATCATCTGGGTCAGATGAAGATGTAACGAACTGATTTATTAGGTCTGCTCGCTACGAGATTCGTGCGGCTAGTTATGTGTTCGTCCCACCAAAATTATATAAACGTTGTAACGATCCTGCTGTGCTGAGATAGTTCAACGGTGTCCAGGTGTTCGTTCCAACATTTATTTATGTCAGGAGTGGTTGCTGTAAGAGTTCGACCCGGTTCCCAGAGTATGACACGAGCGAGGTTCGGTGAAATTGAAGGGGATTGCGTTTATTTACTTAAATTTTACAGAGTGTTAAGACAAGGATAGAGCGTTGAGGTTGGTCCTTTCTTCGGCGGCGTCGTCGAGTGCGGTCGTGGGCGGCTTCTTCTCGTCCTTCGGTAGTTGAGCAGCGGTGCGCGTCCTGTAGGTGAGAAAGAAAGAATGCGGCTTTTGTTTGCGCCGAAAAGTCTGCCCCGGGAGGTGGACACGAAAGGCTCGGCTTCCTGGTTGCGCCGGGGAGGATGCCCGGCCACGTCGTCCTCTGGACTAACCCGAGATCCCAGATGTCTCCGCGTGTGAGAGAGAGAGTTTGGAGGCCACTTAGGTCTTCCAGGTTATGAGAGAGAGTTTTGGAGGCCCCTTAGGTCTTCCAGGCTATGAGACGAGTCGCACCCCACTGTGGGTCTGCGAAGGTGAGTTCGGCGAGCCGAGTGGGGAAACCCGAGCGGGTGGGTGACTCGGTGAACCGAGTAATGGCTCGAGATTGGAGTCAACTGCCACTGATGGCGGCTTCGTCCCTCGAAGTCGGGAATTGGACGGTGGGTGGTGGAATCCCAGAGATCAGCTATCACTGATGACGGCCGGTCTCACGGGGAGTGGGTGAGGGAGGTGGGGAGGGGGCTTAGCTAACTACAATGTATTGGACGGGGTACTAGACCCTATCCTTAAAAAAGACTCCACAATTAACTCCCAGAGAGGTTGCTCACACCAATGCGTAAGGCTCACCTTCTCCGATCGCTGTCGGTTGCAGAGTGACTTGAACTGGGCAACCGGCGTCCTTTTTATACCCGTTGGCGTTAATTAGTGTGCCCGCACCACGGCAAAATCCCGGGACATACGACTTAGCGCGTGTGACCAGCTGATCGTGGATCAGTGTGACCAGGTGATCGTGGATCAGTGTGACCAGGTGATCGTGGATCAGTGTGCCCAGCTATTTCTTTCGGCGCGCCCGCCTTCTTGCTTGAATTTGAATTCGTTTCGCTTCATGTTTTTATTCCCTTAAACCAATCTTATTATTATATTTATCCTATTCATTATGTACTCTGTTTTCGCTTCATGCTTTTATTCTCTCTTAACCTAAACTTATTGTTATGTTTTATATTTAATTATATTGTGCGCTCTGGAGCGTCACAACGTGACCGCCCAGTAGATCAGTGAGAAACAAACGTTTCGCCCTAGCTTCACCGGGCGATAATCTCGTCTCGTCTCGTGATCGACTGATCCAGCTGCCAGCGCCCGGCGGCTTTATATAGGGTCTCCGGGAACCGTTATTTCCCTTCTGTGCTCTGTCCGCGGCATCTCTCCAATAGTTCTGCGTGTTGCTGCCGTCCCGCTGATTCTTATGGTGCATGTGGCACGCCTGTGTGTCGCTCCGTTGCTGAGATGTGGCACTTGTCCTCCTGGTCCAAAGTTCACGGCAGAGTCCAAAGTCGGGTGCAGTTCCATAATTTTCTTTTGCACACGGCACTCTGGCTCTGTCTGCAAAGTCTCCACTCTCTCAATTTCCGCAACTAACTCTCCAAACTCTGTTTGTCAGAGTTCTCTCCAAACTCTCACTCTACACTTCTCGGTCTCCAAACTCCCTCTCTCCGCTTCTCGATCTCCAAAGTCTCTATTTGAGAGTTTCTCTCTATTTGCTCTTCGCCGCGCCGCCACTATGCGAATTTGCCGCGTTACTGGTAAACGGCCGGCCATCTGTTGTCATTGCTGCTTATATTTGTGGGGAGTTATTCAACGCAGGAGGGCCGAGTGTTAGGCGGTAAGGCAGAGCTGGTCAACGAGTACACATTCACACTTATACACATATTTGGCTCGTTGCGATTCAAGAAATCAGCGAGAGAGTGAGCGGAGAAAGGGGTAGGAAGCCAGTCAGGATCAGAAGTCGTCGGAATCGGTCGCAATTTCAGTTGCTAAATAAATAAGTAAATAAATAAATAAAAAGAAGAGAACGCGATAGTCGGGTGTCCCGACTATCAGATACCCGTTACTTAACTAAAGGGAGTGTTACGAGCGCCGGTTATGCTGGGAAGCGAGGCAAAAAAGGGGCTTCAGAAAACACAGTCTCTAAAGTTGCGAAAGAAGAAAGAAAGACCAAATTTGCACAAGGCAATATAATGCACCAATTGGGCAATTCAATGGAAAAATATAGCGGTCAGTAAAGCAACGAAAGACTGATATGAACCTGAGAGCTGAAGCTAGCTAAATCCAAAGTGGGCCAGTTAGCTAGAGAAAGGGGAAATGGGTACCTAGATGGGAACACTTAGGTACGAAAATAAGAACCCGGAAGCAAAAAAGAAAAGCTCAGCTATTGTATAAAAGAACTAACAATCCACGGAGAAGTCAGTCAGATTCTCAGATACGGCCGGTAATAATACCAATCGAGCGCAAAGAACAAAATAATCCGTTCGACGGAAAGTTCAAAACAATGAACATGAATCCTTGTTTCGCGGTGCACGTAAACTCCGTGTAAAGGATCCAAAACAGAAAAATGGGGGCAAAGTTTCAAAAGCGGAAGGCAACACTGCCAACGTTATAAACAATGTCGCAGTGGTAGACCACAAGGACGAAATCGTGAAAGTCTTTAATGTCTTGTGTCTGATCACAGTGTTAATAATGGTCCTTATCGTCCTACGAGGACTCAGAATGTATAAAAGATCCGTACAACGCCGACGGGATCACGGACACGAGTTAGAGAGGATCGTGACCGCTGCCTCTAACTGGCCCTAGCGAAACCACAATAAAGTGTATCAAATCAAATAAACAATCAACAAAAACCAAAACAAACAAAAGAAAAAAAATGAAACAGCAACGATAACAATAAAAATGAATGAAACCAAATAATTATCAGTAACAGCACTGAAAACCCAAAACTAAACCAGCTACCACAACAACAAACTGCATGTGTAATAAGACGCTACTTGAGAAGACCCCGCAGTGAAGTTCACCTGGATGACTGAGTGCCGCTTCTTTCATTCCCTCCATATACTTATAGTTTTTTTTCATTATTTGTATGTTCAGTGTTTTATGAGAAAAGA
The DNA here is from genome assembly GCA_037075285.1 of Drosophila lutescens. Taxonomy (NCBI): domain Eukaryota; kingdom Metazoa; phylum Arthropoda; class Insecta; order Diptera; family Drosophilidae; genus Drosophila; species Drosophila lutescens. The sequence continues at coordinate 12,265 of JBAMCF010000486.1, forward strand.
AAATTAATAGTTACGCGAAAAACGCAATGTTCAAAATATATATTACCCAAAAATATTATTTTTAAGTGCACTAATACACCTACATATACATATATATATATATGCCCAATTTAATAATTATTTGAAACCCAAATCATGCGGAGCGTCGAGATCTCATCGCCAGGATATCAATAAGTAAGTTTCTATGTTTGTTTTCCTCTAAATCTATATATATTTATGTACATCTTCACCATGATCACAACACAGGCGATGTTAACTACTCTTACAAGAGAACCTCATTTCGCTATTAAAGTAAAATATTTGCTATCCAAAGTCAATCTACCGATATCTGTAACAGAACTAGAGAATTTATACCTTGAGACCTTCTGTCTAGATTTCTCTCCATTAATTCATTGCAACAAGCAAGAAAAAGCTATTATAGTAGCCGCGGTACCCAATATATTCAGAAATCAATTCCAACAGTTTGCTAGGTGATGTCACCATTTTTATGATCAATAAAAATAACTAGAGAGAACGCTATAGTCGGGTGCCCCGACAATCAGATACCCGTTACTCAGGTAAAGGGAGTGCGAGGGAGATGGAGATAGAAACTTTGAACACGCATAACTTTTTAACGAATGGTCCGATTTGAAAAATTTCTTCTACATTTCGATAGGTATTGATATACACAATAAAACTGAATTTTTAATTTTTCGAAATATTAAAATTTTTAAAATCGTATATAAGCGATTGTGGGCGTTAGAGGGGGCGTGGCACCCTTTTGAAACAAACTTGCGCTGCGTAGGAACTCCAAGAATCTTCATGCCAAATACCAATCTTCTAGCTTTTATAGTTTCCGAGATCTCAGCGTTCATACGGACAGACAGACAGACAGACAGACAGACAGACAGACAGACAGACAGACAGACAGACAGACAGACAGACAGACAGACAGACAGACAGACAGACAGACAGACAGACAGACAGACAGACAGACAGACAGACAGACAGACAGACAGACAGACAGACAGACAGACAGACAGACAGACAGACAGACAGACAGACAGACAGACAGACAGACAGACAGACAGACAGACAGACAGACAGACAGACAGACAGACAGACAGACAGACAGACAGACAGACAGACAGACAGACAGACAGACAGACAGACAGACAGACAGACAGACAGACAGACAGACAGACAGACAGACAGACAGACAGACAGACAGACAGACAGACAGACAGACAGACAGACAGACAGACAGACAGACAGACAGACAGACAGACAGACAGACAGACAGACAGACAGACAGACAGACAGACAGACAGACAGACAGACAGACAGACAGACAGACAGACAGACAGACAGACAGACAGACAGACAGACAGACAGACAGACAGACAGACAGACAGACAGACAGACAGACAGACAGACAGACAGACAGACAGACAGACAGACAGACAGACAGACAGACAGACAGACAGACAGACAGACAGACAGACAGACAGACAGACAGACAGACAGACAGACAGACAGAAGACCAACGGACTTTACTTCCAAAGAAACCACCCCAAATACGGCGTAGCCGGCAGCCAGCGTGCCTGCTCAGGACGCAACTTCGTCGGCCCAAGCCTTTCTCAGGACTGGGGCACTAATATGCCGAAGTAACAGAATTGGTGCCCAACGAAGGACTTTTTATATTCCTTTAGGAATTTTAACAGGGTCCACCATTTAGATACCTACTGTGTTTGAGTTGGGGTACCTTAGTTAGGTATAACTTCCACCTTTAAATACCAAACTTTAATTTGACTATTATTAAAACAAGGGAGATAAGTAATTTAAATCAATACTAGCTTCATTTTTTTTGTTATAATACATTGCAAAATATTTAAAATTTAAAGTCCACAACTTCTGCGACAGTCAGATTGGATCCATCCGGACTTTGTCTCAGAATAGGGGAATGACTTTATACTTTGTTTCCTTTTTAAAATCATAGATATCCTTTGTTTGAACATGGCAAAATTTACTAAGAATTTCGGAGAGAAATATGAGTTTTCCTTTTTATAATATTATTAAAATACTACGTGCAAGACCGACTTTTTATTTTTGTAGGGATTTAAAATCAAGGGCTTCCTTTGGCCGACGCTATCCGCTTGACTAGGCTATGCCAGGTCTTTCGAGAGGTTCGAGTCCAGATCGAGCTGAGTGGCTGCAAAGGCTGCGGCGTAACAACTGGCGGTGTCAGGATGTTGCGATTACGTTGCTGATCAGCGATCTCATGACCAGGGAGGAGGGGGCGTACTGACCGGATCCATACAGCCGACGCTATCCGTTTGTATTAGGCTATGCCAGGTCGCTCGAGAGGTTCGAGTCTGTATGGATACCACAACTACAAGGGCGGGTGACGAAATGTATCTCTCTGGCCGACGCTATCCGTTTGTACTAGGCGATGCCAGGTCGCTCGAGAGGTTCGAGACCAGAGAGAGAGGAAGCAGCGAGGCAGTTCCTAGTGTCTGTTTGGAATAAAGCTCTGTTCGTTTGTCTATGAGTGAGCTTAGCTGTTTTCCGATGACTGGGGGGAGGGGGTTCGGACAGTACCTTCTACGGGGAATCAGCACTCCGGTGGAGACTGCAGTCCTGGGAAGGGGTCAGTAGGACATGAGCGGAACTGGTAGCTCCGGTGGAGACCAGTTGAATTCATTCATGGATTTATATTGTGTAGGGATTTAGTATAGTTTCGGGGGTTTAATTACGGACGGTTTCTTGACCCGGATATACCCAATCATACCAGCAAAGCCGACTTAAAAATTTGATTTATATTTGTGTCACGTCTTTGTCCATTGAAAGACGGCTTATGCATAAAAATAAGTATTGTCAGCATAAATACACCATACGTCAACATACACATACATAGTCGTCATTGTCTTTGACCGTCATTTTGGTAATTTGAGGATTTACCTCAATTATTTTTATTCTTGGATATTTATTTGTTTCTTTGATCGTCTGAAGGGCGGGTGCCAGTCAAGTTCTTAATACCGCGGCACGAGCTAAACGTAGGAGAATATAAAGTAAGGTAGGTCAGATACGTGCTAAGCTAGCGAGTGGAGTATATAGGTGAAAATTAATGGCAGGGAAACGAAAGCAAGTCGCGCTAAGATTACCTCTGACTAGATCGGCACGGGCATCCACATTAGCGGCAAGACAGGCTGGTCAAGCTAGAAGAAGCGGTAGCGGAAGAGATCAGGAGCAAGCGAGCACCAGCCGCTCAACGGATTCAGCACCCAATCAATCGGTGAGCTTCAGCAGTAAGCTCGATAATTTGGGAAGCCTGGCGGAATACAACAACTCATTAGGAGCCGTAGGGGAAGTTACAAACCGGCTAGGCCAGCCGCAAGGAAGGTCCAGCATGCTCCCAAACACAGGAGCAAGGCCACGTCATTCCACCTCCGAAAGTAGACTGGAGAGGATGATGTCAGCCATTATTATACAAGGCAACGAACTAAAGGCAACACTCGCAACGCAGGTCACCGAGTTAAACACACAAATGATAAATCTCCAGTTGCGAGTCGCTGAAGTTAGCGAAGCACAGGGATCCGGAAACTTATCGGGAGGCAATAGCTCAACTCCCCAACTAGCAAGGGGACAAGAACCAACATCAAATGGTCGAGATACCAGACATAGGAATCACGACGAGATGAGTTCAGGATCAGAACCACCAAGATATCCTGGACAGGCTTCAGGGGATCCGCCTACTCCGAATGAACGAGAGAGGGGAGAGACTACTAGTATGCAGGAAGTTTCACAGCTAATTAATCGATCAGCTGGAAACCAAAACGGCAGACTCGACAAGTGGAATCTCAAGTTTGATGGCACTGCCAGGGGTATGTCCGTAGAGAGTTTTCTGTTTCGGGTGAAAAGGATGAAGGATTTATACGAGTGCACGGAGGAGCAGGTTTTCAGAGAGTTTCATGTGTTACTCACCGGCCCCGCCTTGAAGTGGTATTGGCAACTGTTAGAAGACAAAGCTGATGAGTTCGAATTCGGCTACTTTTCGCTGACACGATAAATGACCAGGGCGTTCTCAGCCTCGGAAAACGATTATGTTACCATCAAAGATCTGGTGGAGCGGCACCAGGGTTATAATGAGAGTTTGGACGATTACATCTCGGCAATGCACAATCTGCATTTTAAGATGCGAAGTTTCCTTTCCAGAATCAGACCTGGTGGAGATTTTGAAAGAGAATTTGAACTCCCAACTCGGAGCATTTATGTTGGCTTCTCCAATAGATTCGTTAGCAGAGTTCAGAAAGAAGGGAAGACGGTTGGAGAAGTGGATAAGAGATAAGAGAGCACGGCCGCGACACGTCAACGAGATTTGCAACGAGTCGGAAGAAGACAGCGAGTCAGAAGAGTACCAACTTGAGGCGTTCCAAAAAGACCGGCGATCACAGGGAGCGAAGGCGGAAAAACCGAGCAGGATGAACCCATTCCGGCAAAATGCGAACAAGAAAGTTTTCGCAGGAGGGAACGGACCAGAAGCAGAAGGAGAGTGCTCATCCCCGTTTCACACATACTTGTGTTACACGTGCAACACGTGCAGACCAGGCAAAAATTTCCGCAGCCCACTTCCGCCAAGCAAATGCGGAGATTTTTGGGGATGACAGGATGGGATCGGCGTTTTATTCAGAATTACTCACAAACGGCGGCGCCGCTTCATGAGAGTCTGAAAAAGGATCGGATTAAGAAATATGAACTTGACCAAGAAGCAGTGAAAGCGTTTGAGGCCTTGAAAGCCAGCATGGTTTCCGCGCCAGTACTGATAACACCGAATTTCTCCAAGCCTTTCACCATCCAATGCGACGCGTCCACAACGGGAGTAGGAGGCGTGTTATTTCAAACCGACGAGGACGGCGGAGAACATCCAATCGCATACATGTCTGCAAAGTTGAATAAAGCTCAGCGGAACTATTCCATTACGGAACTGGAGTGTTAGGCCGCAATTTTAAGGATTAGCAAATTCCGACCATATGTGGAAGGTATGCCCTTTAAAGTAATCACGGTTCATGCTAGTTTAAAGTGGCTCATAGGACAAACAGATTTGTCAGGAAGACTGGCAAGGTGGAGTTTAAAATTGCAAGCCTTTGAATTCCAGATTGAGCATAGGAAAGGGGCACTGAACGTAGTCCCCGACGCGCTCTCGAGAACACATATGGACGAGATAGCTACAGAAGACCCCGCAGAAATCCAAGTGGATCTAAAGGCGGACGCATTTCAGTCAAAAGAGTACCGAGAGCTGATTCTGGCAGTGGAGAGGCACGCAGAAAAGACACCAGACATTCAGGTAACTGAAGGCTATGTGTACAAACGATTAGGCTTCCGGTCGGGAGAAGTAATTAACGAAGATCGAGTTTGGAAACTGTGGGTTCCGCTAGAGCTTAGGCAGGATATCGCCTTTCAAGCTCATCACGGTAAGACGGCAGGTCATGGAGGGATCCACAAAACACTGGAAAGAATCCGACAGTTTTATTACTGGCCCGGCATGACAGTCAGCGTACAAGAAATAATAGAGAAGTGTGAAGTATGCAAAGTCAGCCAAACCGCCAACAAAACGAACCGACCCCCAATGGGCAAACAAATCATAACAGAACGCCCAGGGCAAAGATTATACATTGATTTCATGGGGCCATACCCCAGAACGAAATCTGGAAACACCGTAATCTTTGTATGTCTAGATCATTTTACTAAGTTCGTTTGGTTAGAACCAATGCGGAAAGCCACCGCTGGAGGAGTCGTCAGCTTTCTGGAGAAGTCAATTTTCCATCAGTTTGGAGTGCCAGAGTTTATACACTCCGATAACGGCAAGCAGTTCGTCGCTCAGGTATTCGCAGAACTGCTCGAGCAACATGGAATTCGACACATACGAACTGGCTTCTATGCTCCACAAGCTAATGCAGCTGAAAGAGTAAACCGATCCATATTGCAAATGCTCCGCGCAACGACTGAGAAAGACCAGCGGAATTGGGACTCTCACTTAAGTCGAATAGCGTGTACTCTAAGAAGTGGCTATCACGAAGCGTTGGGATTGGAACCATACTATGCGATGGTTGGGACACGGATGGTCACACGCGCAAGTGCGTATGCGATAATGAGACGCCTTGGCGGGGTCACAGCAACAGATCAAGTAGTGTGCTTAGCAGACAAGATGGAGCTAACCCGAGATCGAGTGAATAAAGGTTTAACCCGTGCACACGAGAAAGCGGAAAGGAGCTATAATACCCGCAGCAGAGAAGTTGAGTTTTCAGTGGGACAGGTGGTATACCGAAAAAACTACCGGCAAAGTAACCGAGCGGAAGGGTATAATGCAAAGTTAGGGCCAAACCGAGTTCGGTGTGTCATACTTAAACGACAAGGGAATGCGTTGTATGAATTAGGCAACGGAGTTGGCAAAAGTATCGGTGTATATCACGCCAAAGACTTATTCATCGCCTGACAACCGGGCAGAACCAGCAAGAACGGCAAAGAGAGCAGATATGGATTCGAGGCAAAAGGAAATTCAGGAGATAAGAAGACGCCTGACGGAGCAGATGAGAGAGTGGAGGGAGCAAGGGGAGCCCTTCCCAAACCAGGATTTTGCCAACGAGTTGGCAGACGCCCTGCGCACCGAAGCGGCGAGCTTGAAGTGGGAGGAGGTGGAGTTGCTGAACGCCTTCCGGATCAACGGCTTGTTGTTCGATGAAGTCCTGGCGGAACCGGAGCCAAATCTGTTTAGGCTTAAGACCTTGATGGAGCGTCAGGAGCAGATAAAGGATGAGGCCGAACGGGACGCGGCCGTATTCGAGGGCTTGTTCCAGGAGCCTGTGTTCCCGAACTTCGCCGTCACCAGGCGGAGAAGTATCGACCGGCGGATGGTCTTGTACCGGACGGAGGAGCGGCAGCGGGAGCAAGCTGAACGTGAAGCTGAGGAACCCATCTGGCCGGAATTCGGGTTAAGACGGCGATATTCCGCTTTGTATTAAATTTTAATACGTAGCAATACGCGCATTTGTAACACAAAAAAAAAATGGAATATTCACAAAAAAAAAAAAAAAACAATAGACCAATTTTTTTCACAATTGTTTTTACAAAAAAAAAAATAGCCCGGCTAGGTCAGTCGGTAGAGCATGCGACGCTATATCCCAGGGTATGGGTCGAGGCCACACGTTGGGCTGGACTCAGGCAAGGATCTGGACTCGTAGGATCCTTTTTGCGAGGTCGTTCCATACGGACATCGAGCCTGTTACTAGCGCCGGTTATGCTGGGAAGCGAGGCAAAAAAGGGGCTGCAGAAAACACAGTCTCTAAAGTTGCGAAAGAAGAAAGAAAGACCAAATTTGCACAAGGCAATTTAATGCACCAATTGGGCAATTCAATGGAAAAATATAGCGGTCAGTAAAGAAACGAAAGACTGATATGAACCTGAGAGCTGAAGCTAGCTAAATCCAAAGTGGGCCAGTTAGCTAGAGAAAGGGGAAATGGGTACCTAGATGGGAACACTTAGGTACGAAAATAAGAAACCGGAAGCAAAAAAGAAAAGCTCAGCTATTGTATAAAAGAACTAAAACTCCACGGAGAAGTCAGTCAGATTCTCAGATACGGCCGGTAATAATACCAATCGAGCGCAAAGAACAAAATAATCCGTTCGACGGAAAGTTCAAAACAACGAAAATGAATCCTTGTTTCGCGGTGCACGTAAACTCCGTGTAAAGGACCCAAAACAGAAAAATGGGGGCAAAGTTTCAAAAGCGGAAGGCAACACTGCCAACGTTATAAACAATGTCGAAGTGGTAGACCACAAGGACGAAATCGTGAAAGTCTTTAATGTCTTGTGTCTGATCACAGTCTTAATAATGGTCCTTATCGTCCTACGAGGACTCAGAATGTATAAAAGATCCGTACAACGCCGACGGGATCACGGACACGAGTTAGAGAGGATCGTGACCGCTGCCTCTAACTGGCCCGAGCGAAACCGGGATTAAATTCGAAACAATAAAGTGTATCAAATCAAATAAACAATCAACCAAAACCAAAACAAACAAAAGAAAAAAAGAAACAGCAACGCTAACAATAAAAATGAATGAAACCAAATAATTATCAGTAACAGCACTGAAAACCCAAAACTAAACCAGCTACCGCAACAACAAACTGCATGTGTAATAAGACTCTACTTGAGAAGACCCCGCAGTGAAGTTCACCTGGATGACTGAGTGCCGCTTCTTTCATTCCCTCCATATACTTATAGTTTTTTTCATTATTTGTATGTTCAGTGGTTTATAAGAAAAGAAAATTAATAGTTACGCGAAAAACGCAATGTTCAAAATATATATTACCCAAAAATATTATTTTTAAGTGCACTAAAACACCTACATATACATATATATATATATATGCCCAATGTTAAGACTCATCGAGTTATAAGTATTATCGCAATTACGAAGGTCGAACAAAGAATCATATATCATAACACTTGCTGCCGATACTGCAATTATACCGCTCGACCGTCAGTATGCTTAACAGTCATCAATCTGCCGACGCAGCGAAAATAGCTGACTCCACAATTCGGAAATAGAGCAATAACTCAGCACTGCATATAGCACTTTGACCCACTGCGAGTTATGAAGAATAGCTGTAATTTCATTTCCCCTTTCTACATATTTTTGTTAACGTAAACACTTTTGTACCTATAAATACCGTTAAGTTTGTTCAATAAAATCAGTCTAAATCTCAGAATACCACTGACTGTTACTCATCTACCATCGCAATCAACAGAGGCTGTCGCTTTAGTCTTCAGATCCTCATCTTGCGCACCATTCTCCGCCGTCCACCTAGTTTCAAGTGCTGGGTGCGACACCTAATCAGTAGACAGTTTATGTGCTGTATACTACCCAACCCCCCGATACACAATTCCTGTGACCAGGCGAAGTAACGCCACTCACGCTAAGGATAACGTATCACACCATAAAACACAACGTTGGAGATATCTTCCATACGAGTCCTTTTGCCCAAGTCGTCAACAAGGCGACAGATTAAGGACACCTGAGAAAAGTCGACTCAGGAAGTTGGAAGACTGGTCAACAAGGCGACCAGTTCCGTCAACGATTTGATAAAATCGTTTGTGATCCCAGCAGGAAAGGATTCGTGAATCCAATCCCGGACACATTCTCAAAGTTGTCAACACGCGACACTTTGATAACCAACACCATCCTCACAGCAAGTGCCATCGTGGCCACAGAGGGACACCTGAGATCGAACCTATCGACTCAGGATCAATAAAGGACCGGTCAACAAGGCAACCTTTATCCACCATTACTGTTCAGTTTCTGACCAAATCTGGTTGCGAATCGGAGCGTATCCAGCGTAAGCGAATAAAATACTCCCACCGGGTCAGAAACACAGAACAAGATCAAAATGGTTAACAGCATGGGTGAAGAGAATCCTTCATCGGACATTCAAAAGATTCTAAATGCACAACAAGAATTAGGCAATGACATTGCTAGGTGCATCAATAATTTCAAGAAAGATGGACCTGCACGGAAACAAAAGCCTGAATATTTTGAAGCCCGATTATTGGCAATTAATGAAGCCTGGGAGATGTTTAAAGAAAATGAGACTCATCTGCCAGACTCACAGAAAGGATCTAAGTACGAGAAGTATGCAAACGATCTTCGATCGACTTACGAGAAATATACCAAGATCTTTCAGGAAGGTCTTGACTTACTCCTAGCCAGTAGCAGCAATGAGGATGAAAGTTCGGTCAAGACTTGGCAGCCACCCATGACAGAAGTCAGCGACAAAAGGCTAGCCTCACTATGCCGACGCCAAGGAGAGGTTATCCCTTAGAATGGCGCTAAAGGAGTACGCGACGGTAAAGGGTCAAGCCTCCACTAACTTCATAAGTTCTTTGTGGGCACAAGTACAAGAGGTCCATCTAAAAATTTATGAAGAATTTGACAACCCGATAGAAAAGGGCTACAACAAGGAAGCCTACGGGACGTTACAAGTGGAAGTGCAAAAGGCGCTCATGGCTGGGCCAAGTGCATCTGCCACAAACAGCACTGATGTGCAACTGCCAAGAATAAACATTCCGAAATTCGATGGAGAACTGTTAAAATGGAGACAATTCTTCGATTTATTCTCATGCATGGTTCATGAAACCAACATGCCCACCATAAAGAAAATGTGGTACCTAAAAACCGCACTTACCGGTGATGCAGAAAGGTTGATTCGGCATATAGAACTTAAGGAAGACAATTATAAAGAAGCTTGGGAAATACTTGTTGATTCGTATGACAAACCAAGACAGCTTGCAAATACTGTTATTCGCAAATTGTTGCATCAACAGGCATTTTGTGATAGCGCAAAGTCATTGCAGGAATTATATATAACAACGATTGAGTCTCTCGCCTCCTTAAAGGGCCTAGGCATCGACATATCCACATGGGATCCAATTTTAGTCGTGCTCCTGACAGACAAGCTCGACATGAATAACCGGGCTTTGTATGAGCAATCACTTGGAAGCGCGACTGAGATCCAACCATTACATACAATGATAGATTTTTTGGATCAAAGAGTACGAGTCCTAAACACAGTAAAATCGGAAAAATCGTCGAAAAGAGAGCTAAAGAACTCAACGTGTGCGTCGTCAACAACTGGAAAGTTGTCTGCATGTGAATTCTGTAAAAAGGAAGCCCATCCCCTATATAGATGTGAAGACTTCCGATCTAGGCCCACATCTGAAAGATTAAATTGGGTACTGAAACAAAAAATGTGCGTCAAATGCTTCGGTACTGATCACAAAACAAAGGACTGCCGTAGTCGAAAGTGTTTTAAGTGCAAGAAGGATCACAATACTCTGCTTCATCTCGACACTACAGTAGAGCCTCGTACACCAATTGTAGGGGCGGCGAGTAATAAGAATTATAATCTACTCGCCACGGCTAAGGTTGCAGTACAGGCCAACAATGGGCAGTGTGCAAACTTTAGAGCACTACTGGACTCTGGATCACAGATAAATCTGATTACAGAGCGAATGGCTTCAATGTTATCACTAAAGCTTCACAATGCTAAGTTACGAATTGAAGGCATTGGAGGACTCCCGAAAACTAGTAAGGCACGAGTCAACATACTAGTTAAATCACTTCATAGTGGGTTCACACAACGGATTGAAGCTTTTGTGTTACCCCAAATAATACCTGATCAGCCAGCCCAGCCACTTTCGCTAGCGGCTACAAAGTCCCAACTTTGACAAACCAGGAACAATAGACCTGCTCATTGGTGCAGAGCACTATTATTCTTTGCTGCTCCCAAACCAGAAGAACTTCACCACCAAAGGTCCAATTCTGCAAAACACAAAGTTTGGCTGGATCGTAGCTGGTAAGGTGAATGCTACTGACAGTTCGTCTGCCGTCTGCGCGATTAATTCCATAAATGAGGTGAAATCTAGAGAAGACGTGTTGATGATGCTACTCAAAAACCAAACGTCGATCTTGGATTCTACAATAAACGTAGTCAGAAAAAGCAAGTCATCCACTGATAACCGCATCAGAAATTTGGAGCATCAACTAGCAACCCTCAACAAGGAACGAGGCAGATATCAAGGCGACCACTTACAGCAAGCATTTGTAATCTTAACTGCCCAGCTAACTCTACTGGCAACTGGAATGCAGCGGATGCAAGCGGAAATCGCCAGCGTTCTTACCGACGTTCGTCATCGAACCATCAGTCCCATGCTGGTAACTCCTAGGCAGCTAAGAGACCAATTAGACAAAATTCGGGATCATCTACTTCCGGATCAGATGTTGCCGGTCTCATCAGAAAATGTAATGGAACTCTATAAAATCATGCGCGCTGAGGGAACCACAACTACAGATCATGTTATATTCAAAATAACAGTGCCTCTGGTAGCAACAGCGCAGCAGGAAGTCTTCAGTATCATTCCCATCCCGACGTGGAAATCAGGAGGCTGGAATCGATTCGACATTAAGACACCCATCATAGCTGTAAATTCCCACAGAGATCAATTCATGGGTCTTACTGAGAATGAGTTCGAGCAATGTCTAGTATTATCCAACAACGAACACATTTGCTTTAACCATCAAGCCGCATTCAACGCTGAAAATCGGTGTGAGTTTCAGCTATTCAACAACAAATCTGAAACACTCTGTGAGATTATTAAGTCGAAAGCAGAGTTGATTTGGTTAAGAACGCATCAACGAAACAGATGGATGTTTGCGACCCACAACCAAATAGATCTTCAAGCTGTATGCAAGGGATTAGCATCCACCATTCACCTGGATGGATCGGGCTTATTGTCTCTGTCCCCGGACTGCACCGCACAACACCCGTTGTGGAAGATACATCAGAGTCAGCTCGAGAGACTGCAACTCAACCATCTGAAACAGACGAACTGGATCGTCTACAACAAAGGCTGGCTAAGCTAAAGGACACAGCATGGTCAAATCAATTTACCACCGTGCAGCATCATCAAGTAGCTGCGTATACTGCGTTAGTAATATCAATAATATTAATCATTGCATATAGTCTCCGAAAGCGATTCGGCAACTGGAATCCACGACAACGTACCGGCAACAAGGAAGAGAACGACGAGCAGCAAGCACCGGAACCTACCCCACGCAGTTTTGCGTTCAATATTAGCGATGGTTGAACAACTGTTCAACGGCCGGGAGAATGTTAAGACTCATCGAGTTATAAGTATTATCGCAATTACGAAGGTCGAACAAAGAATCATATATCATAACACTTGCTGCCGATACTGCAATTATACCGCTCGACCGTCAGTATGCTTAACAGTCATCAATCTGCCGACGCAGCGAAAATAGCTGACTCCACAATTCGGAAATAGAGCAATAACTCAGCACTGCATATAGCACTTTGACCCACTGCGAGTTATGAAGAATAGCTGTAATTTCATTTCCCCTTTCTACATATTTTTGTTAACGTAAACACTTTTGTACCTATAAATACCGTTAAGTTTGTTCAATAAAATCAGTCTCAATCTCAGAATACCACTGACTGTTACTCATCTACCATCGCAATCAACAGAGGCTGTCGCTTTAGTCTTCAGATCCTCATCTTGCGCACCATTCTCCGCCGTCCACCTAGTTCCAAGTGCTGGGTGCGACACCTAATCAGTAGACAGTTTATGTGCTGTATACTACCCAACCCCCCGATACACAATTCCTGTGACCAGGCGAAGTAACGCCACTCACGCTAAGGATAACGTATTAACACCCAATTTAATAATTATTTGAAACCCAAAGCATGCGGAGCGTCGAGATCTCATAGCCAGGATATCAATAAGTAAGTTTCTATATTTGTTTTCCTCTATATCTATATATATATATGTACAACTTCACCATGATCACAACACAGGCGATGTTAACTACTCTTACAAGAGAACCTCATTTCGCTATTAAAGTAAAATATTTGCTATCCAAAGTCAATCTACCGATATCTGTAACAGAACTAGAGAATTTATGAGTTAAGACCTTCTGTCTAGATATCTCTCCATTAATTCATTGCAACAAGCAAGAAAAAGCTATTATAGTAGCCGCGATACCCAATGTACGAGTATATTCAGAAATCAATTCCAACAGTTTGCTAGGTGATGTCACCATTTTTATGATCAATAAAAATAATTCATCTTTTTTAAGTACACACAATAAAACAAAAACAAAACCAAAAAGAGACACTACATAAACACCAAAATTTGATAGGAACACAACATTTATAATTTATACATATCTTTTATATAATCTTTATATTGATACTTTTAGTATTAGTCTTCATAAACATTTCTATATTTAATTTACTCTCTTTTATATTTTTTTGTATCTTCAACACACTTAAACCTATCATAAATTTTTGTCAACCATCATGCACACATACACAAAACCTTTTTACAATAAGTTTATAATGTGAATCGAACCTCATAATGTCTTGGTAGAAACCCATTAAAGGGGGGGGAGCTGGTAAACATGGAAGAAGGGGTCAAGAACAATGACATAACTTTTGACTGACGACCGCGACATTAGGGGATCGTATTGCGCGGCTCGCGACGATCCATTTGGCACACGAATGTGTGAAGGGGAGGGAATGTGGCCGAAACACAGGCAGATCGTGTTACGATCAAGCTACAGCTGAGCTTGTGGGGCAGTGCAGACAGAAGACCAACGGACTTTACGAATTCTATCCATTTTTCAGGCACGATAAATTTATTCTCATTATGTTGGAGAGGAAGTGGCTTCCAAAGAAACCACCCCAAATACGGCGAGCTTAGCCGGCAGCCAGCGTGCCTGCTCAGGACGCAACTTCCTCGGCCCAAGCCTTTCTCAGGACTGGGGCACTAATATGCCGACGTAACAGGAGTGCGAGGAAGATGGATATATTAAACTTTGTTCGCGTATAACTTTGTAACGAATGGTCCGATTTGAAAATTTTAAAATAAACACGATAAAACTGCATTTTTACTTTTCCAAAATCTTTAAAGGTGTGGGAGCCAGACACCTTTTAAAATCGTTTAAGGCGATTGTGGGCGTTAGACGGGGCGTGGACTTCGGCTGAAACGAACTTGCGCTGCGTAGGAAGCCCAAGAAAATGCGTGGGTAATCCGAACTTTCTAGCTTTTGTAGTTTCCGAGATCTAAGCGTTCATACGGACAGACAGACAGACGGACATGGCTATATCGACTCGGTTAGTGATCCTGATCAAGAATATATTTACTTTATAGGGTCGGAAATGTTTCTTTCTAGCTGTTTCACACTTTTGCACGAATACAATATACCCATTTACTCTACAAGTAACGGGTATAATAAACAATCCTATTATAATACAAACTCTCCATGTATAACTTTGAATTAATAAGTTAAAACCATAATTTTAAAAGAAATTCAGTAATTTAAATAATATAAGTATTGATCCGATTCCATCTCGGATTCGCCTTCACCATCGCTCATGTCGCTCACACATTCTGCTGCTTTTAAAAGAGTTAAAGTTTCCTTCGGAATGGTGTGGGCTTTTTTTTCGGCAACTTCCGTTTAGTAGATATTATTGGATCGGAGCTAATCAAGAATATATTTAAAATGTCCTGGTTGCTCTCCATTTTTTATGTATTTTTTGAAGCCCTTGTACCTAGTTTCTTGAGCTTCCTCTGACAGTTTACCTATTGCTAACAACGCATTCGAAATAATTTCAGCACTGTGCCAGAAGAGCTGACCGAAACAGCTGAATAAAGCAGATGAGCGACACAGCTGATCCAAAGAACTGACCGAAACAGCTTACCAACACCATGTAGGTAGGTAGGTAGGTAGAAGTGGTGAGGTCCTCTCTGAGAACCTCCAAGTAAAGCTGAGCTCCGTTTTGATCCACACCCTCATAAATTGTTGTGTCCGCGTTCTCTTCAGTACCAGCCTGTGTCATTTAGAAAACCTAGGATTGCAGTTATCCTCTGCTTTCCTATTTCTCCCAATGATACCAGCTGATACGCCCCGAAGTATCTCGCCCTGATGTGGTTTAGTGCTGGGCAATTGTAGTGGCCAGTTTAAATAGAAAGCACAAATAACTGTGCTCTTAATGTTCTCTTTATAATTTGCATTGAGTTAAACTTCTGAAGTATAAGACATTTTATGGTTCACATGCAGAAAGCTTCGACTTGCAAGAGTGCACCAAGAAAAAGAACTCATATATGATAGATAAGCAATATTCGGGTAACATGCAGGTAGAAAATCGTATAATGCCTCCGGTATCGCCCCGGCTTCATTGTCATTGTTCATTGTAAACACAAGTGCGAATACAAGCTGTCGAAAATCTATTTCATTAAGCAACCTCGTGTCACCCGGAATCTATTATATAATACTCCAATCCAAATAATCGTTCACATCACCTTACCGGTTAAAAGTGATTAAAAACCAAAGGTAAAGATTCATAAATTCTTCGTGAGTGGAAATTAAAATCAATACCGTTCGCAGATCTTTTCTACTCGGGAGTTACCGGCTAATGCCGTGTACTCGTCTGGCCCCTTTGAGGGCCTGCTACCTTTCGACGAGGGACTTTTAATTGGAAATAACTAAGCCAGGTTTTATTGGCTAGTGAAACCGCAGAGCCCAAGCCCTCAAGGTCCGGATCAAAGGTCGCAAGCTGCACGTGGTCATGATTACATAAACCGACAGAGCAACTCCACCAACAAAAAGAAATGACCCCATAATTGTGACCTTCAGGGAACTCGGATGACAATCACGCTTCGCTAAAATCAGTTTTGGCCGCCTCTCAAACTGTGCCAAGGTGGCTACGGGAGTGGCTTTAAAACCGAAGCGGTATGCGCTAAGAAGTGGCTCCAAAACTGTTGCTGCTAGAGATGGACTGCTGTTCGAGACCTTTTTCTTTTATAAATAATATTTACATTGTTAGCCTTTACGTTAATTTTTTTTTAAGATACGAAAATTGAAATCCCAATATCCTAAATACTTACTATCGTACGACTATTTTGTTCATCTAATTCATCTCTTTATAAATATAAAGTTATATACTCTAAAAAAAACAATATTAGAAAACTATGAGAATTACTATGAATTATTTTGACACTTATTTGACACTTAAAATGTACACTTAATATTAAAATGGTCGCCTAATTTCTTTATTTACTCGTCCCGAGTAGAGCATGTACAGGTCAGTGTTAATATAAATTAAACTAGAACTTTTATAAGGGTCATATTAATATTCGATATGATAAAGGAAGGGAGGGTAAAGAAAAGGGATAACTAACATATAATTCCCAGCCTGAAGAACGAAACATTACTTGGCTATAGTCGGTAGCCTATTACAGTTATTTTATTTGACATCCCCACAGCTTTTAATAGCCATAAACTCGCAGTAATACGTGTACCTAAATATTATGCTAATGGGATCGATTGACATATAGGAGAGTAGAAAGACCTCACGACAATACGGCGAGCTAGTTTGAGCACAGCAAGAGTTACACTGCTCGAAATCCTGTCAATCGTCTGTGTCATCCGAAATTAATAGCTTTTAGCTCTTTCCCCTACAACATTTTTTTTTTTTGACACAGGGAAACCACCCACATTACATAATTGGCTCCCAGAACGTGTGGCCTTTGAAACCAGGAGAAAAATTAAGGTTTTAGATACCACAAATAAAGCTCTTCCAATTCCACCCAAAAACAATAGTATTTTGCAAATAAGTCATGCTAACTGAGTCTGTCCCTTTTAAGTTATGGATGATATTAACGGAAATGCGGTGTTTAATTCGAAATTAGATTAATCGACCTTAATTAATTTAGAATATAAGTGGATACAAACTCAGTAAGGCTGACAAAGTAGACAACGCAGTTAAATTGTACCACACCATGCGGACATCGCTTTCACGATAGCTGCATGAAGGAATTTTTGAAAACGAGCCGAATATGCACTATTTGCAAAATCCAATTTAATTCGGCTATGATCACCTTTGGGGAAAACTCTCTAGCAGCTGAACTACCAGGTAATATGGATTTAGCTTCAGCTCAACAAAATTTGGAAATTCCATCTCCTGAGCAAAGATCTAGAGGTCGAGGAAGGGGACGAGGGGCTAAGTCGCGACAAAACCGTACAGATTTCGATCGCAGGACGATGAGAACCAGATCACAGACTCAAAGCGGAAGAGATAACTCAGTTGCAAGTACAGCACCCTACTCTCAAGAAGGAGATGAGAGCGAGAATACTTCAAACGTTATCCATGCTATTATAAAAAGCCAGCAAAAAGACATGATGACAGAACTTAGTTCATTCGTAAAAAGGACTATTGAAGAGAGTCTTAGAGAACAACTAGGAAGACTTACGTTAGGTACGGACTTAACTCCGACACAGCCGCAACAAGCGGATCCTCAAAGTGAAGTACAAAGGAATCATCCTTCACAAAGAAACGCAGAAGGATTAGGAAATCAATTTAGCAGCGCATCTAATAGATCAGTGGCACCAGAGAATGCTGCAAATATTCGGGCCAGTTGGCGTTTAAAATTCGATGGATCAAAAGACTCCTTGTACGTTGACGAATTTCTGTACAGGTTGAGTTCTTTAACATCTTCATCTTTAAATAACGACTATGGGCTACTCTGCGATAACCTGCATCTGTTGTTTTCAGCCAAAGCCAGTGATTGGTTCTGGAACTTTCATCGGAAGAACCCGCTCTTTTCATGGCAAACTTTTTCTGTAGCATTCAGACAAAGATTAGATGATATGAAAGATGACTTCGACTTGTGGGAGTTGATAAGGAAAAGGGGACAAAGAGAAGGTGAATCATTTGACGATTTCCAATCAGGCATTGAAGATCTAGTATCCCGCCTTTCCAGTGAAGTATCAGAAGATAAAATAGTGGACATTTTAAAGCACAATGCGAAAGTCTCACTTAGTGTGAGTGTTTGGTGGAAAAGCGTTTGCATTATTACGGATGTGGTGCTAAAGATGTATACAAGCCTCGGTGTCCAAAATGCGATCCGTCGGAAAACCGGAAGCAGGATGCGCAGAACCAACATTCATCAGCGCATCCGACAAAGTAGAACCATTTAAAATGTTTGATATTAATGTCGCGAAAGTAGACCAAACTTCTAAATTATCTTTATCGAACTATAATCTTTAGACGAACTATTAAATAAAAACGAAAAAGAACTATATAATAATCCATTACTCAATATACGAATCAAACCCAAACGATCTACATTAAGAAGTCGGGAGTTCTGGAAAAAAGTAAGAGCAGATCGGATCAGAATAATATCAGCAGTCATTTTGAGTTCAGACAACCGTTTATACACTGACATTATAATAGAAGGTACAACTTTTAAATCGCTTTTGGATTCGGGGGCAACTGTAAGTTGTTTAGGGGGAGCCGCAGCCAAAACATTAGCACATCATCAGAAAACCCGCAAATGTTCAGGGAAAGTACGAACAGCCAGCAATGAGTCCTGTTCAGTTATCGCAAAACTTTTAGTCCCAATTAGGTTTCAAGATAAAGTTAAGGAAATAGAATTTTTTTTGATTCCGGAATTAAAAGAAGATGTTTATCTAGGAGTTGACTTCTGGCAGAGTTTCGGTCTTTTATATATATTTATATTTGGACGTTGATGCACTATGATCAGTACAAACAAGTGGCCCTTACGACACCAAGCAAAGCTTGTTACGCGCGGAGCCCTAAACCGTTTTGGGCAAGTAAGCGGAATCGCGGACATGGAAAAAATACGATCTAAGAATATTAATAAATAAACTAAACTAAACTAAACAATAGACAGTTTAAAATACATGCTCACAAAGAATTTACAAATTATTTGAAGACAGAAAATACATAAGTTTATTATAATTAGTAGCATTAGGGGTATCAAACAGTAAGACGTGGCACAGTGAGTTATAGTCGTCACACAGAACACGAAAAGGATCATGCAGGGCATAATTAGATTTAGCTAAGTTACTTAATAAAGAAGAAACAGTAGGTGAGTTAGATACAGGAGATGATTCCTCCAGAAAAGAGGATCCAAAAATGCATTTATTAAGGGAAGATCAGAAAGTTAAACTTGGAGCAGTCATAAAAAAATTCCCATCATTTGAACGTGAAGGACTGGGTCGTACATCTCTTATTGAACACTCGATGATTATAAATACAGAGACTCCAGTTAAACAAAGACATTGGCCAATCTCTCCGGCGAGCAGTAATTGTGTATTGGTTAAAAAATGAAATAAAAACAGGTTATGCTTAGACTCACGCGAAATTAACAAATACACACGAAAGGACGCATATCCCTTGCCCCAAATAGATGGGATACTTAGTCGGCTAAACTAAACAATAGACAGTTTAAAATACATGCTCACAAAGAATTTACAAATTATTTGAAGACAGAAAATACATAAGTTTATTATAATTAGTAGCATTAGGGGTATCAAACAGTAAGACGTGGCACAGTGAGTTATAGTCGTCACACAGAACACGAAAAGGATCATGCAGGGCATAATTAGATTTAGCTAAGTTACTTAATAAAGAAGAAACAGTAGGTGAGTTAGATACAGGAGATGATTCCTCCAGAAAAGAGGATCCAAAAATGCATTTATTAAGGGAAGATCAGAAAGTTAATCTTGGAGCAGTCATAAAAACATTCCCATCATTTGAACGTGAAGGACTGGGTCGTACATCTCTTATTGAACACTCGATGATTATAAATACAGAGACTCCAGTTAAACAAAGACATTGGCCAATCTCTCCGGCGAGCAGTAATTGTGTATTGGTTAAAAAAGGAAATAAAAACAGGTTATGCTTAGACTCACGCGAAATTAAAAAATACACACGAAAGGACGCATATCCCTTGCCCCCAAAAAGATGGGAGTTTGATGAATGGCACTGATTTTGCAAAAACCCTAGGTCTCGCTTGGGATCCAGTTTCTGACCAATTACTGTTTTTTTTTTCGGTCTTACAGTCAGCATCAAGACCTTGCAGGCGATCTGTCCCGTCTGCAATAGCGCGATTTTACGATCCACTCGTGTTGGTTGGACCTGTGATCACAAAATCGAAAATTTTCCTTCAACAACTGTGCAAGGAGAAGTTATCTTGGGATGAAAGCCTCCCGGAGTCATAGAATACGGAATGGAGTGCTATATGCACGAGTTTTGGGCAAATTAAGCATGCGACATTTCCTCGGCTGGTTCTTTCTCCAAACTCTGAGAGTGAGATTCATGGATTTTGTGATGCCAGCATAGAAGCATATGGTGTGTCTACATCGTTTGCAACGGCCGATCTCAATTGCTTTGCTCAAAGTCAAGGGTAGCCCCCTTAAAAACACTCATTGTGCCCAAGCTGGAACTTTGTGGGGCTGAACTCCTGTCTAGGCTCATCACGGAAGTTGCTGGGACTAAGGCATTTGAGGGAAAGTTATACTGCTGGAGCGACTCTGCTGTTGCGCTTTCATGGATCCGAGACGAGCCCTCTAGGTTCAACATTTTTGTAGCGAACCGAGTAGCTGCCATTCAAGAGCTAACTGAGTCAGTAGAGAGGGGATATGTTCCAACTTCTTTAAATCCAGCTGACATTCTCTCCCGAGGTGCTTTTCCTGCTGAGCTTAATGAGTCTCCTTTGTGGGCGCATGGACCAAAATTCCTTTGTGGCCCCAAAGCTGACTGGCCGGCCACAATCCTTGCTGAAAGGCCAACGCTTGAGGTTCGCCGAAAGATTCTACTAATAAAATCTCCATGCGAAGACATAGTGGCTAATTCAAAATTTGCCAATTCCTTCGCCGCCCTTCAAAGAGTTTTCGGATACGTCTACAAGTTTAGGATTCGCATCCGTACTCGGCTGTTGCTTCGTCTGGTCCAGCGCTCACATTTATGGGACGACATCAAATCGTTGCAAGCAAAGGGATTGGTGCACCTATCTAGCTCTATCGCATCTCTTTCGCCATTCGTTGATCAATTTGGGCTTCTTAGAGTGGACGGCCGGCTAAAGAATTCTTCGCTGGATTTTAATGGGCGCCATCCAATTATCTTACCACGAAGTCATTCGGTCACTGCTGCCATTATTACTCACTTTCACGAAAGCAATCTGCACACTGGACCACGGGCGCTACTCGGCATAATTCGATCCCAATATTGGACTATTGGGGGGAGGAAGACGGTGATGAAGGCAGTAAACAAATGTATTAGATGCTATCGAATGAAGCCTCGACTAGTGGAGCATATAATGGCGGATCTTCCAAAGGAACGACTCGATGGATCTCATGCATTCGATGTCACTGGCATTGACTTTTGCGGACCATTTCTCTACAAGTCAGAAGTGCGAAGTAAGCCTCCAGTAAAATGCTACGTTTGTGTCTTCATTTGTTTCGCCACAAAAGCTATTCATTTGGAGTTGATTAAGGATCTCTCTACAGTGTCATTTCTACATGGCCTTAAACGATTTATATGCACTAAAAGAAAGCCACGGCAGATTTGGTCTGATAATGCAACAAACTTTGTCGGCGCTCGCAATGAATTGCTCGAACTAAGGCGCCTATTCCTCAGCAATGATCATCAGAAAGCTACATTGGACTTTTGCCTGGCGGAGGCTATTGATTGGTGTTTCATTCCTCCTAGGTCGCCACACTTTGGCGGTGTTTGGGAAGCGGCTGTGAAGATCGCTAAGCATCACTTTTACCGCGCTGTTGGCCCTGCTGTTTTAACCTTTGAAGAGTTGCGGACGCTGGTGTGTCACATTTCGGCGGTTGTTAATTCTCGACCATTAGTCTCGATTTCAGAAAACCCCGCTGATCTGGATGTATTAACCCCAGCACATTTTTTGAATGGTGGTCCACCTTCATCTTTTGTCGAGCCAGATGTGACCAATCTCAACTTCAATCGCTTGGATGGATGGCAGCGCGTGGCTTACTTGCAGCAGATCTTTTGGTCCCGATGGAAGGAAGAATACTTAACACTTCTGCAGCAGAGCTCCAAGTGGCGCACACTAAAACCGGGCCTGGTTGTCGGTTACTTAGTTCTGGTCAAGGACGAAAACTTGCCTCCCAAGTGGCCCCTCGCCAGAGTGATTGAGCTTCTGTTCGGTGAAGATGGCGTTGCTCAAGTTGCCGTTCTGAAGAAAGCGTCAGGAGTGACAAAGCGAGCAGTGAACAAGCTTTGTCTGCTGCCCCTTAAGGATGATGTTGAAACCCAGGCTTCCAACGGGGGGAGTATGTCGGGTCACGCAGCCGCAGCAGCTAATTAACTTGTAAATCCGTACTCTTATATCAATTGCATCGCGAAAGGCATCTCTCTCTATTTAGCTCTCTCATTTTTTGTATACTTGCATTCTTGGGCCCAGCATTCGGCTGGCTGACCCTTCGTAAAATCAGTACGAATTCTGATCTCGACATGAAACGCATTCTCGACTCGCCTGCTGTACTCTTTCGATAATAAATTGTTAACAAGCATAAACCAACCCAATTTTCTTACTTTCGTTTGCATTAACTAATAAAAAAGCTTATTAGTTCAACAAGCTATTTTTTGACCCGGCTGCCATCACCACTAATTTTTGTTTACATGTCGCCGCCTACGATAAATCTTAAATTTTGACTCTGTCAACCGAAAAAAGTTGAAAAATCCGAACTTTAAAAATCCACCATAAATCAAATTTTCCATGAATTTGGGACATACCCGGCTTGTTTTATTCGGTAGGATGTAAACTTTAAGTTGGTACCCATTTTGATTTTTCAACGGATTTTTTTCGAGTTTGTACGATATATACAGCCGACTTACAGTCGACCAAAAAACACATTTTTCATATTTGTCGAGCTGCTGTGCTGCCATTACTTATCTAATCATATTGATCTGTATGGCAAAGTTAAGCTCTGATCTATTGACTTTAAAATAAAACGAAAACTGGCCCAATCGGGTGGATATCTGCCGAGATATAAGAAGAAATTCGAAAAAAGTCCGAAATATAACATTTTAAACTTTAAAAAATCTTTAAAAAAAAACTTTGCCATCGAAAAAAAAATTAGTGGTATTTTCGTGATCTAGGGGTCAAACACTAACAGAATTTGCCATCGATGGCTGGGGAGCATTTTGGCTGTAAACTAGTGTTATCTAAACTAACAATATTGACTATGCGATTAGGGGCGACATCGCACGGTACCGCCGCACGGCATTGCTTCGCGCGAATAATGGCCACCTAAACCGCTGCTCCTCTCCTTTCCCTCTTTCCCGCTTGCTGCGAATGCTGCTGCTGCCTCTTACGTCCTTTGGTTCCCTATCATCAGGGGAACGAGGGTTTCAGGTAGGACTCTTGCTCTGGCTATCTCCTCCAGCACTTGGCGCTCGAGGTTGAACCGGGGGCACTCAAACAGTGCTGAGCGTCCTCCGCAATCCCGCTACCGCAATCCGGGCAACCATCCTCCGTCTCGTGTCCGTACTGCTTTAGATAGCTCCGGAAGCAGCCGTGCCCGCTTAGCGCCTGCGTTAGGTAGTAGTCCACCTGGCCATGCTTGCGGTTTACCCACGCCTCGATGCAAGGGATGAGCTTGTGGGTCCACCGACCTTTGCTTTCTGCCAGTTGCTGACGCTCTGCATTCTGGAGCGGGACCTGGCCTCGGCTTTGGCCCTCGGATCTTCCTGGATGAGACTCAGGGTGGTGCGGATATCCTTGGATTCCCGTACCAGTTCTCCCAGCGGGACTTGGCCAGCGATAACTAGAACCGCATCGTCAGAGATGGTTCTAAAGACGCACGATATTCTGATAGCGCACAGACGATATGTCGTGTTGACCTCTCGCATGTAGCTATCCTTAGCCGTGGCCTCCGCCCACACCGGTGCAGCGTACAGCAATTGTGACTTGACCACGCTCGCGAGGAGTATCCTCTTGTCCTGTTTCGGCCCTCTCGTGTTCAGCAGGATCCTGCAAAGCGATCTTGTCGTCTCCCTCGCTTTCTTGTTCGCGTACTCGAGGTGGTCGCGGAACGACAGGCGTGTGTCAGATACATCACTCCCAGATACTTCAGGGCACGCTGAGACTGAATTGTAGTCCCACCGACCAGGATCTCCGCCGTCTCCACCACTTTCCTGCTCGATATTAGGACAGCCTCTGTTTTCTGTGCTGCCAGTTCCAAGCCCGCCACAGAAAGCCACGCCTCCACCGCTTGGATCGCCCTGTTGGCAGCCGCAACTATAGTTGGCACCTGCTTGGAAACCACTACCAGCGCAACGTCATCGGCGAAGCCGACTATGATGGTGTTGCTTGGCATTGGGAGCTTTAGGACACCGTCGTACATAGTGTTCCACAGCAAAGGCCCGAGCACCGAACCCTGTGGGACTCCGGCAGTGACCTCGTAGATCCTTGGTCCGGATGAGGTGTCGACGGACAGCTGCCTTTTGCTGAGGTAGCTGTGGACTACGTTCAGCAAGTACCCGGGGATGTTGAAGGACCTTAGTGACTCCAGCGTCCTTCCCCAATCCGCCGTGTTGAACGCATTCCGGATGTCGAGGGTCACTAAAAGGCAATACTCCTTCGTCCCTCCCTTCCATCTTGCGCCTGCGATGGCTTCAGCCGCAATCCTGGTTACTTTCCCGATCGCATCCAGGGTTGATTTTCCCTTTCGGAACCCATATTGGTTGGGAGAAAGTCCTCCTGCGCTCTCGAGGGCGGCGTTCAGCCTTGCTGCTATGACCCTCTCGAAGACCTTCCCGATGGTGTCCAACAGACAGATGGGCCTGTACGACGAGGGTTCTCCCGCTGGCTTTCCCGGCTTCGAGAGTAGCAGAAGTTTTTGGCGCTTCCACCGGTCGGGAAAGGTCCCTTCCACTAGGCACTTGTTGAACAAATCTGCTACCGCCTTCGTCTGGAGAGAGAGCAGGGCCTTGACTGCTCCATTCGGGACTGAGTCCGGTCCAGGTGCCTTTTTATTGGGTAGGACCCTAGCAGTCGCCAGGAGTTCAGCCTCCGTGACAGGACATATGGAGTCACTGATTCCACTAGTGCAGCGGGGAATGGAGTGCCTACGTCCCGCTGGAAAAAGCGCTTGTACGATGGCTTCTAGGGCCGACGGGTCTGATGGCGATCTATTGCCAGCACTCATACGCTTCACAACCATCTTGTACGCTCTTCCCCAAGGGTCGTTCTCGAGTTCGTCGCAGAGCTTCCAGTAGCATTCCCTCTTGCTGTCCCTGATCGATAGCTTAAGTGCCTTCTTCGCAGCCTTGTACGATTCGTTGAGGGATTCCAGGTTCGGTGTGCCCCTGGCACGCTGGACCAACCTTCTTGCCCGATGGCAGGTCCTCCGCAGCCTCGCGATTTCCTCCGTCCACCAGTGCATAGGCGAATGGTGCATACGGAATGTCCTTCGCTGGACCATGCTTTGATCGCAGGCTTCCTCTAGACGAGCTGTCAGCTTGTTTGCTGCCTCGTCTGCAGTGTCCCTCTCGGAGACCGACAAGTCTTCCAGCGCTCTGGCAAAGGCTTGGGTCCTGAACGTGTCCTGTCGGTAGGCCTTCCTGTGTATAGCCGGCGGCAGTCTGTTGCTCGCTGTGACGCCAATGGTCAAAAGTATGGCTTCATGATCACTGGCTGAGTACACATCGCCAATCCTCCAGGATGTTCGGCTGGCTAAGGAGCTGCTCACTAACGTGAGATCGATTATGGATCCACCACTGGCTCTGTTAAAGGTTTGCTGGGAGCCCTCGTTAAGCAGGACAACATCGAGCGAGGCCGCGGTGTCTGTGACAGCGCGTCCCCTGGCGTTTGTAGATGGGCAACCCCACTCCTCGGCCCAGGCATTAAAGTCCCCTCCAACCACCACTTTGGTTTTCCCTCGGAGGTCGCTGCAGAGGTCGTCCATGACCCGTTCGAAGTCCTTCACGGATACGCTTGGGGCTAGGTAGCAGCTGTACACCCAGAGGTCTCCAATTTTTGCACGGACGAACCCATTATCCGCCCTGATGTTGGTCATCTCGAGCCCGTCTCCGCCGCAAAGCCATAGGGCTGCTTTGCCATTTATATCAGCGGCCCATCGTCGATCGTTTCCGACCTTGTAAGGTTCGCTCAAAATTGCCACCTCCACGCCCAGCTCTCGAACGGTCTGCATGAGCAGATCCTGATGCCTAGCTCCAGACACTTGAAACACCGCGGTGGACCTCCCAACTCCCGGATCCGGCATAAGGACCAGCCGATCCTGATCTGCCTGTGGCTCGTGACCATTTTTCCTTGGGGAACTGGCAGGCTGAACACGGCCGTCTGTGTCCCAGATAAGCTAGGGCGGATACTGCGAATCTTCACCTTTCTCGCATCTATTCCATACTGCTTAGCGATTGCAGCTGAAAGCTCCGGCTCCCTCCGGACCTCTGACTTCGAAGACCGTCACCTGCCAAGGACTTGCGCTATGTTCTCCCTCATTTTGTCTGCGCTCTTCTCACTTGCTTTGGCCACTTCTAGGAGGAGATTGCCATTTGCCGGACCTTATTCACGCAGCTGCCCAGGTCTGAGAGCTGGTTATCATCCCTTCTAGTGACCATCGCCAAAATTTCGCTGTAAGTTTTCCCTTCCGCTTGAACAATGACGGCTTCCGGGCGCTTACGCTTGCCTTTTTATACCATTGCAGAGGGTATTATAATTTCAGTCAGATATTGTGACGCAGTGAAGGAGACGTTTCCGACCACATAAAGTATATATATTCTTGATCAGCACCAATAGCCGAGTCCATCTAGCCATGTCCATCTGTCCGTTTCTATGCGAACTAGTCTCTCAGTTTTAAAGCTATCGCAATGAAACTTTCCCAAAAGTCTTCTTTCTATTGCAGGTAGTACATATGTCGGAGCGAGCCGGATCGGACCACTATATCTTAAGGCTCCCATACGAATAATGAAACAAATATAAGAAAATTCATTGTAACTTTGCAGGAAGTAGGCGTTTTGATTTCTGACAACTTAAAAAGGTATTTCTTTTATCTGCAAGGGTATATAAGCTTCGGCTGGCCGAAGCTAGCTTCCTTTCTTGTTTTGACTTGACTTGACTTGACCATAGTATCTGTACATGGTTGTTTGTTGCTAGTATGTTAAGAGCCGAATTACAATCGGCTACTAGTGTCGAGTTGGTTCTTGCTGCTGTGAGAGATTTGATATCCGCTTGGATATCAGAGTATATCCTTACCTTGGTATTCCTGAGGCATTGCTGAAACGAAAGCTTGGCGGCTTTTAAAATAGCAAGTACCTCAGTCTGAAAAACTGTCGCTGATTCTGGGAGGTGGAATTTCGATTCTATCCCCCAGCTTTCAGCAAAAATTCCAGCCCCTACACCACAGTCCATCTTGGAGCCGTCAGTGTAGAGTGATACCTCATCTTGTCCGGTTACTCTGTCATTCTCCCAGTCTTCCCTCGTTGGAAAGGTAGTCGTAAATCTGTTTCCAAATCTTATCTCCGCTGTCATATAATCCGTTTTCTTCTTTGCCAGATAGTTGCTGTCCTCTAAGATACGGCAGTGCCCTGTGTGGTAGCCTTTCCAGCATTTACTTGCCTTCAGTCTGGCCGCACTCTGCGCTGCAGTATCCTTTATGAAAAGTTCTATCGGCATTATATCCAGAATAGTGTTCAACGCGGCAGCCGGGCATGATCCTGTAGCTCCTGCGCCAGCTGATCTCTGTATTCTTGTCAGCTTGGTAATATTGTATGCCCTTGTCAGGGCTGGCCACAAGACTAGTGCCCCGTATGTGAGGATTGGCCCTGCTGTGTAAAGCCATAATATTATCTTAGGGTGTATACCCCAGTTTTTGCCAAACATTTTCCTGCACGAGTAGAATGCTATGCTGGCCTTTCTTACTCGTTCCGTGATGTTCAGTTTCCACGAGAGCTTCGGGTCTAGTATCACTTTTAGATATTTAGCCTTACCCGATAGCACGAGTTCGATTCCATCTATTTTTGGTTGGCTGTATGTTGGGACCTTTGTTCTTCGCGTGAAGAGCATCAGTTCGGTTTTACTCGGGTTGATACCTAGTACGCAGGTTTTTGCCCATTCATTGAGTCGGGTAAGGGCCCCCGTCATTATGTTACTAATGACATCTGGGAATGGTCCTGATACTAGCAACACTACGTCGTCTGCGTAGGCTACTACTTTTACTCCTCCGCTATTGAGTTCTCTCAATATGTCGTTCATGTTGATGAGCCAGAGCAGTGGCGATAGAACCCCGCCCTGAGGTGTGCCTCTCTTCACAAAGCGTGTGTGGTAAGTGCCACTCAGTTCGGCTGTTATCGTCCTGTTCGTGAGCATAAGTCCGATCCAAGCTCCGATATCTCCTTCAATGCCGATCGAGTTGAGGGAGCTCAGTATGGATTAGGCGTTTACATTATTGAACGCACCTTCTATATCTAAGAAGGTGGCCATTGTATATTGGTTAAAATTTAGCGATTTTTCTATGTGGCAGACTACTTCGTGTAGTGCCGTTTCTGTCGATCTGCCCTTTCGGTACGCATGCTGAGCGTCCGATAGATGCTGTTTCAGCGTTATAATTAGGAAGGAGGTAAGGCTGATCGGCCTGTAATCCTTTGCTAGGATATGACCTCTTCTTCCTGGTTTTGGTATAAATACAACTTTGGCTTCCTTCCATAGAAGCGGTATGTGTGTTAGTCTGATGCAAGCCGTGTAAATGGCTACTGATGCTGACCTGTGTTGCTTGAAGCATTGCCGGGAAAATGCCGATTGGCCCCGGACTCTAATATTTATCGAAAGAGTTTATCGCCCAGTTGATTCTTTCAATGGTTATGATATCCCTTGTGTGTGTTGGTTGATGAGCCCTCTGACCTTCAGTAGGTGATGGCTTTTCTCGAAGGTTGCATGGAAAGTGTGTATCCACTAGTGTCTCTAGGGATTCTTCCACTGTTGTAGTCGCTGATCCGTCTTGTTTGTGTAATAGAGTTAGGCTGTTATACCCTTTAGCAAGGACCTTGCTTAGTCTAGCCGAGTCTTTTATACCTTCTAGCGATTCGCAGTAAGTCCTCCAAGAGTCTTTCTTGGCTGCGTATATCGCTTTTTTGTATGCTTTTTGTGCTTCTTTGTATGGCTCCCATTCCTTGGTAGCATAGCTGGAGTTATAGGCTTTTCTTGCCCTCTTTCTCAAAGTGCAAAGCTCTTTGGTCCACCACAAAGGGTGTTGTTTCTTAGAGTATGAAACCTTGCAAGTTTCCTTATATGCATTGTTTAGAATGTTTGTTAGGTCCTCTACTTCCTTGTCCAGGGTCGTCGTAGAGGTTTGTACCCGTATTCTTCTGTTGCTAACTTTCGAGTAGACAATCATACCGAATTTGTCCCAGTTTGTTCTACGGGGGTTACGTTTCGGTTCCGGTTTGCAAATCGGAATCGAAATTTCGAAGAAAATGTACCTGTGATCTGAAAAGGAATTTTGTTTCGACACTATCCACTTTTCAACCTTATATCTACTAAATTCTGTCTGTAAAGTGAGGTCTAACACCTCTTCCCATCCCTGAAATTCCCTTGTGCTTGGGAATATAAAGGTTTCGTTGGTTTCCGAGCTTCCCCATAGTGTGTGCCTCGCGTTAGCGTCGCATCCGAGCACCAGGGTCGTCTTAGTATCTTCCGCCCATTGCAGCAGCTTGATGACTGGCTCAGGTGGAGCCGGTTCATCATGGGCCATGTAGGATGAGGCTATCACCATCGATGTCCCATCCGCCGCCACGAATCTGGCAACTGCTAGATCCGGTGTGCTAAGATTGCCGTCTGTCCGTATGAACGCTGAGATCTCGGAAACTATAAAAGCTAGAGGATTGGTATTTGGCATAAATATTCTTGGAGTTTGTTTGTTTTAAAAAGGTGCCACACCCTCTCTAACGCTTACAATCGCTTATATACGATTTTAAAAGTTTAAATATTTGGGAAAAGTAAAAATGCAGTTTTATTGTGTTTATCAATATTTTTCGAAATGTAGAAGAAATTTTTTAAATCGGACCATTCGTTAAAAAGTTATGCGTGATCAAAGTTTTTAACTCCATCTCCCTCGCACTCCCTTTACCTGAATAACGGGTATCTGATAGTCGGGGCACCCGACTATAACGTTCTCTCTTGTTTTAGATAAATACTACCATTAAACGTCAAAGGATACAAATTTAAAAAAAAAAATTTTTTTATCTCAAAAAACTATAAAGAATTTTTAAGTCACTGTAACGTAACGAGTTGGTCGCCAGTAGGTTTTTTTATAAATAACAGTGGCGTAGCCAAAAAAATTACTAACCCCTTGAAAATTTAATTTTTACGAATGTGTCAGATAAAAATGTAAAATGGGATTTTAAAATACTTATTACTTTTCACGTTCTAATTCTATAATTTCCATCCTATAACGTACAATGGTCTTATTTATCTTTAAAAAGACTCGTCTAGACGCCTGTAAAATATTTTAGGGCATATTTTAAGTCTGTTTACCGCATCAAATTGGTTGTGAATAGAGGTGAACAAAATACTTAAATGTCACATAAGCTTTGACTGACTTAAATTATGATGGAACCTTAAATGCAATTCTGTAAAAGGGCACCTAAGCCATTTTTTGGCATAGGTTTCAATACAATTGAGTACAGATCCTCGAAGATATTTTAAATCAAAATATTATATGTTACTATTTTTTTCTAGCCGCGATTTCACAAATACCACCCGTTAAAATAGATAACTAGGTATGCAGATATGCTTAAATACATCTATATTAACACAATTTAATGCCTATAGGGGTGCACCTTTAGTAAAATACATTATGTTTTCACAGATATTATTCACAATAATGTCAAGATAATGGTTGTCCATATTTTCAGGTACGTTTTATTGAATAAATTTTACATTCAGATCATTGGGATCTGTAATTATATTGGTTTTGGACTTGCCAATACCAAACATTTT
Organism: Drosophila lutescens; assembly: GCA_037075285.1. Lineage (NCBI taxonomy): Eukaryota > Metazoa > Arthropoda > Insecta > Diptera > Drosophilidae > Drosophila > Drosophila lutescens. The sequence continues at coordinate 43,675 of JBAMCF010000486.1, forward strand.
TAACTCCCCCCATTTCTGCTTCATCGACATGGCCGATTTCTGAAATTTTGAATTTCGTATTATTTTAACAAAAGGGAAATGTGTACATGTGTACATTTCTTCAAAGGTTGCCGACCACATATTGGGTTGGCAAGAAAGTCATGTCGTGTTTTTTTCAATATTTTCAAAGATGATTTATTTATATCAGGACTTATAATTAATCAATTATATATTGGCCGTTTTGTTCGACCACTAATGACCATCTCTCGGGCAGCTGCATAATTCCGCGCTCGAAGAACTTTTGGTCTTTTCCAGCAAAGAATCGAGACAAGTGGTTTTCGACAGCCTCATCTGAATCAAAGTTTTTACCATTCAAAGAGTTTTGAAGAGAGCGAAACAAATGGTAATCTGAAGGTGCTAAGTCTGGACTATAAGGTGGATGTGGTAGCACTTCCCAATTCAGCTCCGTTAATTTTTGCCGAGTGACTAGCGTTGTCATGGTGAAAGACAATACCCTTGCGATTAGCTAGTTCCGGCTCCTTTTCTTTAATTTTTTCCGATAAATTGGATAGCTGGCGACAGTACACATCTGAATTGATGGTTTCATTCCGTCCCGGCAGCTCAAAGTGCACTACACCCTTCCAATTCCACCAAACAGGCAGTATAACTTTCCTCAGATGGATATCGGCCTTTGATGTGGCTTGGGCTGGCTCATCTTTCTTGCTCCATTATCTTTTTCGTTGGGCATTATTGTAAACAACCCACTTTTCGTCGCCAGTAATGATCCGCTTCAAAAAAGGATCGTTTTTAATCCGTTGCAGCAGAGAATGGCAGATATTGATACGCTTAGTTAGGTGAATTTCCTTTAAGCTATGCGGAACCCAAACATCGAGCTTGTTTACGTAGCCAAGTTTCTTCAAATGGTTTCAACCGTTGTATGCGACACACTGAGCTACTCTGACATCTCCTGCGTTGATTAACGCCGGTTTTCATCCAGCAAAGCCTGAATTTGTTCGTCAAAAACGGCCGATGGTCGACCAGAACGTGGGGCGTCTTTAACTCCAAAATCTCCAAGCCTGAATTTGACAAACCAGCGCTGACATTGGCGATCACTCATGGCATCTTTACCATACACCATCCACTTCGCAAATTTTTTCCTTTTCGGAAATAAAAAAGCAAAATATGCCGAAAATGCTCACTTTTATCCTCCATGTTTAATTTTCTATAGCTTCCACAAATGGTATCGAATAATTACCAAATTTTCATCGATAGTACCTAAGACAATAAGCTTTAAAACTATACTAAAAAGTGTGACCCTGGTGCTCGATTAGTCGTAAATAAATTAGATTAAAAACGATTACTAAAAAAAACGACATGACTTTCTTGCCCACCCAATAGTTCGAAAAAAGCTAAAATTAACCAACTTTCCGGGGTATCACCGGCAAACGGATTCTCGGTTTTTTTTTGCTGTTAAAATATTTTAAAAGAGACACTTTAAAATATAGTTTTTTTTTAATTATTTCCCGCCAAACCCGCTATTTGATTCATACAATGGATAAACAGGACGACAAACATTTTTATTTTGAAAAGACTTCTAAAATCTTGATTTTGAAATAACTTTTGATCGGAGCATCGGATTTTTTCATATGACCCCTCATTCGACGCGTATTTCTAGTAAGAACACAAACACAACAGCTCCAGCTTTCTAAATTTTCACTTCTTTACTTTCACCGCTTTTTCTCCCAAACCAATTGAAATTTTGGTCTTGGTCTTGGTATGCAATCCTTTAAGTTTTTGCGATACCTTTCGATTGTTGTATTACTCATTACGTTCGGACCTTCACAGCAGATTTTCCTTTCTTCTTCCTTAGCTTTGCACACTCTCCTGGTGCGCTCCGTCACTACGTGGACTGCCGTCCACAGTGATAACGATTATTTGAAATTTTTCTAACACTTCCTCACCCATTAAAGATTCCTCTCTTAATTCTTTCTCTTCGTGTAAGTGTGTCTAACCTTTGCCTTACTTGCCTTCATTTTTCTTTAATTATTTGGACTGCTTCTTTCGAAAACTTTACATTCTCAACGTCGGGCAATGCCATTTCTCCTGATAATAAGCTTTGCACACTCTCCTGGTGCGCTCCGTCACTACGTGGACTGCCGTCCACAGTGATAACGATTATTTGAAATTTTTCTAACACTTCCTCACCCATTAAAGATTCCTCTCTTAATTCTTTCTGTTCGTGTAAGTGTGTCTAACCTTTGTCTTACTTGCCTTCATTTTTCTTTAATTATTTGGACTGCTTCTTTCGAAAACATTACATTCTCAACGTCGGGCAATGCCATTTCCCCTGATAATCTTTTAGATTAATGACATGGTTAAATACCTTTGACCCTACAACGAATCTCGCCCTTCCCAAATCCAACTTTGCGATCGTCTCTCCTTCTTCTAATCTTCGAATGTCCAAAGTCTGTCCGTTGGTCCTGTATTAATTAAAATATTAATTAAACTGTGCAACAAAATTAATGCTTTTTAAATTAACCTCGATGGATAATATATTGTTGAGTTCGTTACGAATTCCCAAGTTAAACTGCTTTTTCGAAAAAGTTTCCCGACGCAAGGATTCTTAGCACAAGGACCTCAAAGTTCGAAAAATGCTGAAATTGGCCAACTTTTCGAAGGTATCACAGGCAAACGGATTCATGGTTTAGTTTGATGTTAACGTTTTTCAAAAGTAACACTCTTTATCTTTCAAACCCTATACTCGGAATTTAATTTTAGGAATTTTTTAAAGGGAGAAAAAAATAAGAGAAAACATAGCCATAAAACGTAAAAACTTACATCTGCGGTCAAAATAGCAGTAGTGCTATCTATTCTATTCTCGGAAATCTTTAAAGGTGTGGGCGCCAGACAAATTTTAAAATCGTTAGTGGGTGATTGTGGGCGTTAGAGGGGGCGTGGCACCTTTTTGAAATAAACTTGCGCTGCGTAGGAAGCCCAAGAAGATGTGTGGGAAATCACAACCTTCAAGCTTTTGTAGTTTCCGAGATCTCAGCGTTCATACGGACAGACGGACATGGCTATATCGACTCGGCTAGTGATATACTTTATAGGGTCGGAAACGCTTCCTTCTAGCTGTTACATACTTTACATACAATATACCCTTTTACTTTACGAGTAGCGGGTATAACTATAGCATCCATCGAGGTAAATTTTTGATGTTGCATAGTGTTATTAATTCCGAATTCTTAATCCTTAATCCTTAATTTAGGTTTGTGTATTTTTTGTTTCGTCTTTGTCGTACAAGTGTGAAGGGTAACTTTCGAGTGGTTTATTGTAGGTTTATTTCATAGGATAAATTGAGGTGATAATACATAGCGAAGTTAACTTATTTTCTTCTGCACACGTTCCGTCCGAGTGCTTGGCTTATACTGTTTATACTGTTCGGTGACAATACCAAATGTAGGGATTATGCAACATTATCTGGTAATCGGTATATACTAAATTAGGCGCTGTTCACAGTCGGCCTCTCCTGACAAATCTCTGCGTCCTCGCAGGATTCATTGGGTGGATCATCTTTAAAATGGTCGTCTTCATATGGGTCATCTGGTGGCAGCTCGCAGGGTTAGTAGCTGGTTATATCTTGCAGTACATCTAGGACGTCCTTAGTTGCTGTACTTTTCACCGCTCGTACTATGGTGAATTTGGTGAAAGCGTCGACTATCACAAGAATGTGTTCGTTCCTCTTGGAACTCTTCGAAAATGGTCCCAGGTGGTCCATGTGTATCGTGGAAAATGGAATCGGCTTGATGTCATCGTAGTGGTACTGTCCTTCCTGGCGTCCTCCCGGTGATTTATAAAACGCACAGCCCACGCAGGACTTGATGTAACTTTTCACATAATTTCCCATTCGGGGAAACCAAAACAAGTTTAGGGTTCGTGTCATTGCCTTATCGGTGCTCAACCCATAACAGATTGCCGCCATATTTTCGAAATAAGCGATCTTGCTCGATCACATACTCGTCGTTTTCCGATTTCTTGTCCAATTTCGTGTCTGCAAAAATCTTCTGTATTTTCTCATCCTGTAGCTGTATGGAAAATAGCCAATCCTCCTCGTCGATAATGGTGTTCGCGATCTTAGGGCATGCTGTGTCCATCTCTCGAGCATCCTCAAATGGCGCTCGACTTCGCGCTCACTCATCTGTGTTCCAGCTCGATGAACGATGTCTATGTCGAATTCTTGGATACGCAACCACCCTCTTGCGAACCGGGGTATCAGTTCTCGTTTCTCCATCGACGTTTTCAAGGCATTACAGTCGGTAACAACTTTAATCTTCTTGCCATAGACATAGTACTTGAATCGCTCCAACGATTCTACGACATTCTTCTCCGGTTTGGATGTAGCTCGGCTATAGTAAGCGATTGGTTTCAGCTGATCCTCTTCCGTTGTAGCAACACTCCAGCTAAACCCACAGCACTGACATCCGCGTGTAGTTCATGCTCGGCATCAAGGCGATAACTGGTGACAACTGGTTTTGACACTAGGCAATTCTTCAATTCGTCGAAGGCATCTTGTTGTGGCGGCTCCCAAATTAATGGCTGATTCTTGCGCAACAGGATTCTTAGTGGCGCGGATATGATGGCATATCCAGCAACGAATTTGCGGAAATAACCGGTAAGACCTAAAAACTTTCTCACGTCGGTGAAATTGGCTGGCTTCGGAAACATTTTGATGGCATTCGTCTTTATTTCTCCAGGACTGATTCCTTCTGTGTGTATCTGGTGACCAAGGATTGTGATTGACTGCTAATACAACTCACATTTGTCCAGGCTTAAAGTTAGTCCGCACTCCCTTAAGTCTTTCAGGATCCTCTCCAGCTTCTTATACATTACAACAAATGTTTGGCTACCAATAAGGATGTCGTCCATGTAGTGCATCATGTCTCCTTTCTGTACTCTCTTCTGTAATTCTGCCATGAGCCGATTGGAAACAGCAGGCGCGTTCTTCAATCCAAACGGAAGTCGCTTGAATTCGTACACTCCATCTGTGGTGAAAAAGGCAGTAAACTTTCTGCTCTCTGGGGCTATGACTATCTGATAGTATCCGCTGTTGAGGTCCAGGGAGAAAAGTATTTAAATCGTTTCGCTTCCTGCAAACGCGCCTCGATGTTCGATACTGGGAAATTTTCCTTCTTGATCAGCTTGTTTAGCCGGCGGTAATCGACGCACATACGAGCGCTACCATTCGGCTTCTTGATGAGCACCACCCGGCTGGCGTACTCTGATGTTGATGCTGTGATAATGTCCTGTTTTAAAAGCTCGTCAACCATTCTGCTGACGATTTCCTTCTTTGGCTCAGAAACTCGATATGGAGCTTGAGCTACTACGCTTGTCTTCCCAATGCCTTGCAATCCTGTCGAGATAACATCGGTGAACTTCTCCAGCAAGCTGCGCATTTGCTCACTTTCTTCTTCGTTGTAAAAATTGTCCAGAAGCTTTGCGATCTTGGTATCGCTTACAGGGGTTGTCGGCTAATGGACTGCTCGCTTGATCCTCGATTCGTCACACTCGAAATTCAGATCGAGGTGAGCGCTGATAATGACGTCCTGTCCCAATAGAAAGTCCTTCTGCAACAGATCGTCGTCTGCTACATACACTTTAGCTGTGATTGTTTTCCCGTCTATGTTCATGTCCACAATCATCGCTTCTGTGAGAATACATGAACCTCCACAAAGGCCTCTAATTTTCATAGAGCACTTGTAGCGCTTAGCGTTGACTTGCTGTGCAACTGATTGGCGGATGATACTGGCTTGACTACCTGTATCTATGAAGGCGCTGTAATCGTGCGAGTGTATGCAGATTTTCCTGGTGAAAAGTTTGTCCTGGTTTGCACCTACTAAACTCATAACATTGGCTGCTTGGCAAACTCCATTTGGATCGTGGAATTTGTTGCTTTTGGTACAGCGTGCCTTTTTCTTCTCTATCGAGCACGAATTGGCGAAGTGTTCCATATCTCCGCAGTTGTAACACTTCAGGGATTCCTTCGACCTGGGAGACTTTACATCGTTGTCTTGCTTCTGCTCAAAATTGATGGCTTTTGATGAAAACTCTTTCTTATTCGTAATCAACCGCCCTCTGTTTACAAAATAAGACTCGGCTGCATCACAAAGTTGCTTCGTTGTTGAATAATGAATTGCTGGAATACTGTTTTTCAATTGTCGATGCTGTAGACCTGAGCGAACATATCTCCTAATCCTTTACTCCTTTACCGTCTCCTTCGATCGCCTGGTTGAAATGCACTTCTGCTTCGTTTGGGTTTGCGCCGAACTCGTCCTGTATTGCTTCGGCGAAGTTTTTCCATGTCGTGTGTAGAATTGGTGAAGAATATAGCCACATCTTGGCTGGACCTTTTAGTCGTGTATAGATACGCATCAACCATTGATACGCATCAACCACTTTGTTGACACGATCGATGAACTGGTTGACTGAAATGGCGTTGTCGTCGCTGGGATCATATTCTGGCAAGGTGTTGGCGATTTCCTTGACTGATGCTTGCCTTACGTTGCTGCTAGGCTGCACAGGAACACTCTTGTCGATGTTGATCTCATCAATGTCCAAATCGTTTTTTAGTGCTTATTAATACCTATCGAAATGTAGAAGATATTTTTCAAATCGGACTAATCATTAAAAAGTCAATCGCAATCAAAGTTTTATATCTCCATCTCCCTCGCACTGAGTGACGGGTATCAGATGTCGGGACACCCGACTATAGCGTTCTCTCTTGTTTTCCTTGAGCTGTTGCTGCATTTCCCATTTGAACGGTCACTAACTGAGCTAACATGTCTTTTAGTTCCTTCATTTCGTTTTGCAATTGCGAAATTGCCGCTGACTGTGCTGACATCGCTTCTTCTTGAAGGACCTTTAGTCGTGGTGAGCCCCACTGCTGCTGGCAGCAGTCCTCCTACGTCCTCTGATTGTTTAAAGTCTATTAGCCTTTGAAATAATTCGGCTCTTGTGCTGGATATTGACACGTTTCTAGATCGTAGCAGGTATCTTAATTAGGCGCCCTTAAGATCCGCTATTTTTGGCATTTTCCACTATTTCGTGACTTTTTCTCTATTTCTTGACTTTTTCTTTTTTTTTTTACTTTTTCCTTTATTTCTTGACTTTTTTCTTTTAACTAGATTGGCAGTTCCCTTTGCGAGCGAGATAACTGTATGTACCCACAAAGTTCTGCATCGACTTGTTCAAATCACCAATACACACCGCCTCTTTGTATATGCTCTGGCTTCTTGAGACTTCTGCGGCCACAGGTTCCCTAAGATTCCTGATCCGTCTGCTTTGCTTTCACGGGTTCACTAAGATTCCCGATCTATCTGATTTACTTTTCACGGGTTCACATAGATTCCCGATTTGTCTACTTTGGTTCCACGGGTTCACATAGATTCCCGATCTGTCTTCCTTGAATCCGCCTGCCACGTAGAAATGGAACACATCAGTAATTTACAATTTCTTTTGTCACATAGACCTTTGGGAACCCATCCCATTTTCTTGAGTTATAGCACAACATCTCCGCTCCACGCATATCCAACCTCAAAGATATCCCACTTCTGAACTATGAAGGGTAGCTTTCGAGTGGTTTATTGTAGGTTTATTTAATTGGATAAATTGAGGTACCGTCCGAGTTCGGTGACAATACCAAATGTAGGGATTATGCAACTCTATCTGGTATTCGGTATATACTAAATTAGGCGCTGTTCACACAAGTAACACCCATGTCTTGCTCAATTTCATGTGTTGTGAACCTATGTGTTTTTTTTCTATTCTCTTTCCTATACACGTTATCTCCTTCCTGCATGTCTACTGGCTCTTATCTTTCTTTGTTTAAATTATCTGTTCTCCTTTGTTTTGCCTCATCTAGCTGCTCTCGAACTCTCTTATATATTTCTTCTCGGTATTTATTAAGCTTTTCTAGGTACTCGTGCTCTGTATCAAAGCTTATTTCTTTTTCAAAAATATGAATCCCATCGAATGGCTGTAGTTTTGTAGCTACGTGAATGGGACTGTTATAGGTAAGGAACACATTTTCCAAAATTTCTTCGTGGTCACACTTTAATTTACAATTTTTCCTAGTCTTAAAGCCTATTCTATATATTTCGGTAGTGTCGAGTGCAATCTTTCTATCGTTGAGTTTCTCGACGATATTTGGAATGCCATGTTGACTTTTAAATTTTGTCATTGTCTTTACTATATGTATACCATTCTGGTTGGTATTGTATACCCGATTGCAAACCTAGAAAATGTATCTCTGATTGTCATTACATAGTTCTTATTGATTGTATAAAAGTCAGTATGTTTGATGTCTAATGGTTTCAAAGGGGTTTCCGTCTTTTGATATACCACTTTAGGCGGGTGCCTGTCATACTTCAATGTCTGACAGGTCTCGCATTTATTTATGACTTGCGTAATCCTATTTTAATATAAGGGAAATAGATTACGCGTCTCATTTTCCAAAAAGTTTCGACTGTTCCTCTGTGGCTCTATGAATTATGATATCTTTCTATTTCCTTTCTCTGTTCGTCAATGTCCGTTATTTCCTGCATGAACGTTAGGCACCTCACTACTTTGTATAGGCCGCTCTTTCTAAAAGAAAGATTTTTCTTTTTCTTTAAAGATTTCGTCCGGGGCGTAAATTGCACACATCATATGTGACTTTAAAAGTTCTTTCGTAATTTTTGCGACTTGTTCTCCTTCGAACTTTGGTTCAGTTATCACCCTTCTGGTCTTATTCCTAAAGGGTGACAATACCGTCCTATCCGATTTCGGCCCAATTTCAAATATTAGTTGGATATTAAAATCATTCAGTGGCTTTTCTGCCACAAGTACTATCGGTCTGTCACTCCCCATTGTCCCTTGGGACAACACTGCAACCACGGCAAAATTGTTATTTGTGTTAATTGTTGTGGTTAACCTTTTAGTCTTTTTGTCAAAGGTTTTGTCACTCGTTATGAACTTTCTGTAATACCCAATCAACCCCAAGAATGATTTGATTTCCTTAGCTGTCCTTAGCTGTGAAAAACGTTTTATGGCCTCAAACTTCCCTGGATTTGGCTTAACCCCTTCCTGAATCACTACAAGACCCATCTCCTTCTTGAGGAACTATGACTTGTCTATCTGTAATTTGAATCTTGCTTCAATCGTTCTCCTAAATACTTTTTTCTAGTCCTGCATGTGGCTCTGTAATGAGGGCGAATAAACTATATTGGCCATGTATACTAAACAGACCTTCCCGACTATTTCTCCCAGAATATTTTTCATTACCCTTTGAAAGGTAGCCGGAGCTAGTCCAAACGGCATTCTCACGTATTCAAAATGACCATTTTCTGTCGTAAACGCAGTCTTTGGGACGCCAAAAAAAAAATAAAATAAAATAAAAAAGAATGGAATAGATTCCATTTTTTAATGCACTATGGTCAGTACAAACAAGTGGCCCTTACGACACCAAGCAATGCTTGTTACGCGCGGAGCCCTACACCGTATATCGCGGACAAAGAAAAAGACAATTTCACAAAATACCTGCAGGTCAAAATACGTATAGTCAAGATACATAAACTATATCTAATTAGTTGCTAATTAGGATAGTATTATTGTTTTGAAGATAGGCATTGAGTCGTGTAAGGGCAGTTAAACTTTGAACAAGTCAAAATCCAGATTACCAATACTTATTGGAGTTAACCAATCTGGCATCCCCGCAACCTGTGTCTAGGACAAACACTTAACATCTCCTAAAGCGAGATCGCTGTAAAACTCGACACTGTGGATTATGTCACGGATAAACAAGTAACATTTCCTAACGCAAGTTCACCCAGAAATGCAACTCTGCAACTGTCAGAAGCTTGCGGCCATGTTTTCCGGTGTCAAATCGGTCTCTTGTAGTGAAAATCTGAAAGCGTGCGGACGTAATCCTCATTTACTTGTGCCAGACGAGTGAATCTAAGCCGCGTGTGATTCGCGATTAGCCGACGACCGTGCAGCAAGTCCCGCTACAACCGGAGACCACCGATTCAACAAGAGACGAGAGATATTTTCTGTTTTTATCAATCTCGGTATGTAAAAAGTGGCATGCTTTGAGTGATCGCATTTTGAACGAAGTAGCCCTCAGGTACAGGCTGCCCCCGCCGTGAGCCAGACACGGGGGAAATCTTCTGAGCCGGCAGCGTGTCACGTGCACCACGCGACGCGGCTGCACCACTGCTGCGGAGCATTTCCACCGCCCACGTGCGGAGCACCCCCAACTACAGCTGCCCCAGCGAAATCTGTCGAGAAGACCCAGTTTCGAGCGGCGCGGACACCATCGGCTGGAAAAGTACCTGCGGCCGCACTCAGACCTAAGCTGGTGCAGTCAAGGATCCTACAGCCACCGCGTTCCACGTGCGGATAGAACCCCTGCAAGTGACGTCCACTTGCGGATCAATCGTCGGACAGGACCCTACGGCCACCGCATTCCACGTGCGGATCGAAAACCCGCAAGTCGCGCCTGTCTGCCTGTACACCGTCGAATCCTGCTGCTACTGGCGTATTCCATTCAAGGATCCTTCTACGGCTGCCTATATCCACGTGCGGATCTGCATAGGACCGGCACGAATCATAGCCCAGTGTGAGCGGCTAGGAAAGCGGAATTAAGGATAGGAAAGACGACGCCTAAGCACAGCACGACAATTTGGAACACCTAATTCAGCACTGATAAGCAGAGAGTGTTAGGCATGTGATGGAACGAATTACGCGCCTCAGTTTAGTTTATACGTTTTTCTTAAATGCCCTGATGCCCTCTGCAGTCAGTTAAAGTAGCTGTAAATTCCTAGTTTATTTTGTATCATATGTTTAAAAGGGGAGGTTTGTAGGGAACATATGTAATTAATGTAGTCTCGTTAACTTGCCTCAGCCTACAACACCTCCAGCTATGTCACCAGGCCTGCTGACTTCATGGGAGACTAAGTAAGTACGGCATAGCCGCTCATCGTTGATCATCATTACATATGAATTTCCCGAAATGCTCCATAACCGCCCCGAGATTATTAAAGTATAATCTTAATCAAATTGAGTATTAAATGAAGTTTTGTATTACTCGGCAATAAGCACCACCAGTTTGTGTAATAAGTAAACTTCTATTAAAATTCGAAGTTCCATGAAGTATTAATTGTTAAGCTTTGTAATCAAGTTACTTTAATAGATAAGAAGAAAATGTCCCGAATCATGGCTATTAAATGGATTGAATAACATTGAAGAACAATGTCTAGCTAATTAAATAAGGACCCCTGAGGGAGGATCGGTTTTCACAAAAAGGGAAATTTTTGAATTTTTCTAAATTTCCAGGAGGGCGGGTATAGAACGGAAGAAACCACCAACTTATTCTTCCTAATTCTGCCGAGCTGCTTTTCCCTACTGAACCAAATCTAAAACATCCCTTTCGGCTCCTTTTCTTTCTGTCTACATTTTGGTAATGTGACGACTGCAATCGAGAGTCAAAAGAACCACCCCAGCCCTGAACCTAGTCGGCAAGTTAGTTAGACCGAAAAGACTCTCGGGCGTAGATAGACAGTTGTGTTCGTTACAGTCGGTAGAAGAAATAAGGTGATATTGTGTATTATAGTCATTGCAGAGTACTCTAAAAGGTTTATGCATTGCATAGTTAGTGTTCGTAGCTAGCATTCCGAACCAACAACAGCCAAACTTGTTGCAGCTCACATCAGCTGTAACTAGCATGACGAATCAACAACAGCCAACGGTTGCATTACAACTTACAACGCAACGACGGCAGCACCAACTGACCAACTCACCAACACACCTAGCGGCGCACCCGACTCACCAGCAAAGCCGGTCAGCGCATTCTGCAGCCATAGAAGAAGTTCGGTTGACCCAGCACTAGCTCAGCAGGCACGATAAGCAAAGTATGCTGACCTACTCCGCAATACATACTTACGGATCACAATCAAGGGAATCTCTAGCTGATTCTCTTCGAACACTCCAGCTTTCCAAGCAAGGCACACCGCTACAAGCCCTCAAGTTAAGACACACCGCTACAAGCCCTCAAGCTTAGGCGCACCGCTACAAGCCCTCAAGTTTAGGCACACCGCTACAAGCCCTCAAGTTAAGGCACACCGCTACAAGCCCTCAAGTTTAGGCACACCGCTACAAGCCCTCAAGTTAAGGCACACCGCTACAAACCCTTCCAAGTAAGGAACAGCTCAACAAGCCCTCAAATTAAGACTCATCGCAAAAAGCCCTCAAGTTAAGGCACATCGCAAAAGGAGCCCTTCTGAGCAAGGCACACCACTACCAGAATTAACAGGTAAGCATCGCTGATTACTCTACACTAGCCAAGAGACATAACGAAAATGACGAACTCCTTCATGATGGAAACAAGCTTAGCTAGGGAAACTCCGCGATGGATATTATTCTAATAGCTTAGCCCAATTAAAGGATTTGTGGCCACAGTTTCGCGATCTGGACACCGAAGTCAGAGAAGCGGCATTGCCAACTGAAGCGGAATATTTAACAAAATATGATGCCATTAAGGAATTAGTCGAAAAACAGAAAAGTTATTTGGGGATAACATTCCGTCAAACAGCGCCCCGCAAAAGAGCCCTAGACGGTCACGAGATGACGCAAATCCACCAAATGCAGCATAAAAGGAGTTAGACGTATCAATAAGTCAGGCAATTCGGTTGCTGCAACTGAGATGCACCGAAATGGAATCCTCCCTCAGTCTAGCGGTACATGCAGCTAGCGTCACTCCCGCATTACAGCGCCATCTCGATGCCCAATGGAAATTGATGAGAAAGGCCCATGACGACATAGAATTGATACCAGGTGCAACAAAATTCGCCACTCCAGAATTGAACCAATTTCACGCTCTATATGCTGAGTACGAGATGACTCTATTACGCGAAAATGAAGCACCACTCAGGCTAACACTGTCAAAGCCACCAGTTACTTTACCCGAATTTTCCGGGGCACCCACAGAAGTGCCCACATTATCAAGCGTTCTGTGACGATCCTGCCTGACGGCTGGACCGCACAATATATATATAAGTTTTAGTTGTTTAAGTCTTTTGTTATTATCATTATTAGTTTGTAAGAGAAATTAAATGGAGAATTATTATTTCATAGTCGGAAACCGAACCAGTGGGATTTTCGGGTATAGAACCAAAGTAGGCCCAGTTTAGTTCCGCACCATTCGCCCGAGGTGGCAGCCATAGAGGAAAATACAAGAAATCTAGGAATAAAATACTAAACCGGTCTGGGAAGGGAAAGATCGCAGAGGAGGAGAGGGTCACTTTGCGGCTGCCAAGTCTCTCTTGGCTCCGGTATCTCGAAGGAGACAGTCGCGCACGCGGAAAACGCACACGAGTCGCGCACGCGGAAAACGGACACGAGTCAGAAATAAAACACGTGGAGGAGTGAAAATTACGGTCAGTTCGAGAGTAAGGTTAGTGAACGAGAAGTATAACCGGTGCAGTGAAACAGCAAACAAATGTGTCAGTAGAATAGGGATGTGACAGTGAATAAAACGAGTGAAATACACGTACATGCAAAACCAAAAAGGACGGTTTAAGTGCTGATTATTTCTGCCCCATACCCCTTTCCTCCCCCTAAGTGGTCTAGGTTATCGACGACCGGCGATCCGACTTGGAGCGGTAAAGTTATTGATACTGTAAATAACTATGTATTCTTTCTGGCCTTTACCCGTTAACCCACCTGCGTAGCGAGGCGGAAGATCCCCTCATTCTCCTACTAGTTCCCCCCCCCCCCTCATGTGAAGTGGTAGAACCCTTCGCGCCTCACTAACACCCATAACGGGACGGAAGACCCTCTCGTTAGTCTCCACCAGTATTTTACAACGAAGCGTAAGAACCCCTCTCATCCCACTAACTCCCATAACGAGACGGAAGACCCTCTCGCAGGTCCCCACTAATACTTTGCAGCGTAGTGGAAGAACCCTTCGTATCCCATTAATTCCTACGGTGAGACGGAAGACCCTCTCATCCACCCGCCCTCGATCCTATAACGTAGTGGAACGGTAGATCCTTCCGATCTTTCGCGCCCCACCTACTCTCGCGGTGAGACGGAAGACCCTCTCACATGCTCCACTAAACCTCACGAGCGCGGAACGGAAGATCCTTCCGACGTAAGTGACCAAAGCTCGCACTTCGACCCTTCGCGATAAAAATCCGGCTGCGGCCTCGCCCGAAAGTCCAGCCCGTAGGATTCTCGATCCCTGCACTTCGTATTTCGACCCTCCACAACGAAATCCGGCTGCGGCCTCGCCCGAAGGTCCAGCCCGTGGGATCTTCGGTCCCCTCACTCCGTACTTCGACACTGCACGACAAAACCCGGCTGCGGCCTCGCCCGAAGGTCCAGCCCGTGGGATTTTTCATTATTAAGGACTTAGTATCTTCGAAGTCACCATAGCCTCGAAGCCTCGAGGATTGCAAGTCCAACGCCCACCTGGAATAACCCCCTCGAGCGGGTAAGTGCGGATCTCCAGGATAATTAATTAAAAATCATCGCCCGCCCCGCGGACGTTATTCTCTAGCCTAGTGTCTCGGTGATTTTACAAATTTCTTGTAAAAGGACCTCTGGATCCGACTGATCCGTACCCCGGCCAGAGAGCATCCTTATAAGTGGCGCCCGAACAGGGACATTGAGGCTAACTAGAGCAACACCAAAGTGGCCTAAAGACCCACTAAATACAAATCTTTATCCTGAAGAATCGCACACCCGTCGAGCCCTGCGAACTGCCGAAGCGGAGGACCGCGTCGAGCACAAGAAGGAGTTTCGCGCACTTCAGTAAACCATGACTGATGAGAAAGAGTCCGACGGCGAATATGAAGAAGCCGATTTACGCCCGCCGTAAAGACGAGCTAGCCGCTCTAGCACTCGAGTTCGGATTCAGCGCCGACGGCACCGTAGCAGAAACGCAGAAGGCATTCGCTACACTTGTGAATTCAGGATCGTTTCCAGAGTCGGTGTGGAAACGACTCACTCAGTTACAGGAGCAGTACAGCTCGAGAGCTGCAAGCCCAAACCGGCTAGAAGGCCACAAAGCGTCCACGCCGGGAGTCAAAATGTCACAAGTTAACCAGATCTGCCTCGCCCGGAAGACTGACAAGCTATCGATTAGTCCATCCAGGTACGTCACAAAATCTCATCGCCCCACCACTCGGAAATCACGTCGTGCCGAAAATGCCAGAGCCAGGGGCCCCCGTGACCATTACCCTTCCCCGACATTTACTAGCCGAACGGATGTACAAATGGAACCTTCGTTTCGACGGAACGTCTGACCCGTTGACCTTGATCGCTGAACTTGAAGAGAAAATGGCAACATACGGAATTAACCAGGAGGAGGTACCTCGCGCCATTTCAGAAATTCTGGAAGGTAGGCCAGCACGATGGTTCCGTACGAGTCGCTTACAGATGGCTACGTGGTCAGAAATCCGGGCCGAGTTCTTAAATTTCTTCCTGCCCCCACGTTACTTCGAGCGACTAGAGGACGAGATCCGAGCCCAGGTCCAGGGAGTACACGAGATATTCAAGGATTACTTGGTCGAGTTGCGGACTAAGATGCAACAAGCCGGGTACAAAAAAGAAGAAGAACTCTATCGGACTTACGAAAATATGGCACCGGAATATCGGCTGTATATAAGACGACACGAGTTCGAGACGCTAGAGCAATTAGCCCGCATGGCGACGGAATACGAAAGTGTGAGACAATTGACGTCGACTCGCGCTGGTATTCCCCGGATAGGAATAACAGACCGGGATAGAACTAACCCTCGTCTGACGCCGAACCCCTTTCGAAGTCCCGGGGTATACCGTCAAGGAGGAAATGTAACTCATCAAATGATCAGACAGCCCCTACCAAGCATCGACGTACAGCGAGCTTGCGGTAACTGCGGAGAAGTCGGTCACGGGGTTGCGGGGTTGTACTAATGCACGCCTGAATTTTTGTTGGGATTGTGGTCGCAGGAACGTATTGACCGTCGATTGTTGTCGCCGTGACGCCACGGGAAACTAACGACGTCTTCGCCGAGATGCGGGCGCAGTGGAGACGAGCGAATTAACAGCCCGACACCAAGACACCCACCTTTAAGGATAAATAACGGTCTGATCACCGCTACCGTGCAAATCGGAGGCCGGTGGGTGGACGCCACGGTGGATACGGGGGCGTCGAGGAGTTTTGCGAGTGAAGGATTCGCTCGCGTGGCAGCGCGACCTGAGGAGATGCAAGAGGTGATGACCACAATAGCGTTAGCTGATCGGTCGAGTCTGGCCGTGAATAAGTTGTGGCTTACTCGAGTGGAACTATCTGGCACGCAAGTGTGGATGCCTTTCTTAGTGATGCCAACCATGTTGGATCGCCTGATATTAGGGATGGATTTCTTGGCGGCGATGGGGACGCGGATACAGTGTGGGGAAGCCACCCTTAGGGTAAAATTGAGCCCGTCGCACAGTGGCGCCTTGGGCCAAAAAACGTGCAATAAATCACTTTTTCGACTTTGTCCTAGAAAGTTGCGACCCATACCAATCGACAGGTAATTGATCCACTATTAAAACTATGTAACCCTTTTTCAAATAAATTTCAATTCAATTTTTGTAAAAGATATGCATTTTCAAAGTTGAACAATTTTTCACTTAAAAAAACACACAGTTTTTAGGTAATTTTTCGCACTTCCGGGGGGTATATCTTAAAAACTAGGTATCGAATCGCTTTGCTTCTTTTTTCCAATGATTGGTGTGTTAGTTAAGAGTAAAAAAAGTAGTTATGCGTTATTTGCGAAACGTCAATTTTTCCCATATTTTCCAACTTTGATGGAAAATAAAAAAAAATTATTTCATATTATATTTTTTATACTTCCGTAAAACGATATTTGGACTTTCTTCTTGATATTAGGAAAGTTGTAGCTGCGTCCGCGTGCGTCCGCGATTTTAAGAGCCAAAAAAGGTAAAAAAGTCATGGTCCCAGAAATTGCATATGGCGCAACCTTGTGAAAGATTTGTCCAAAACATTGTGTTAAAGTCCTGAAAATTTTATATTATGTTCAACAGATATAAGAAACTTTAGTTCTACCACTTTTGGAAAAAACCCGCTAGTTTAGCGGAAAAACAGCTATAAATACTATAACGGAAGGCCGTAACTTCTACTGAAGCTACAGACTTGTGCTGTATCTTGTTTGAAAGGTATTTTAAAATGCTTTAAGCGCCTTCTGTATGTAATTTGTGTAAATGTAATATTTAAAAAGATATGCACAAAACAAATTTTTTGTAAACTTTTTTTTAGCCTTTTTTATTTTTCTCAAAAACGGTTTCAACGATTTCCTTTAAAACTTCAAACGGTATAGCCCTTGAGATTCCTTAAATTTTGGTATACATCATGTTACTGTAAAAAATTACGTTTAAAAGTAATTCAGAAACGAAAATAGCCACTTTTGCCAGCTCAAAACAACTTACGCTGCCTAAGCATTGAATTTAGTATGTGCGAATCCAAACTGTATTTTAAGGTCATGGAATCACAACCTTGTCACAGAGTTAGAATCTAGTAATTATAGTCCAGAAATGTTAGGTCTGTTGGATTTACAAAGTTTACTAAATTGTGACCATTATTTCAAAAAACATGAAATTTTTTTTTTTTTTTTTTTATTTCGTATGCATTTTATTTATTGGATCTTCTCTGAATTGAGACTAACAATAAGTATATAAAATCTTAAATTAAAAAGCTATCTAACAGTCAAGATGACTGACGCGAGATTAAAGGGCTCTAATAACTATTGCTGAGCTGGAAGGTCATTTCGTTGCAATCGGGTCCGGTATGAGACCCTGGCTAGGCCCCTGGCGAGCTGGTTTGGATGAGAAGTTAGCTTGGTGAGGTAGGACGCTTTTTGTTTTGATATTTCGTCTTTTACGGGCAGAATGCCAAGATCTCTGTGGATGTTGTCGTTCCGAACATACCAAGGTGCCCCAGTGATAGTTCTCAAGATTTTTGATTGTGCTCGCTGGATAATGTCAATGTTGCTGCTGCTCGCGTTTCCCCACAACTGGGAGCCGTATGTCCAGACGGGCTTAAGCGTTGAATTGTAGAGCAGGACCTTGAAGTCCAGGCAGAGGGGGAGCGAGCATTTAAGAGCCAATGGAGGCCAATGGATTTAAGTTTTAGATGAATTTTCTTAGCTTCGATATGTTTCCTCCATGTAAGTCTCCTGTCTAGGTGGACGCCAAGGTACGTTACATCGTCAGCTTGTGGAAGTGGCGTGTTATTCAGAGTTAGCGGGGGACACGTTTGTCTGTTAAGAGTAAACGTTATGTGTTTACACTTTTGCGCATTTATTTTTATACGCCAGTCTGATAACCACCTCTCCACTACCACGAGGTGATCAGCTAGTAGTGCTGTTGCCTGAATTGGGCATTTGGACCGACTTATGATCGCGGTATCGTCTGCGAATGTGGAAGTAGTTAGCCGGACGTTCGTGGGAATATCTGCGGTGTAAAGGAGAAATAGAGTTGGACCAAGGGCGCTACCTTGGGGAACTCCAGCCTCTATAGTGTAATCGTCGGATGTTGTAGTGTTGCATCTCACGGCGAATTCTCTGTTGTAAAGGTACGATTCAAGTATCATGTGAGTGTTTTCCGGCAGAATAGTTCTGATTTTGTGCATAAGGCCATCAAGCCAGACTCGATCGAAAGCCTGTGCAACATCAAGAAATACCGCACTGCAGTATTCTCGATATTCGAATGCAGACCGTATTTCCGTTGTTAATCTGTTGACTTGCTCTATTGTTCCATGGCTTTCTCGAAAGCCAAATTGATGTGCCGGAATAACGTTGTGCTCTTTCAGATATGGGATTATGCGCGTCAAAAGGCATTTTTCGAGCAGTTTTGACAGACACGAGAGTAAACTTATCGGTCTGTATGAAGCTGGTATTGTGTGATCTTTTCCTGGCTTTGGGATCATTATGATTACCGATTTTTTCCATTTTTTTGGGAAGTAGCCAAGTCGTGTAATCCCGTTAAAGAGTTTACAAATGACCTTAACTGCACAGTTTGGGAGTTCAATTAGCATTTTGGGAGTTATTAGATCACCGCCTGGGGCCTTTTTTGGTTTCAATTGCTCGCTGATGACTTTTGCAACTTCGTTTGGTTGAAACTGAATTGGGTCCGTCTCAGTTTCGATTCGAATTGGCGGCGACGGTAGTGCGAATGAATTTGTTGCAGGGTTTGGCTGAAAGACATTTCGAAGGTGTAAAGCAAATGTACAAGCTCTGTCTTTGTCGCTTCTGGCCCAGCTGCCTGAAGAGTCTCTTATGGGGATTACTGTTTCGGACGGCGCACTTAGATTTGGGTGGGCCCTCCACAAGGGGTGCTTGGTGCTGGTGGGTGAAAGTTTCTCAATGTACTGGCGTTGTGCTTCTACTTCTTCGTGCCTTAGGGCCCTGGTAAGTCTGCGACCAGCTTCCTTAAGACTTTGTTTCGAGGACGGCGATCTGCTGGTTTGCCAAGCACGCCTCAAACGTCTTTTCTCCAAAACAAGCTGTTCGATTTCCAAGTTAGTTTTGTGTTGGTGTGTGCGCCCATCCCTCCCTTGCGGTGTAGAGACTTTGGCTGCTGCGACGAGTACAGACTCCAGTGCATCGGCATAGCAGTCGATGTCCTCCTTGATGTTGAGCTGTGGAGTCAGTTCAATGTGGGAACTTACGTACTTTTTGAACTTCAGCCAGTTGGTTCGATGCGACGTCAGCCTCCAAGGGTGCTCGATTAATTCCGGGCTTTCAAGAAGAGTTATTAGCACTGGTGAGTGGTCCGATGATAGATCCAAAAGCGATTTTGCAGATATTAGATTGCGAGAAATATTTTTTGTCACAGCAAAATCAATTAAGTCAGGTAGTTTTCTAGGATCTGTAGGCCAGTATGTAGGGCTGCCTGGCGAAACGTAGTCCAGTTTGTTGCATGTCTTGATGAGTGCATTATATAGTTGCCTTCCTTTGGGGGTCACAAGGCGGGATCCCCAGTGTGTGTGCTTGGCGTTGTAATCTCCTGCTGCTATGAATCGCTCCCCAAGTGAATTGTAGAAGTCCATGAATTGGTCTTCGGAGACTGTAAAACGGGGTGGGCAGTAAACAGCGGCAATGGCAAGGTTGCAGTTGCCCAACTGTAATTTTATCGATGTAGCTTGCAAATAATTTTTTGCAAACCTTTGGTGAAAGTGGTGTTTGATGCGGTCTCTTATTAAGATTCCGGTTCCGCCATGTGCTTTACCATCTGGATGATCTGTGCTGTAGAACGTGTATCCCCGTATTTGAAAATTATATTTGCTGGTGAGATGCGTTTCTGCCAGCAACATAACGTCGATGTGGTTTTCGTTCAGAAATTGACTTATTTCAGGTTTATGCCGTGAAACACCGTTGGCGTTCCACAAAGTTATTCGAAGACTAGGCATAGTTTATTTGGACTGCTGAGCTGCAAGTATTTTTAACAAGATGTTTTGGGTTTGCACAAGGGTTTGCATGGTGGTTTTCATGAAGGACATAAATTCCATCATATTATGTTGCAAAGTGATCATCATAGTTTCCACGTCACTTTGGGGATGTCCCATGGCCTGCGGGATGTTATCCATTTTCGGTTCTATGTGAGCTGTGCCTGATTTTAGAGCACTGGCGTAAGAAATGCCGTTGGTGGTAATTGAAGGGCCAAATGAAGACCTGGCTGCTTTTGCGAAGAAAACTTCCGGTGTCGTTTGTGATCTCATGTAGTTGTTCTGTGTGTTCTGGTAGCGTGCCGTTGTCGTTCGTTGCATCCGACTTTTCATCTCCTTGTAGACTGGACAGCCTCTGTAGTTTGCTGTGTGGTTTCCTTGGCAGTTTACACACTTTTTAGTGAGGGAGTCTTCCTTGTTGGCAGGGCAGGGCTCGGAGTCGTGGATGTTTCCACAAGCTACACATACTGACCTGAGGGTGCAGTAACCCCTGGTGTGTCCGTATTCCTGACAGTTCGTGCATTGCACTGGCCCGTTCCGTTTGTGCGGCTCTTCTACTGTGATCCTACGATGCAGCAGGTACTGCAACTTGTAGATCGGGTGCACTGTGTTTTTTTTCAAAGTTCTGCTGTCTGGCTCCAGCTCGACCTTGAATAATGGTTGCGGCTTCTTGTTTTTGTTCATAATGTTTATAACATTTTTTGCACAGAAACCGTTTTCTTTCAAAGCCTCTGTAATTTCGGAGGGGGTCACATCGGGTTCTATTCCCTTAAGCACAACTTGCAAGCCTTTGCAGCTTTTTAGCTGGTACGTGTAGTAATTCTTTTTGGCATCGTTTAAGTACTTTGACACTGCTCGGAAATCGTCTTCAGTTCTGGTTTGCAGTTTAGTTTCACTTATATTCCCTTTCATAAGCGGAATAACATGAAAGCTATCTTTTCCGACTAGCTCAACTATTTTGTTGACTAGGGCATTCGAGGTCTTCTCCCTAATAAAGATAGGTGGCGGCTTCAGTTTCCTTGGGGCTAATTGTTCAGACTCTGTTTCGTGCTCCGCCAGAATGGAAAATCTATTTTCATTTAGTGGCCCGAGATTTTCAGGGCCTTTGTTGGTACGGTTTACTTTGGGCTTATTGCCGTCAGAATTTTTTGAGGGCGTTAGCTTGCGCTTGGAAATATTTATGTAGCGATCCATGCCTGTCTGCATGGCCGAACCCGCTTGCGGATTTGTCATTTTTGCACTTAATTGTGTTGTTGCTTTACCCGCTGCAGAAGAAGAGAGTGGAGTCGTTATTGCAGTGTTGGCGACAGAGGCCGTTGTAGTTGCTGTTGTTGTTGCACTAGGTGGCTGAAGCTCGGTTGGGGTTTTGCATTGCTCACTCCATGGCGTTTGAGCGTTGAGAAGCAGGGCGGGAGAGCAAGAACTAGCTCTCTGGTTTTCGGCGGTCAGTAAACTTGCATTTTCTTGCACTTTCGGTTCTAGAGTATTATTCGTAAGAAGGAAATAAGCATTGTTGCGGGCCAAAGAAAGACGACGTTTGTCTTGCTCTCTCTGAATTTTTTCACGGGCTTCGTCTTGTTGTTTTTGGCGTTGAGTGCGCTGATCCACGTTCTTAATCATTTGCTTATTGTTAGTGCGTAAAGATTAATTAATTAATTAATTAAAACTTCAGTTTACAATATGCGATTAGCATCGCGAAACGCAAGACCACACTGTTCTAAATTTTCGAACGTTTTCAACTGGGTGAATGGTTGTTTTTCTTTTGTTTTTCCGGAGCGTTAAGAAAACACGTCTACACGCGACCGACAATGAATTTGCAATCAAAAAACATGAAATATAAAATAAAAATTTTTTAGAAAAAATTTTAATTTATTTTTTTTTTTGGTATTTTTAGTTTTTAAAAATTAAAACATAAAAAAAGAAACTAAACAAAACAACATTTAAAAAAAATAAATTTTTTTTAAAACCCCAATTTTTTTTTTTTTTTCTAATAATTTTTAAAAATTACAACATAAAAAAAAGAAACTAAAAAAACAAAAACTTTTTAGAAAAAGTTTTTTTTGTTGGAAAAAAATGTATTTTTTTTTAAATTCTGACTTTGCCGATTTGTAAGTACGCCTCTGCCACGCCCACTCCCTGTCTCAAGCAATAATTTGAAAGGTGGATCAATTATCTATCATTTGCCGTTTACATCATTCAATTATCTTCACTGGTTCAAAAGTTATGATTTATTACCAAAAAAAAGTCGAAAGGCGCCACTGTCCGTCGGTGGAAGACCCCCGACTGCGACCAAGTAAAATCGACCTGAGGTCATCAGAGGACACAAGTCCGGAAACACTCGGAGGATGGAATATGATAGCTCCGGAGAGTCAGAGATCTAACGACAAGGACACTACGCATACCTCGATCGAAGCACGGAAACACCATGCTCCTCGTGTTTCACGACATCTTTTCGAAATGGGTGGAGTTAATCCCGTTACGTAAAGCTACCGCCGCCCAAGTCCAGAAGGCTTTCCGGGAACGTATACTGAGCCGAATCGGCATCCCTCGGAAATTCGTCTGCGATAATGGTACTCAATTTACCAGTCGCGTTTTGAAAGAGTACTTCCACACATTGGGGGTAGAAGTCCAATATACTGCTCCATACTGTCCACAGGAGAACCCCACCGAAAGGACGAATCGGACCGTCAAGACGATGATAGCCCAACTCACCGAGGGGGACCAAAGTTCCTGGGACGAGCTATTGCCGGAGATAGCGCTCGCCATCAACGCAAGTGTATCGGACGCTACGGGGTACAGCCCCGCCTTCCTGACGCAAGGGCGTGAGCCCCGACTCCCGACAATGCTGTATGACGAAGTCACCCCCGGATCGGCAGTGATACCTAAGGACCCCGAAGGTAAAGCGCTCCAGCTTAGGGGAATCTTCGAGATTGTCAGATCCAATCTCCAACGTGCTTCCCAAGAACAAGCGCGGCATTACAACCTTCGACGCCGTGAGTGGAGGCCGAAGCTCGGGGATAAAGTGTGGGTACGCCAACATCCTCTCTCGAAGGCGGCCGAAGGTTTCGCCGCTAAATTGGCCCCCAAATATGACGGTCCCTACACTGTAACGAGGTTCACATCCCCTAACCTTGTTCTTTTGCGACGCCCTGGAGAAAGACGCTCGCGCTCCGCCAATATCAGTCAGCTGAAACCCTACTATTCTGAAGTCGAGAATGCAGCCGCAGAAGAAGGTGACGAGGCTACCTTGGAAGACGACACGAGGGGATAAGTAGATTAGAAAGTAACACGATAATTTCTAAGTTAAGTTATATTAACACACGCTATCATCTAAGTATTCTAAGTCGAGGTTTCACTGCACTGGTAGGTAGGGAGGCTTAACAACCATAGTCTCCTATCAATAAGTTAAGTCTCCGCTTCTAGATGGACAACGTCATCGAGTTGTCGGATAGTTCCGACGATACCGAGAGCTTCCACCACGGCCTTTCGGATCGCGACGTGTGGGTCGCGGACGGTTACGACGGCGAATATTCGGAGTCATCGGGAGACGGAGGTGAAGAAGTCGAGGAGGACCAGGTCACTGACGGTGACGTCCAAGATGAAGGGGAGACAGACGGCAGCTCGGAATCTTCTGACGACCAGGAGCCAGTTGACACGGGTAAGTCTCGGTTTGCGGGAATGTGGAGCCGTAAACCCGGTGAGACGCGACGGCCCGCTCGACCCTCGGTGACTTACCACGTCGAGAATGACTCCAGCAACGCGAGCGACGATTATGAGTACGCAAGGCCGCGCGATTACTCGAGAAGTCGTCGTCCCGAGTCGCCGCATTATACTTACCAGGAAGACGACGAACAGCCCTGGACCCGAAGAGATCCTCGAGCCGGTCACCCGAGGTATGCCAAATCTCACCAACGCCCTTCCATCGAACACTTCTACCACCGTACCGTCGAAGATCAGATCAGCCGCTGGGAAGGACACGTCTCGATGATGCGTATCGAGGTCAAGTCGGTGCTGTTCAAGGCACCCCGGGTACGCGCCGAGGGCCCTTACGTGGACGAACCCCAGTCACCACCACCACCCCCCGCGTTGGAATGGGAGGCGACGTTTCGACGTTCCGACATTCCGGAGGCCGATGGGTGACGATCTTGCTTGACGGCTGGACCGCACAATATATATATAAGTTTGAGCTGTTTAAGTCTTTTGTTATTATCATTATTAGTTTGTAAGAGAAATTAAATGGAGAATTATTATTTCATAGTCGGAAACCGAACCAGTGGGATTTTCGGGTATAGAACCAAAGTAGGCCCAGTTTAGTTCCGCACCATTCGCCCGAGGTGGCAACCATAGAGGAAAATACCAGAAATCTAGGAATAAAATACTAAACCGATCTGGGAAGGGAAAGATCGCAGAGGAGGAGAGGGTCACTTTTGCGGCTGCCAAGTCTCTCTTGGCTCCGGTATCTCGAAGGAGACAGTCGCGCACGCGGAAAACGCACACGAGTCGCGCACGCGAAAAACGGACACGAGTCAGAAATAAAACACGTGGAGGAGTGAAAATAACGGTCAGTTCGAGAGTAAGGTTAGTGAACGAGAAGTATAACCGGTGCAGTGGAACAGCAAACAAATGTGTCAGTAGAATAGGGATGTGACAGTGAATAAAACGAGTGAAATACACGTACATGCAAAACCAAAAAGGACGGTTTAAGTGCTGATTATTTCTGCCCCATACCCCTTTCCTCCCCCCAAGTGGTCTAGGTTATCGACGACCGGCGATCCGACTTTGTAAGGAAGTTCTCAGGCTGGGATAGGTTGCTCAGGGCTCCCAGGGTCACTTACAATAAATTTATTTAAGTTCAAGGAGTTCAGGGAGGGGCGAGATAAAACAACCCTATACGGACCCTGTGGCCGGAACTGGCAGCGGGTTTGGATCCGACAAATCGAGCCGAGCTCCGTCGTAATCCCTAACAGCCACGCACATCGGGACCCGCAATGGCCCTTGGGGCCGACAATCGAGCGTGGCTCCGTCGTACTCCTTGGCCACCACGCGGTCCGATCCTGATCGGCAGGAGCAACAAAAGTAAAAAGGGGGAATCGAGTACAGGACTCCGTCGAAATCTCCACCCGCCACACGCTCCGGGATCCGCACTGCCCTTGGACCCGACAAACGAGCGTAGCTCCGTCGCGATCCACGGCCACTGCGTGCCCCAGGACCGGTGATAGCTTCGGATCCGACAATCGAGTGCAAGACTCCGTCGCAATCCTTGGCCATCACACGGCTCGACCACGATCGGCGGGAAGGGTTTTCCTAGATGGGGAAAAGGAACGCGAATTTAATTGCCCCTCCTACAATCACACACACAAAAACACAAAAGGCGAAATAGATTTTAATGCGAAGCACTTTGGTTCATTTATTATTCTTTACTTAGGGTTTTTCTGAGGCGTACAAAGTCTCTTTGCCACGCCACTCCAGTCTGGTCGTTCAAAAAAAATATATAAAGGTCGGGAAAAATAAAGCGAGCGCTTACGATTCCTCCCAGCCAGTCGATTTCCCATGCCCCTGCGGCGGCAACCGGGTCGTACGCTGCTTCCACTTCACCACTATCGCTCGACATTGTTATTTTACTTTTCACACTTGTTCACTTTTTTCCACGGCGGGGCGGTTTTCCCGGGTTGTACGGAGTCTGACGATGTAAACTGGCGCGCGCGAAGTCTCAAGAGTAATTACCATTCCTTCTCCTACATATCTGCTCACGTACCCCTCCTTTTGCATTCCGTCGGCGTCGCTGCCGCTGCGCTTCATCTTTTTTTTCCAGGCAGAGTTATTTCCCCTTGCTCGAAAACACCGATCGAGTTGGATGCCATTTGGTTCGATTGTGCGTTGAAAGCTTGGGTGTGTGCAGGTGTTCGCACTGTTCGACGGTGCAGATGCTGATATTTCGCGAGTTTGAGAGCGTTGAGTTGCGTGTGGATGATGAGAGCGTGTTGGAATGGTTCGAAGCAGAGAGCGAGAGCGCGAGTGTTCGATCGTTGAGTTCCGTGTGGATGCTGATGAGTGGATGATAAGAGCGTGTTGGAACGAGAGCGAGCGTGTGGATGATGGCTATAAAAATATTCCTACAAAAATTAGTCGGCAATTGTGGGGGCCGTTTTACGGTTCCTCACAACTCGGAGCGGTAAAGTTATTGATACTGTAAATAACTATGTATTATTTCTGGCCTTTACCCGTTAACCCACCTGCGTAGCGAGGCGGAAGATCCCCTCATTCTCCTACTAGTTCCCCCCCCCCCCCCCTCATGTGAAGTGGTAGAACCCTTCGCGCCTCACTAACACCCATAACGGGACGGAAGACCCTCTCGTTTGTCTCCACCAGTATTTTACAACGAAGCGTAAGAACCCCTCGCATCCCACTAACTCCCATAACGAGACGGAAGACCCTCTCGCAGGTCCCCACTAATACTTTGCAGCGTAGTGGAAGAACCCTTCGTATCCCATTAATTCCTACGGTGAGACGGAAGACCCTCTCATCCACCCGCCCTCGATCCTATAACGTAGTGGAACGGTAGATCCTTCCGATCTTTCGCGCCCCACCTACTCTCGCGGTGAGACGGAAGACCCTCTCACATGCCCCACTAATCCTCACGAGCGCGGAACGGAAGATCCTT
The DNA here is from genome assembly GCA_037075285.1 of Drosophila lutescens. Lineage (NCBI taxonomy): Eukaryota > Metazoa > Arthropoda > Insecta > Diptera > Drosophilidae > Drosophila > Drosophila lutescens. Next base: position 70,839 of record JBAMCF010000486.1, read on the forward strand.
CCGACGTAAGTGACCAAAGCTCGCACTTCGACCCTTCGCGATAAAAATCCGGCTGCGGCCTCGCCCGAAAGTCCAGCCCGTAGGATTCTCGATCCCTGCACTTCGTATTTCGACCCTCCACAACGAAATCCGGCTGCGGCCTCGCCCGAAGATCCAGCCCGTGGGATCTTCGGTCCCCTCACTCCGTACTTCGACACTGCAGGAGGAAACCCGGCTGCGGCCTCGCCCGAAAGTCCAGTCCGTGGGATTTTTCATTATTAAAAACTTAGTATCTTCGAAGTCACCATAGCCTCGAAGCCTCGAGGATTGCAAGTCCAACGCCCACCTGGAATAACCCCCTCGAGCGGGTAAGTGCGGATCTCCAGGATAATTAATTAAAAATCATCGCCCGCCCCGCGGACGTAATTCTCTAGCTCAGTGTCTCGGTGATTTTACAAATTGCTTGTAAAAGGACCTCTGGATCCGACTGATCCGTACCCCGGCCAGAGAGCATCCTTACAGTTCTAAATTTCTTGATACGACGATTCTGCATGCTGGAAACTTTAAGCGAACAACCGGGAGCAAGGACAACACCTTTAGTCAGCGCCAGCTCAACCAACCCCATCTGCAAGGTTTGCACACCTGCAAAGACAACAAAGTTAAGTTTTAAAAATGTCAACGTCGCAGCCCAAGACAAAACGCTTGCGGGAAAACACAAGCACTGATCTTAGTCGCACTTCGGATGTCCCTATGGATAAAATGCTTGCTGTACTGAACCAACGTCTCCTGGAGCAGGCAGAAGCTATGGTTGGATGGAAGGATGTGGAGGACCTGCTTTCACAACGAGATGAGCCACAAAGTAACTTGAAGCGCATGGATCACGAGATGGCTCGGCTGCGTGAGCTGGTCGTAAGCGTTGACAAGAAGCAGGCTGTACAGGACGTGGCCAAAACTGCTCTTGATGCTGAAGGCGAGAATGTTAAAACGCTCTACAACACCCACTGCTATGCCTTAGGCCTAACGCCGCCACCTAGGATCACAGAGATCTTCCAAGCTCGAACACAGCGCAGTAATGTGGATCCTGTAATAATCCTAAAAATGGAAAATCTACGGGACAAAACATTGCTACTCAGGACCCTGGGAATGCATCGGCACGAAAGGAAGCAGCCTCTGCAGTTGAATCTAATGGGATTTGACTCTCAGGTGCCGTTCTATATTAATGAACAGCTATCCAAGGAGCAATATTTAATTTTTAAAAAAGCTATGCACCTTAAAAGGATGGAAAAGGTGACTGCAGTATTAACGAGACGCGGCCTGGTGCATGTTAAACATGCTGGAGATGAAACATTTCACTTCTTTGAAGGAATGCAGCAGTTCACGGATGCCTTTCCATTGCGCACAGCTTGGTTAGACTATTAAAAAGACAAGCCCAAGGCTTAACAATTATACATCTTATTGCACAAAGTCTGGTAAACAAAATGGATGAGTTCAGGTATATTTTTGCTAGTTCTGAGGTTGATATTATATGTGTGTCAATCCTGGTTAACAGCTGAAACTAGTGATATGTCTATTTCTTGTGATGGTTATGTGTTGTATCATTTTGATCGTGCTAGTCACGGCGGTGGTGTTATTATTTATGTTAAAAATAGGTTGAATGCCAAAATTATTTGTAATCATCTAACGGAAAAGCTCTTATAGGACGCATCTACAGACCAAACCGTAACACAGACTATATCCTCCTTTTTTTGATGTAATTTCGGACGTCTCTTTGTCTTATACAGATGTTATACTCACAAGAGACCGGAACTGCAACATTTTAAAAAAAGGCTAATCTCCTAAATAGCTTTAAAGCACTCGGATTAGATATAGTAAACAGTGAAATACCTACCCATTTTTCCAACAGCTGTGATACATTACTTGACTTATTCTTTCTTAATGACTTAAGTAAATCTGTGATATATGACCATGTCTCTGTACCAGTTTTTTCCAAACATGACCTTATTGTCCTGACATATAATCTGACCTTTGAATATAATGACATTAATGTTGAGTATAGGGACTTCAAGAATATCAACTATCATCAACTTGAAACTGATTTTGTAGCGTGTAATTGGAATTCTATTTATTTGCTTACAAATGTTGAGGACCAAATTTGCGTTCTTAATACTAACATTAAACAACTCTATGATAAGCATGTTCCACTGAAACGTAAAATCAATCGACCTTAGCAACAACCATGGTTTAACGCCGATATTGAAAAGTCATTCAGCTACGGGACAAAGCATATTTAAGATCGAAGCGATATAAAACTTCGAGTACGCCAAATTATTTTAAAAAACAAGAGAGAACGTTATAGTCGGGTGCCCCGGCTATCAGATACCCGTTACTCAGGTAAAGGGAGTGCGAGGGAGGTGGAGATAGAAACTTTGATCACGCATAACTTTTTAACGGATGGTCCTATTTGAAAAATTTTCTACATTTCGATAGGTATTGATAAACACAATAAAACTGAATTTTTACTTTTCCGAAATATTTAAATTTTAAAAATCGTCACATATACACCCTGGCAGAGTCTATTTACGATCTGAAGTTAGACCAATGGATAGGTTTTTGGACTCTAATTTTCGGTCATAAGATTAAAATGACAATTGAACCAACTTACCTCGCTGACAAACTTGTGCATGCCCAATCAAATCGAACTAATAATTTAATTCATCCGAGAACAAGATTACTGTGTTCTCAGAGACAATTCTACATCAATGCTATGTGCCTGTGGAACGAACTGAGAAGTGCTAATCAGTTCAAAATTAAATTAAATAAATTTCTAAAAATAAATAACTGTAACAATTAAAGATAAGTTTAGTTATTTCCTTTGTAAACAACTATGTAGTATTTTTAAGAAATATTGTCAGCTATAAATTATCTATAATTATCAACACGTAGTGACTAGCGTATTAATTCATAAGTTTCAAAAACTTGTAACGCTAGGATACAATAAACAAATAAATTAAATTAAGGTACAACTGACGGGTCCAACCAACTTTCAAGAACAGTGTCGCACAGTGGCGCCACAAGTCACGAAATCTGCAGTACCATAGGCGAAATAGGCGGGAAGACGCAGGAATCTAATTCCCGTGCCCTAGTGCAAGTTTCGTCACTCTCGTCCAACTTCAAAACAGACTTCGAAATCATAATATTACCTCAATTAATGACCGATCAACCATTTGAACCTGTAACAGAGACGCTAAACATTACAAGGAAGTTAATCTTAGCTGACCCCAAATTCAGAGAGCCCGGTCCCATAGACTTGTTAGACTGTAGACATAGACATAGACTGTATATCCACAATTAATAAGGAAGGAAAACATGGGACACCTACCAATGCAGCAGTGAACGTTACCATAGACCAAAAGGAAACGCTAACATCAGTTTTAGAAAGATTTTGGAAAATGGACACACTGCCTATGATGTCTTCGTCAATGACGGCACAAGAACGACTCTGCGAGGAACATTTTTTGGCGACCGTAAAGATGAGACCTAACCATCGGTTCTCGGGATGTCACAAAACGGCAAGGATATTCACAATTTATGGATGGATACGAAAGGCTAAATCATATGACAGAAATAAACGAACGACAGCTGCACAACAAAGCTGAGGGTGGTTTTTGATGCATCCGCAATGAGTTCAAGCGGAATTCGATGCTACTGATTTATACTTACCGCAAACATTGAGAAGATGTATAGACAAATCTGGGTTCATCCTAACGATTGAAACTATTAATTGATTCTCTGGCGAAAAAATCCAACCGACAAGATTCGATATTTCCGACTCAACACGGTGACGTACGGACGTACGGACACGGTGACGCACGGCATGTGCACCATACCTAGCTACAAGATGTTTGCAGCAACTAGCGGTCACCGCACACCTACACACCTACACCTACACAACTACAAGCTGGCGCCACAGCTATACGGCAGAACTTATATGTGGACGACTGTCTATCAGGCGCTGACACACTGGAAGAGGCGCTTGAGCAACAAGCCCAGGTCCGGCAGCTGCTGAGTTCCGCGAATCTTAAATTGCGAAAATGGTGCGCGAATCATCTGTCGCTACTAAAAATTATTCTCCGATTCTACTTTCAAAACACTTGGGATTATCTAGAACCCACAAGAAGACCAATTACAGGGACGAGCAACAACACTCGACCAGGGGCCAGTAACAAAACGAAAAGTGTGTTCCGAACTGGCTAAGATTTTTGACCCACTAGGATTATTGTGTCCAGTAACCACGACGACGAAAATTTTCATGCAACAACTATGGCAAAACGATCTTGACTGGGACACTATCCTAGATGTAAAAGATACACAACGATGGCTAGACTTTCGCAAGGAATCTCAAACGCTTTCCTGTCTTCAGTTTCCAAGATGTCCATTGCCGAAGCACAGTCAAGCAATAACACAACTACATATTTTTACGGATGCCTCATAAACAGCGTATGGAACGACGGCCTACCTCCGTAGCAATTCAACCAGGACTGGGGTCGAGACCCACCTGTTGTACGCCAAGTCTTGCATAGCCCCACTAGTGAAGCAAACCCTTCCCCGACTCGAACTTTGCGCCGCAGTATTAGGAGCAGAATTATCCGACAGAATAAAGACAGACCTACAATTCGCGACGCAGGAAGTATACTACTGGACTGATTCTGAGATTGTGCTAGCGTGGATAACTGGCTCGGCATCATCGTTCCAAACCGGGTCTTAAGGATTAAGGAGCAATGGGCACATGTGGCATCAGAACACAACCCGGCAGATCTAGTATCAAGAGGATGCAACTACAGCAACATGAATTATGGTTCAACGGACCGACATTCTTAAAAACAGATCCCAGAGAATGGAGAAGAGACATAAAAAAGGGAATAGTCTATGAAGGCCCAGAAAAAAGAAAGGTGACAACAAACATGGTAATAAGTACAGAGAACAATGGTTGAATTAACGATATTGACCACCGAGGATCCTTTCAATCTCCATTACGAATCACAGTCTGGATATTACGGTTCACCCACAACGTAAAGAATACTTAGAGCAAGGAAACGGGAGCAATCACGCCAGATCAATTGGTCAAGGCTCGAGAACTAATAGTAAAGGAAGTACAACAAACAAAATTTAAAAACACATTAAACAGTTTAAAAAGACACGAAAAGGTGGAAGCCAATGACCCGTATCGACCATTAAACCCATTCATAGACGCAAATGGAATACTGCGGGTCGGAGGTCGTCTTCAAGAATCGGCACTCAGTTACAATGCCCAGCATCCGATTTACTACCATTTGACCACGAAGTAACAAGGTTGATGCTGCACAACAAACACGAGCAATTGATACATTGCGGACCTCAAACACTGTTAGCTAACAGTATGCAAAAATTCTGGATAATCAAGGGAAGGCAACTAGCGAGGATGATCGTGCAGCGATGTGTTGCCGGGCGCGGCAACTATTACTAAACCAAATGAGCCCACTACCCAGGGATCGAGTGCAAGCTGCGAGACCATTTAGACTACTGTGGACCACTGTGGGTACACTATAAAATTCGTGGAAAGAAACCACACAAGGTATATATTGCAGTATTCTGCTGTTTCGCCACAAAGGCAGTTAATCTGGAAGTGGTCACTGATTTAACGACGCAAGCCTTTCTCGCAGCGTTAAAGAGATTCATCGGACGACGACGCTCTCCAACACGAATCTATTGCGATAATGCCACCAATTTTGTGAACTTCCACAGAACTTAAAAACTGCATTCATGATCAAAGGGGCCAAGACATAATACAAACAAGAAAGGAAGCTTGTGAGGAGTTGAATAACTCATCACAAATAGCAGCAGCTAGAATAACGGATGGCCGGCCGCTTACCAGTTACGCGGCGAATTAGCGTAGTAGCGGCGCGGCGAAGAGAGTTTGGAGAGTGAGAGTTTGGAGAATGAACTCTGAAAAAGAGAGTTTGGAGAGTGAGAGGTTGGAGAATAGATAATGGAGAATGAGAGTTTGGAGGATCTAACTCCGGAGAGAGAGAACTCTCCCAAAGAGAGTGGGGAGAATGAGTACGGAGAGTGAGAGAGTGGAGACTTCGCGGGCAGAGCCAAAGTGCCGTGAGTGCAAAAGAAAATAACGGAACTGCACCGGACTTTGGACTCTGCCGTGAACTTTGGACCAGGAGGGCAAGTGCCACATCTCAGCAACGGAGCGGCACACAGGCGTGCCACATGCAGCCAAGGAATCAGCGAGACGGCAGCAGCACGCAGAACAACAATTTAAGGCCGTGCGTAAAGTTCAAGTGGGTCAAATAGGGACCAGGGACTTTGGACCCGGAGTGGAGAGATTCAGCGGGCAGAGCGCAAGAGGGAAATAACGGTTTCCGGAGGCCCTATATAAAGCCGCCGGGCGCTGGCAACTGGATCAGTCGATCACAAGGAATCAGTCCGTCAAGATCAGTCAAGACATCAAAGTGAATAAGTCAGTCAATCAGTGCCAAGTAATCTACAAGTGAAAACACAAGTCAAGTCGTCGGAAGCAGCGCCGTGGGAGCCTACAAGGAGCAAGATCGCTACGTCGAGACGTTCGGGATTGGATCAGCAGGAATCTCCGAATTGAGACACAGGTAGCTGAGGTCCGGAGGGCATCACGCGGCTAAGTCAAGACAAACTGTTCCTACTCCTGTCCGACTAAAGCCTCGCATTGCGTCTGGCGTGTCCCTCAGAGTGAACAGGCCAATTGTCATTTCAAGGCGCTGTCCTAGAGAGAACAGGCTGTTGGTCATTTCAAGGCGCTGTCCTAGAGCGACTAGGCCCGTCGTGATTTCAAGGCGCTGTCCTAGAAAGAACAGACCGTTTGTCAGTTCAAGGCGCTGGCCTAGAAAGACCCACGGTTTTACGAGCCGTGACCGGCGTGTCCGTAACCCCAAGTACCAAAGCCACGCTACGTCCAACCTCACAACCAACGCACCCCGGAGCAGAGCATCGGACATCGAGCTGCACGGAAACGTCACGAACGAGCTAGCGGGTGAGGCCAGGGTGGAACGTTCGTTTACACCAGGCGTAAGGCAAGGTGAAGCACTAGGCAGCCTCCAGGTATCTACCTAGACTGTCAGCGCGATCCGAGCAAGAGCCTAGTAGGACCATCCGGGACAGAGCCAGGGACAGGCGGTTGTGTGTCTATAGGCGTTGCCCTGTAGAGCGCAGCTCCTGTTCACCCTAGTCTGAGAACGGTGACGCTTCCCTAAGCCCACACGGCTGATCTCCTTGCGAGTCCGAGGCGCTACGTGTGGTCGCCGAGTCAACGCATCGGAGCAGAACATCGCCGAGCGTCCACGGGGAGCTACAGGGAGCTACAAGACCGGAGCACGGAGTCAACGAGGAAGGCGATTACCGAGGCGACGCAGTTCGTGCAGAGACGAACATCACCAGGAGACACCGTAGACTACCCGCTGTAATCATACCCGCAATAAACCCAATTCGAACCCGTGAATTCTGTGCTTTCTCACTGATCTACGGGGCGGTCACGTTTATATAAATTTGGTGGGACGAACACATAACTTCTCTGAGCTAGCCGCACGAATCTCGTAGCGAGCAGACCTACAAAATCAGTTCGTTACATCTGGCGCCCAAAACGTGATTGTCCCAGCAGTGAAAGCAACGTAAAGCAGAATGGGGAAGAAATGGATTTACCGCCTCAAGACAGAGGATTTTGCCTACGTCTCAGAGAGGCTAAACATCGCTCTGGAAGGAAGAACAGACGACAAAAGGAAGGCATTGTCAGAATACTATTCTGAGACGGAGAACGACCCAAAACTTGCCGGGATCTGGGTCGAGCTAGAGGCAGCATACCCCGAGAAAACAGCCCCAAGCATCACATTGACTCCCGCCGAAGGGGAGGACCTATTGGCAAGCCTGAGCATCGACAACATGCAAAAGGAGGCACAGAAGAGAGTGCCGAGCCCGGAAAAGAAAGAGACAGAGTGCGTACAGAAAACAGCAACACCGGTACGGAGTCCGGCTCCGACACCCAGCCAGCCAGATTATGCAAAGGTTGCGAAACAAGTCCGCGAATGGTCATTCAGGTTCGACGGCGTTGAAAAACCATTCGAGTTTCTGGAGCAAGTGGAATGGTCCGCCAACACATACGGCCTGGACCTAGACATGATTCCCCGAGCGATGCCGGAGTTACTCACCGGAAAAGCTTTGAAATGGTTTATTTCCAACAATAAACAATGGAAAACCTGGGCAGAATTTATAGAAAGTTTCCACACTTATTTTCTGCCGAGAGACTTCTTTACAAAGTTGTCGGATCAAGTCAAGCGGCGGAAGCAAGGGTATTGCGAGGCTTTCAAGGATTACATGATTGACATGCAGACGTTGATGAGGCCACTCAATTATTCCCCGGAGGAGACTCTAAGCATCATCAAGGAAAACTGCACGCCGAACCTTAGAATCTCCCTAAAGGCCTATACAGTCTCGGACTTGGACACGTTGATGATCCTAGCCGATGAGTATGAGGATCTGGAGAGAGAACGAGAAACATTCGCACAGGAGAACAAATTCTCAAGAACAAAATCGGCAGCTCCGGCGCAAGCTATGTGCAGAAGGTGCGAAGACATCGGCGATCAGGAACCTCGAGGGAACAATCAGCGAACACCAACACAACAGGTCCATCAGCTGCAGCCAACCAACGCCCCGAATAACGGCCAATGGACACCACCACAGCAAGGCCAACGGTATCAGGCAACCGACGCAGCCTATGAAGGCCAATGGACACAACACTGGCAACAGAGACAACCAACCCAAACCGCATGGAGGCCACCAAACACAACCCAGAGGCCACGAGGGAGTACCCACATCGCAGAGCCCCAGGAGGCCTGTCGACAATGTGGCGGATCCGGACACTGGGAACGCGGTTGCCGAAACCAACGGTTGATATTCTGCTGGGTGTGCGGCAAAGTAGGAATCAGAAGCGTCGAGTGCTGCCAACGGACGGGAAATGGCCAGCGATCTCAGCCGCAGAGAGGCGGAAGGGGATCGCAAAATGCTACCTCTCCAAACTAACTGGCATGCTAATCGAGGAGGAGCAGCAGTTGTCCGCAGCGGTGACGATTGGTGGAGGCACGTACAAAGCCACAATCGACACCGGGGCAACAGCAAGCTTCATAAGTGAAGAACTGGCGGACAACCTTGCTGTCCTCGGAAAGATTACAAGGACAAGACGGCAAGTTAGGTTGGCAGACGGCAGATGCGGCGGAATCAACGCACAGCTCGATGTGGAAGTCGAATTCGGAAACAAGCGACTGACCATGAGCCTGCTGATACTACCAGGGGTAGTGGATTCATTGGTGTTGGGATGGAACTTTCTAACACGAGTCGGAACCGAGATAAAGTGTGCTGGACACGAAATAAAAATACCAGCCAGGAATCGACACAATGGATGGCTCGAGGAGAAACTATCAGTGGCAGTCATGCAAGAACCAAGCGAGGATAACGACACAACGAGATTCCTGGAGGTAGAGCTGGCGGACTTCAATACCATGACGGGAACATCAAACATGGCAGAGCACCAGATCACGATGAAGGACGACAAACCTATCAAGCAGCGATACTACCCAAAGAATCCAAAAGTTCAAGGGGAAATCAATGCGAAGGTAGACGAGCTCCTTCAAATGGGGTTCATAGAGCATTCAAAGAGCCCATACAGCTCCCCCATCGTGATGGTGAGAAAGAAGACAGGCAAATGGAGACTATGCGTAGACTTCAGGCAGATCAACGCGAAGTCTGTAAAGGACGCCTACCCCATGCCCCGCATAAACTACATCCTAGATCAGCTAAAAGAGGCGCGGTACATCAGCAGCTTGGACCTGAAGGATGGATACTGGCAAATCCCACTGGAGGAAAACAGCAGGCAATACACGGCTTTCACAGTGCCAGGCAAAGGGCTATTCCAGTGGAGGGTAATGCCATTTGGTCTACACTCGGCGTCCGCAACGTTCCAACGAGTTCTGGACCAAGTAATCGGACCCGAAATGTCACCGCATGCATTCGCCTACCAAGATGACATTATAGTGATTGGACGCACGCTGGAGGAACACACAGAAAACCTAAAAGAAGTGTTCCGACGCCTAAAGGATGCAAACCTCAGGATCAACCCGGAAAAGTGCCAATTTTTCAAGAAAGAGCTGCTGTATCTAGGACACCGAGTGACTAGCGAAGGAATTGGTACAGATCCGGAGAAAGTAGCGGCCATCGCCGAATTGGAACCACCCTCAACCGTCAAAGAACTTCGGCAATACCTGGGAGTAGCGTCGTGGTACCGCCGATTTGTGCCAGATTTTGCCAAAATAGTCAAACCATTGAATGACTTATTACGCAAAGGCAGTAAATGGGAATGGACACAAGACCACCAGATGGCATTTGAGGAAGTTAAGGCTAGACTTGTGGCAGATCCGGTATTAGCATGCCCGGATTTTAACAAAACGTTCACCCTGCAAACGGATGCCAGCGACTACGGAATCGGAGCGATATTAACCCAAGACACGGAAAGAGGGGAAAAGGTCATATCCTATTCAAGCCGGACGCTCAACGGCGCTGAGAAGAACTACTCAACGACGGAAAAAGAGTGCTTGGCAATTGTCTGGGCGATCCGAAAACTCAAGCCGTATCTGGAAGGTTACCACTTTAAAGTAGTAACCGACCATATGGCCCTGAAGTGGCTCAACAGCATAGAAAGCCCTTCAGGAAGGATCGCCAGATGGGCCCTGGAATTGCAGCAGTACGACTTTGAGATAGCGTACAGGAAGGGACAACTGAACGTGGTAGCGGACGCTCTGTCAAGGCAGCCATTGCCGGAAACGATTCGAGGCATGAAGGAGACATCGGCGGAGGAAGCTTCAGCAACGTGCAGCTGGTTCCAAGATATGTGCGATAAGATAAGGACCCAACCGCAAAAGTACCCGGACTACGTTATGGAAGGCGAGAATATGTACAGAAGCATACCACATAGAGCGGGCAGTGAGGATGTCGTTACCTGGAAGATGTGCGTCCCGAAAGCTCTACGGGAAACAGTGCTGAAGGAAAACCACGACTCACCAGCAGCTGGGCACGTAGGAAGCCGAAGGACAATAGCACGTCTGGCAGCCCGATACTACTGGCCAGGTATGCATAGAGACGCCAGAGCCCACGTAAGGAAATGCGAAACCTGCATGAGGTTCAAGCCGAATCAAATGCAGGCGGCGGGAAAAATGCTAACCCAAGTGCCAGAGGAACCGTGGGCCACAGTATGCGCAGACTTCGTTGGACCCCTACCGCGATCGAAGCACGGCAATTCAATGCTACTGGTGCTCATAGACAGGTTCTCTAAATGGACGGAACTAGTGCCGCTGCGCAGTGCGACAGCCGAATCGCTTAAAAAGGCGTTTAGGGAGCGTATAATTGCAAGGTATGGGGCCCCGAAGGTGGTGATAACGGACAACGGAGTGCAGTTTGCGAGTCGCATTTTCAAAAATTTTCTGGCGGAAATGGGTATCAGACAGCAATTCACCGCCCCCTATACGCCGCAAGAAAACCCGACGGAGCGGGCAAATAGGACGGTAAAAACAATGATTGCCCAGTTCGCAGGACAAGATCAGAGAACATGGGACGAAAAGTGGCCGGAGATCATGCTGGCCGTCAACTCAAGCATATCGGAATCCACTGGATACACCCCATCGTTTCTTACCCAAGGCAGAGAGCCACGACTACCGAGCGCCCTTTACGACAGAGAAACCTTAGGCACCGGACGGGCCACGGAAACCCCGAATGAAAACGCCGAGAAACTACAGGAAATCTTCGAGATCGTAAGGCGAAATCTAGAGAAGGCCTCCCAGGACCAGGCTAGGTATTACAACCTAAGGAGGAGGCAATGGACGCCGGCGGTAGGCGACGTGGTCTGGGCTAAGGAACACCACCTATCAAAAGCTGCAGAAGGGTTTGCCGCAAAATTGGCACCTAGGTATGACGGGCCCTACCAGGTCGTAGATTTCGTCTCACCGGTGATCTGCAAAATACGGAACGTAAACACAAAGAAAGAACGGACCATACATGTAAGCGAGCTCAAACAGCAACAAACACAAGACACAAGCGAGCAACACCAGCAGGCAGACGCAACTGAAAAACAACAACATTGAAAACGCCAAGGATACCAGGACACTCCAGGGAACCGCCGAGGAAAATCCAGGGAACAGCCGAGGAAACGCCAAGAAATTGCCGAGGAAACTCCATGGAACACCCGAGGAAACTCCAATCACAAGGATACACCAACAAGGATATACCAACAAGGACAACATCAAGGACACTGCGAGGCAGCTGGATTGAACATCAGGCCTAAGCGAGAGTCATCCAAAATACGCCAGGCAGCAAGGATACAAGCGCAAGGATACCACAAGGATACACTAACAAGGAGACAATCACAAGGATACACTAACAAGGAGACAATCACAAGGATACACCAACAAGGGTCCACCAACAAGGACACAACACCAAGGATACAGATACAAGTCAAAGCAAAAACCTTAAAGAGCCCAGAACCATGACGGCCGAGGCCTCGTGAAAAACTAAAACCAAACTAAGTCGTTGCCATGTCGAAGAAAGAGGGAAGACGGCACAGCAGAGAGCTGTACCGTAAGACCAATTGGGCGCCCAGGAGAAATAACGGGACCGAGTAAAGAGGACGGCTCGAAACCGAGGTTTCGTCAGAGGGGGATCAGGCAACAGGCTGGCATTCGAAAAAGTCATCATGAGCTCAAGGGTTACACGGTCAGAAGCGCGCAGGAGGATGGCTGCCCAGCAGCAACCAGAAGGATCCAGCCCGGGGCAAGGATGGTCGACCATCCGTCGGCCTACCCAAGCTCCGCGGCGGATCCCGACGCAGGCCAAGGATAAGGACCCCATGCCGGATCCCTCGGTCAGTTCGGACAGCGACGTGATGATCCTGGAGGACTCCGAGGAGGAAGCGAGGGAGTGGCGGATCTGCAACGCAGTGGACCCAACCGAGCAGCGCATCCCGGTCGGAGCGGTGGGCCACGCTAGGCGGAGGAAGACCAAGCCGAAGGCCAAGGTAGCGGCCCCATTAGGCCATGCCGAGGCTGTTATCCAAGCCACGGTGGAACAGCAGCGGAAGAGGAAGGCGGAGGTGAACGAGCAGCAGCAGCAGGAGGAACAGCGGCAGCAGCAGGAGGAACAGCGGCAGCAGCAGGAAGAGCGGCGGCGAGTGATGCGGCAGGAGGCCGAAAAGGCGCACCGACGGCACCTGCAGGAGCAGGCCGAAGTTGAGCGCCTGCTGAAGAGAGCGGAGGAGGAGGAACGCCAGCTGTGGGAGCCCCCACAAGCGGTCCCGATGACCCCGCGGTACACGCCGGAAGAACGCGGCCCGAGGACGATCGACCCCGAGGATTCGTGGATTCCGTCGCCACCGCGCTGGATCCCGGAGGTGCCCCCAACGCCCCGATACGAAGGGGCATGGGAGCAAGGCGCACCGACGGATGACGTTGCCGAGGCCCTGGAGGAGGTGGAAAAGTGGAGGCCAGCGCGACCGCCCACACCTCGGTTTGAGCAGCAGCAACCTCAACTCGAACTACCGCAGCAGCAGCCGCAACCACAGCCCGAGCCGCAGCAGCAGCAACCACAGCCCGAGCCGCAGCAGCAGCAACCACAGCCCGAGCCGCAGCAGCAGCAACCACAGCCCGAGACGCAGCAGCAGCCGTCGCTGGAGGCGACGTTCGTGCGGACCGACATCCCGGCGGCCCACGTCAGCAACAGCATGCGGCAGTTTGTGACGGAGGGCGTTCGCTGGCGGCAGCAGACCGTCATCTGGACCTGGCCGGAGGGTCCCGCGGAGGACAACGAACCGCCGGCGGAAACGCGCATCTGGGAGGAGGCTCCGCAAGGCAACCCGCGAGACCCTCGGAGAAGGGGTAGGCCGGAGGTCTGGACGCCTCCAACACCGAGCACGGGTCCACCGACGCCGCCAACACCGAGCACGGGCCCACCGACGCCGGCAGAGGTCGCGACGGAACGAGACGGGCCGCTGGAGAAGGGACCTTGGGTTTGGCCCGAGCCCGTTGCGAGCGGCAGACCCAGGCTGCTGCGCCAGCACTCGGAACCGGTGACGACAACGGCGGCGAAGCGACCCAGGTTGATGCGGCAGGTGTCCGCGCCCACAAGCGGAGAGTGGCAGGAAGTCGCCCAGGACGAGTGGCCAGCGGGAATAATGGAGGAGCCCGAGGTGGAGATCGCGCGACGCAAAGGCGGCAGACGATGCGTCCGTGTCGCCATGGGTGACCGCGCATACCGGGTGCGGATATGCGCTAGGGACGTCAGGGTTTTCCGCAAATAAATGCACCGAGAAACAAAACCGAATGTTTACAAATGGGTAACCGACACGAAAAACACGCACGAAAGTCGGCTGAAAAACAAAACAGGGGCATTCATAGGGTGGCAGCAACCTGGAATAAAAACAAAAGGGTTAGCTTCACAAAAGAAAAGCTGAACTGCATACCAAATACTCACCTGTTGCGTGTGGCAGCCGCCATGCATGGAAACATATTTCGTTCCTACTCTCGCGAGCATTGCCAGCATGGAGCAAAGCCTGATCCGCTGAGGACATGTCAAGGGCAAGGAAGAGAGAGGAAAAGATTAAAGAGAAAGAAAAGGGAAAGAAAGGTGAAAGAACTTACCGAGGAATTTAGCTTCATCATCATGAACTAGGGACGGGGGCGCCTCGATTAGGCGGTCGATTGGCACGTACGATAGTGCGATCGATGGGCACAAAGAAAATGGAAACATCGTTCATGGGAAACATCGCAGCGATCAGGTGGCAACGCTGCTCCAGCGATATCGATACATGACGATATCGACAGCATGAGGTGTCACGCGGGGTTATCGATAGTCGATGAATATCGGTAACCAGTGGTACCAGATAGTCGCGGGAGATTCAAACCAAGGGCCGATGGGCTATCGATAGCCGAGGGTTATCGATGCTCAGTGGGGCCAGATCGAGGATCGGCGCGGGAATTTTGAAAATTGCTGCAAGAGGACGACCGGCGCCGTAGAAACTCACGGAGTTGAAAGCGTCGAGGGAGCGTCGAGGGAAGCAACGAGGGAGCGCCGAGGGAACAAGAAGAACATCACAGGGCCTCAAAGGCTAGATAATGCAAGGAAACGCCGGAGAGGAGGAGCCAGTTCTTTAAATGTTTCCCGAAGTAAGGGGGAATGTGAGGAGATGAATAACTCATCACAAATAGCAGCAGCTAGAATAACGGATGGCCGGCCGCTTACCAGTTACGCGGCGAATTAGCGTAGTAGCGGCGCGGCGAAGAGAGTTTGGAGAGTGAGAGTTTGGAGAATGAACTCTGAAAAAGAGAGTTTGGAGAGTGAGAGGTTGGAGAATAGATAATGGAGAATGAGAGTTTGGAGGATCTAACTCCGGAGAGAGAGAACTCTCCCAAAGAGAGTGGGGAGAATGAGTACGGAGAGTGAGAGAGTGGAGACTTCGCGGGCAGAGCCAAAGTGCCGTGAGTGCAAAAGAAAATAACGGAACTGCACCGGACTTTGGACTCTGCCGTGAACTTTGGACCAGGAGGGCAAGTGCCACATCTCAGCAACGGAGCGGCACACAGGCGTGCCACATGCAGCCAAGGAATCAGCGAGACGGCAGCAGCACGCAGAACAACAATTTAAGGCCGTGCGTAAAGTTCAAGTGGGTCAAATAGGGACCAGGGACTTTGGACCCGGAGTGGAGAGATTCAGCGGGCAGAGCGCAAGAGGGAAATAACGGTTTCCGGAGGCCCTATATAAAGCCGCCGGGCGCTGGCAACTGGATCAGTCGATCACAAGGAATCAGTCCGTCAAGATCAGTCAAGATATCAAAGTGAATAAGTCAGTCAATCAGTGCCAAGTAATCTACAAGCGAAAACACAAGTCAAGTCGTCGGAAGCAGCGCCGTGGGAGCCTACAAGGAGCAAGATCGCTACGTCGAGACGTTCGGGATTGGATCAGCAGGAATCTCCGAATTGAGACACAGGTAGCTGAGGTCCGGAGGGCATCACGCGGCTAAGTCAAGACAAACTGTTCCTACTCCTGTCCGACTAAAGCCTCGCATTGCGTCTGGCGTGTCCCTCAGAGTGAACAGGCCAATTGTCATTTCAAGGCGCTGTCCTAGAGAGAACAGGCTGTTGGTCATTTCAAGGCGCTGTCCTAGAGCGACTAGGCCCGTCGTGATTTCAAGGCGCTGTCCTAGAAAGAACAGACCGTTTGTCAGTTCAAGGCGCTGGCCTAGAAAGACCCACGGTTTTACGAGCCGTGACCGGCGTGTCCGTAACCCCAAGTACCAAAGCCACGCTACGTCCAACCTCACAACCAACGCACCCCGGAGCAGAGCATCGGACATCGAGCTGCACGGAAACGTCACGAACGAGCTAGCGGGTGAGGCCAGGGTGGAACGTTCGTTTACACCAGGCGTAAGGCAAGGTGAAGCACTAGGCAGCCTCCAGGTATCTACCTAGACTGTCAGCGCGATCCGAGCAAGAGCCTAGTAGGACCATCCGGGACAGAGCCAGGGACAGGCGGTTGTGTGTCTATAGGCGTTGCCCTGTAGAGCGCAGCTCCTGTTCACCCTAGTCTGAGAACGGTGACGCTTCCCTAAGCCCACACGGCTGATCTCCTTGCGAGTCCGAGGCGCTACGTGTGGTCGCCGAGTCAACGCATCGGAGCAGAACATCGCCGAGCGTCCACGGGGAGCTACAGGGAGCTACAAGACCGGAGCACGGAGTCAAAGAGGAAGGCGATTACCGAGGCGACGCAGTTCGTGCAGAGACGAACATCACCAGGAGACACCGTAGACTACCCGCTGTAATCATACCCGCAATAAACCCAATTCGAACCTGTGAATCCTGTGCTTTCTCACTGATCTACGGGGCGGTCACGTTTATATAAATTTGGTGGGACGAACACATAACTTCTCTGAGCTAGCCGCACGAATCTCGTAGCGAGCAGACCTACAAAATCAGTTCGTTACAAGCTAACTTCGGCAAGCCGAAGTTTATATACCCTTGCAGTTAAAATAAAAAGTCAAAGAAAGCAATGTACATTTTTATTTTTAACAGGGAACTTAACGCTTTGTTCCGTTATTGTTGAGCCGAACAAGAAACTATTTTCACGTTGATCTGTTTTAGCGTTAAGCTGAACCGAAAACTTTTTTATTATTATACCCTTGCAGAGGGTATTATGATTTCAGTCAGAAGTTTGCAACGCAGTGAAGGAGACGTATCCGACCCCATAAAGTATATATATTCTTGATCAGCATCACTAGACGAGTCGATCTAGCCATGTCCGTCTGTCCGTCCGTCTGTCCGTCTGTCTGTTTCTACGCAAACTAGTCTCTCAGTTTTTAAGCTATCGGGATGAAACTTTCCCAAAAGTCTTCTTACTATTGCAGGTAGTATATAAGTCGGAACCGACCGGATCGGACAACTATATCCTATAGCTCCCATAGTAAGGATCGAAAAAAAAAACGGTAAAAAAATTCTAGCTTCGGTGTTTTTTGAAGTATTACCTTCTAATCTTGGGAATATTAGTTTTTAATTATTTCTGAATTTCGAATAAAATTTTATCAAAATCAGACGGCTGTATCATATAGCTGCCATAGGAACGATCGGAAAATTAATGGGAATATAATAGGAAATAAATTATTGCTTCGTTGGTTTTTATTGTATTCTCTTCTACTCTGGGATATGACTCTTTTTAAATATTTCCGAATTTCGATTTTAATTTTATCAAAATCGAACTACTATATCATATAGCTGCCATAGGAACGATCGGAAATAAGAGAAATAATAGGAAATTTAACATTTTTGCGATTTGTAAATTAATAGGAATGATCTGCAAGGGTATATAAGCTTCGGCTGGCCGAAGCTAGCTTCCTTTCTTGTTTATTATTATTATTAGCTTTGAATTTAACTCTGAGCACTGAACTGAACACATGAACACTTTGAACTCAACTGAACTGAATACGTTTTGGTTGTCATGATTTCTAATTGTTCAAAATCAGCACGCCTACATAAAATTTAAAATAAAAAAATCTTACTATTCCTATGGGAGCCTTAAGATATAGTGGTCCGATCCGGCCCGCTCCGACATATGTACTACCTGCAATAGAAAGAAGACTTTTGGGAAAGTTTCATTGCGATAGCTTTAAAACTGAGAGACTAGTTCGCATAGAAACGGACAGACGGACAGACGGACAGACGGACAGACGGACATGGCTAGATGGACTCAACTATTGGTGCTGATCAAGAATATATATACTTTATGTGGTCGGAAACGTCTCCTTCACTGCGTTACAATATCTGACTGAAATTATAATACCCTCTGCAAGGGTATAAAAATATGTACTCAGTTTGGAACAGAGTTTTGTTTTATACCACCAAGAGCTCCACATTTTGGGGTCTTTGTGAAGCATCAGTAAAGTCTGCAAAACATTTATTAATCAGAACGATAGCTTCATGACACATGAAGAATTAGAAACCACTACGATTGATGTGGAAGCCATATTAAACTCGCGTCCGATAACTCCGATTTCTTCCAGCCCAAATGACGTGGCCGCTCTAACTCCGGGACACTTATTGATATTAGATGCGCTAACAGCATCACTGCAAGTGCACGGACTAGAAGTGCGCTCAGGTTTAGTCACGCGGTGGAAACAAGTAGACAACATCCTACAGCATTTTTGGAAACGGTGGAGTCTGTAGTACCTGCATCAGCTTCAGGACAGGTCGAAGTGGACAAAAAGGAAGAAAACTGTACAATCAGGAGACCTAGTGGCAATAAAGGAGGACAACGCACCGCCACTCCAGTGGCCACTTGGACGAGTGTTAAGAACCCATCCAGGAAGAGACGTTATAAAAACTGCTGCGGGAGAGTGTACCCACGTGCATCCACGATAGAGAAGTTACATCCAGAACCGCCACGACGATCCCCAAGGTTATGCACAAAATCATAATCTTTACGGCGTTTGCCGTAGCCACCCAGCAGGGTCCAGTGCTACAGCCACCGGTGAGGGTGACGCCATTCAATATGTCCGGCACATACGTAGAGCTACAATATCGTATTACATTATCATCAGCAGAATGGACGATCGTGTCTTAATTTGACTTACGGAGTTCGGCAGAAGAAATAAGAGTATTCAAGCAAGGAGTAACGGGCCTAGAAAGTAGAGCCCTGCACGTGTAGGCTTGTAAACAGCTCTAAGCTAGATCTTGTTTGTTTGTTTATGACTTTTGAGTCATAGGTCATGGGATTATCGAGTAAGCAAGTAACAGCTCCTTTACAGCTACTTATACCTTTAAAACAGATCAGTTCAAACAGCTCACAGCAACAAAACAAACAAGTCAAACAGCTCAGATTACTCGGACAGCTCGAACAGTCCGAACAGATCACAGAGTGTGTTGATACTAAAATATCAAATATTTCCGGCTAATAAAACGAGCGAGTTCGTAATTATTGTTTCTTTATATAGTGCAAAAAGTTTAGTTTTTCGTAACATTTGTAATGGCTTCTGGACCACAGGTAAGTATCTCCAAAGCATCTATACTTTGGTAAGGCTCAGATGACACATTCCATTTTTAGAGTCAATTTATTGTAACAATTTTTCATTTGTGTGAGTTTAAAGAAGTGCAAGCGAGTCAGGACTAATATGATATCGCGCCTTTACTATTGGTGTTAGTAGTAGAGCAGCCAAAAATATTTGAATGATTCTCGCGCACGTTTGAAGTCCCATTAAAGAAAAAGTGCCACAATAAATTGACGTTAAAAATTGAATGTGTCATCTGAGCCTAACAATTTTAAAGTCTAATTAGTCTCAGCTAAGCTTGGATGAAATCAAGATAAAGGTTTTGTCTGGTACTTTTACCATAAGCCAGAAACGTGGAAGAAGCGATGTATGGGAAGTTTTCGGAAATGTTTTAAATGAAAATGGAGAAGAAATAATCTACGTCGTAGCATGCAAAAAGTGTTCACATGCAGTCAGGTATAGCAACTCTACATCAAATTTGGCTAGGCATAAATGCTTTAAAGCTCTTGAGCCAAAATGCGAATATGGGCCAGAAGTCAAAATTGACAACGAAACGAAGTCAAAAATTGTTAAATTGGTAGAGTGGACCGTCGAAAACTGTCGGCCTTTTGAGCTTTTAGCAGACTCAGGCCTTTTAAAAATGGCGGATGCATTAATAAGACTCGGATCGAAGTTAGGTGAGAATTTAAAGACGACTTCTGTGCTTCCGCACCCAACTACTGTTTCGATACAAATCTCGAAATTGTATGCTGTGCATCAGAATCGAGTTAAAACGGAGATATGCGAAAACAGGAAACAAGGTATCGGGTACAGCGTTACAACAGATGGCTGGACAGATAACATATATAAAAGTGCATATGTTTCAGTGACAATTCATTATGTTATAAAAGGATCAATTATGAGTCGACTTCTGTCTGTGGAGGCTATGAAAGGGGAGCCATCAACCGGAATAAACAGTTATTTTACATCAGCTTATCTTCTCTATATTTAATTTACCGACTTATTTTTTTTGCAGGTGCAAATTAAAAAAAAAACTGTTGCATGCTGTCTTCTTGAATATGAATGTCATCTTGATCAGGACAATGTTATTGTGGTGATGGACCGAGGAGCAAATATAATTTCCGCGTACAAGAACCACAAGCATATTTACTGCATTAATCACATGCTTAATAATGTCGCAAGCAGTGCTTCATCGGAAAGATCCTTTTCTTTGGCCGGAAATCTTATTTCAGAGAAGCGCAATGCCATTGCAACAAATCAAGAAATGATTAAGGAAATAATGTTCTTAAACAGTAATATAAACAAATAAAAATAACATAGTTGAGCTCTGTACCTACATAACATTTTTGAGTTCTGTTCCTACATAACATTTTTAAGGTATGTTCGGATACTTGATCTACCAAACATGATCTATGAGCTCCTATACTTGCTTTTTTTCGATCAAACAAACAGCTCAACGTAAAAATATTTGAGCTGAGCTACTTGATCCGAAAATTTCTGTGAGCTGATTTACTCGAACTGTTTTTCTGAAATTTGAGTCAAAGGGCATTTCGAGTACACTCGTGCAGGGCTCTACTAGAAAGGTACTGCAGCAGAGAAGGAACAAGTGGGAAAAATTATTCACGCGCTAACGCAAGAAGCGGGAGAATTTGAAGACGCACTGGAACTATTCAACCACCGAAGACTAAAGCGAGGGGCCCTAGACCTCGTGGGAAACATAGCGAATGGGCTATTCGGAGTGTTGGACTCGCAATACGCGCAGAACATAAAGACAACTCTTAACAAGAGTCTATTTGAGAAACAAACTTCAATATTAGACAGCACGGTCAACATAATGAAAACGAGTTACAACATGATAAAGGAACGGGTAAAACGAGTAGAAGATCTAATTGCAAACCTCGAAAACTGCAACAGAGCTGTTATTAGTGGCGGGACACATAAAACGCACACAGGCTATCATAGTGAATGTAGTGACCGGAATGCACAAGGGAATGATTGATCCAGCATTACTGTCGGTAAGTCAGCTTCGACACGAATTAATCAACATCCAGGCACATTTACCGAATGGGCGACGGCTGCCAATCCGACAGGAAACTATCCTTGATATATATAGGCTGATGACAACACAAGTCCAAGAACTGGACAAGCTGTTAGTGTTTCACAGAAAGATGCCGCTAATAGACGATGAGGAATTCAACGTGTATAATCTGTCGCCAATCCCGCTCGTAACTAACAGCGCCATCAAGATCATTAACACGGAAACAGAGTGTTTGGCAATCAGTAACCATCAATATCGACATTTCGCTCTCAGTACCGAAGAACTCGAAGGGTACACCAAATTGTCAACAGGACCATTGTTGTGCAAACTACGACAAGCAACATTGGGCCCAGCACATGAATTATTAAGATGCACGTTAGCAGCTTTTCACAAGGAACATAATCCTTTGTGCACACCGACGGAGAAAGGAGCGTCGAACGTATGGTATCCACTTACGTCACCCAATTCATGGATTTTCGCGACCACTAAGGAAATAACCTTGACGTATGTTTGCGGAGACGAACGCAATCAAATTCACATACTGGGCAGCGGAAAAATAACACTGAATGAAAATTGCATAGCGCGCAGTTCAATGGTAACGCTAGAAGGTCACCTACACCTGCAATGCAGTACATGAGCAAGAACCAGTAATTTTTGTGCATCCTATAAGTATGTTCAAGAAAACAAAAAAAATAATGGAGAACAATATAGGGGCAAGGTATGCCAACCAAACACAAAAATTGACTCAGCTGCAGCAAGAGGTACAAAACCTAAGGAAAATGAAGACTCAACAATCGAGTGAGACGATGGACGGTATACAGCGGTATGTGAACGTCAACATAGTATCAATAATGGCAATAATAGCCATAGCAGCAATAATCACAGCCATAATTATACGACTAAGAAAAAACAAAAACATATGTTTTGAAAAAGAGGTTAAAGTCAAACACAAAGAGAACAAGAGGGCAATAGCCACAGAGACGGCAGAAATATTCAGAAATAATATCAGACCAAACCAGCAAGAATCACTCGATCGTTTATGATAATGATTCAGAACTATCATCATAAAAAAGAGACAAGAAGGAAGAGGGGATTATATATACAAAGTAGTTTATTAAGAGCACTCAGCCCCGAAATCAGGCGATAAATCATAAGTTTCATCTGGAGCAAGCGGCGCAGGAGGAATGCCTCGTATGACACGGGTCACGTTAAGACGCACTACGGCGAAGCGGTGGTCGGGAAGGGCCAGGACGGATCCGGGATCGACCCTAACAATCTTGTCAGGAGGAAATGAAACACCATTACACCGTAATAGAAGTGGCCTCCGGATCGCCGCATATAGTACTCAGGAAGATCATCCAACAACGTCCAGTATTTATGAACTAGAAGAGAGCAGGAAACTCCGACGATGTCGACAACACGGCAGCAAACGAAGATCGACATGGCTACATTAACTAACCGAGGTAGCAGTAATTTACGACTATTTACACAAAATAGGTGAGGCTTGACTCAGCACGTCGTACCAGAACGATTTTGGCAACACAGCAGAAGGTGTTAGCAATGCAAATTAAAAAAAAAACTGTTGCATGCTGTCTTCTTGAATATGAATGTCATCTTGATCAGGACAATGTTATTGTGGTGATGGACCGAGGAGCAAATATAATTTCCGCGTACAAGAACCACAAGCATATTTACTGCATTAATCACATGCTTAATAATGTCGCAAGCAGTGCTTCATCGGAAAGATCCTTTTCTTTGGCCGGAAATCTTATTTCAGAGAAGCGCAATGCCATTGCAACAAATCAAGAAATGATTAAGGAAATAATGTTCTTAAACAGTAATATAAACAAATAAAAATAGCATAGTTGAGCTCTGTACCTACATAACATTTTTGAGTTCTGTTCCTACATAACATTTTTAAGGTATGTTCGGATACTTGATCTACTAAACATGATCTATGAGCTCCTATACTTGCTTTTTTTCGATCAAACAAACAGCTCAACGTAAAAATTTTTGAGCTGAGCTACTTGATCCAAAAATTTCTGTGAGCTGATTTACTCGAACTGTTTTTCTGAAATTTGAGTCAAAGGGCATTTCGAGTACACTCGTGCAGGGCTCTACTAGAAAGGTACTGCAGCAGAGAAGGAACATGTGGAAAAATTATTCACGCGCTAACGCAAGAAGCGGGAGAATTTGAAGACGCACTGGAACTATTCAACCACCGAAGACTAAAGCGAGGGGCCCTAGACCTCGTGGGAAACATAGCGAATGGGCTATTCGGAGTGTTGGACTCGCAATACGCGCAGAACATAAAGACAACTCTTAACAAGAGTCTATTTGAGAAACAAACTTCAATATTAGACAGCACGGTCAACATAATGAAAACGAGTTACAACATGATAAAGGAACGGGTAAAACGAGTAGAAGATCTAATTGCAAACCTCGAAAACTGCAACAGAGCTGTTATTAGTGGCGGGACACATAAAACGCACACAGGCTATCATAGTGAATGTAGTGACCGGAATGCACAAGGGAATGATTGATCCAGCATTACTGTCGGTAAGTCAGCTTCGACACGAATTAATCAACATCCAGGCACATTTACCGAATGGGCGACGGCTGCCAATCCGACAGGAAACTATCCTTGATATATATAGGCTGATGACAACACAAGTCCAAGAACTGGACAAGCTGTTAGTGTTTCACAGAAAGATGCCGCTAATAGACGATGAGGAATTCAACGTGTATAATCTGTCGCCAATCCCGCTCGTAACTAACAGCGCCATCAAGATCATTAACACGGAAACAGAGTGTTTGGCAATCAGTAACCATCAATATCGACATTTCGCTCTCAGTACCGAAGAACTCGAAGGGTACACCAAATTGTCAACAGGACCATTGTTGTGCAAACTACGACAAGCAACATTGGGCCCAGCACATGAATTATTAAGATGCACGTTAGCAGCTTTTCACAAGGAACATAATCCTTTGTGCACACCGACGGAGAAAGGAGCGTCGAACGTATGGTATCCACTTACGTCACCCAATTCATGGATTTTCGCGACCACTAAGGAAATAACCTTGACGTATGTTTGCGGAGACGAACGCAATCAAATTCACATACTGGGCAGCGGAAAAATAACACTGAATGAAAATTGCATAGCGCGCAGTTCAATGGTAACGCTAGAAGGTCACCTACACCTGCAATGCAGTACATGAGCAAGAACCAGTAATTTTTGTGCATCCTATAAGTATGTTCAAGAAAACAAAAAAAATAATGGAGAACAATATAGGGGCAAGGTATGCCAACCAAACACAAAAATTGACTCAGCTGCAGCAAGAGGTACAAAACCTAAGGAAAATGAAGACTCAACAATCGAGTGAGACGATGGACGGTATACAGCGGTATGTGAACGTCAACATAGTATCAATAATGGCAATAATAGCCATAGCAGCAATAATCACAGCCATAATTATACGACTAAGAAAAAACAAAAACATATGTTTTGAAAAAGAGGTTAAAGTCAAACACAAAGAGAACAAGAGGGCAATAGCCACAGAGACGGCAGAAATATTCAGAAATAATATCAGACCAAACCAGCAAGAATCACTCGATCGTTTATGATAATGATTCAGAACTATCATCATAAAAAAGAGACAAGAAGGAAGAGGGGATTATATATACAAAGTAGTTTATTAAGAGCACTCAGCCCCGAAATCAGGCGATAAATCATAAGTTTCATCTGGAGCAAGCGGCGCAGGAGGAATGCCTCGTATGACACGGGTCACGTTAAGACGCACTACGGCGAAGCGGTGGTCGGGAAGGGCCAGGACGGATCCGGGATCGACCCTAACAATCTTGTCAGGAGGAAATGAAACACCATTACACCGTAATAGAAGTGGCCTCCGGATCGCCGCATATAGTACTCAGGAAGATCATCCAACAACGTCCAGTATTTATGAACTAGAAGAGAGCAGGAAACTCCGACGATGTCGACAACACGGCAGCAAACGAAGATCGACATGGCTACATTAACTAACCGAGGTAGCAGTAATTTACGACTATTTACACAAAATAGGTGAGGCTTGACTCAGCACGTCGTACCAGAACGATTTTGGCAACACAGCAGAAGGTGTTAGCAATGCAAATTAAAAAAAAAACTGTTGCATGCTGTCTTCTTGAATATGAATGTCATCTTGATCAGGACAATGTTATTGTGGTGATGGACCGAGGAGCAAATATAATTTCCGCGTACAAGAACCACAAGCATATTTACTGCATTAATCACATGCTTAATAATGTCGCAAGCAGTGCTTCATCGGAAAGATCCTTTTCTTTGGCCGGAAATCTTATTTCAGAGAAGCGCAATGCCATTGCAACAAATCAAGAAATGATTAAGGAAATAATGTTCTTAAACAGTAATATAAACAAATAAAAATAGCATAGTTGAGCTCTGTACCTACATAACATTTTTGAGTTCTGTTCCTACATAACATTTTTAAGGTATGTTCGGATACTTGATCTACTAAACATGATCTATGAGCTCCTATACTTGCTTTTTTTCGATCAAACAAACAGCTCAACGTAAAAATTTTTGAGCTGAGCTACTTGATCCAAAAATTTCTGTGAGCTGATTTACTCGAACTGTTTTTCTGAAATTTGAGTCAAAGGGCATTTCGAGTACACTCGTGCAGGGCTCTACTAGAAAGGTACTGCAGCAGAGAAGGAACATGTGGAAAAATTATTCACGCGCTAACGCAAGAAGCGGGAGAATTTGAAGACGCACTGGAACTATTCAACCACCGAAGACTAAAGCGAGGGGCCCTAGACCTCGTGGGAAACATAGCGAATGGGCTATTCGGAGTGTTGGACTCGCAATACGCGCAGAACATAAAGACAACTCTTAACAAGAGTCTATTTGAGAAACAAACTTCAATATTAGACAGCACGGTCAACATAATGAAAACGAGTTACAACATGATAAAGGAACGGGTAAAACGAGTAGAAGATCTAATTGCAAACCTCGAAAACTGCAACAGAGCTGTTATTAGTGGCGGGACACATAAAACGCACACAGGCTATCATAGTGAATGTAGTGACCGGAATGCACAAGGGAATGATTGATCCAGCATTACTGTCGGTAAGTCAGCTTCGACACGAATTAATCAACATCCAGGCACATTTACCGAATGGGCGACGGCTGCCAATCCGACAGGAAACTATCCTTGATATATATAGGCTGATGACAACACAAGTCCAAGAACTGGACAAGCTGTTAGTGTTTCACAGAAAGATGCCGCTAATAGACGATGAGGAATTCAACGTGTATAATCTGTCGCCAATCCCGCTCGTAACTAACAGCGCCATCAAGATCATTAACACGGAAACAGAGTGTTTGGCAATCAGTAACCATCAATATCGACATTTCGCTCTCAGTACCGAAGAACTCGAAGGGTACACCAAATTGTCAACAGGACCATTGTTGTGCAAACTACGACAAGCAACATTGGGCCCAGCACATGAATTATTAAGATGCACGTTAGCAGCTTTTCACAAGGAACATAATCCTTTGTGCACACCGACGGAGAAAGGAGCGTCGAACGTATGGTATCCACTTACGTCACCCAATTCATGGATTTTCGCGACCACTAAGGAAATAACCTTGACGTATGTTTGCGGAGACGAACGCAATCAAATTCACATACTGGGCAGCGGAAAAATAACACTGAATGAAAATTGCATAGCGCGCAGTTCAATGGTAACGCTAGAAGGTCACCTACACCTGCAATGCAGTACATGAGCAAGAACCAGTAATTTTTGTGCATCCTATAAGTATGTTCAAGAAAACAAAAAAAATAATGGAGAACAATATAGGGGCAAGGTATGCCAACCAAACACAAAAATTGACTCAGCTGCAGCAAGAGGTACAAGACCTAAGGAAAATGAAGACTCAACAATCGAGTGAGACGATGGACGGTATACAGCGGTATGTGAACGTCAACATAGTATCAATAATGGCAATAATAGCCATAGCAGCAATAATCACAGCCATAATTATACGACTAAGAAAAAACAAAAACATATGTTTTGAAAAAGAGGTTAAAGTCAAACACAAAGAGAACAAGAGGGCAATAGCCACAGAGACGGCAGAAATATTCAGATATAATATCAGACCAAACCAGCAAGAATCACTCGATCGTTTATGATAATGATTCAGAACTATCATCATAAAAAAGAGACAAGAAGGAAGAGGGGATTATATATACAAAGTAGTTTATTAAGAGCACTCAGCCCCGAAATCAGGCGATAAATCATAAGTTTCATCTGGAGCAAGCGGCGCAGGAGGAATGCCTCGTATGACACGGGTCACGTTAAGACGCACTACGGCGAAGCGGTGGTCGGGAAGGGCCAGGACGGATCCGGGATCGACCCTAACAATCTTGTCAGGAGGAAATGAAACACCATTACACCGTAATAGAAGTGGCCTCCGGATCGCCGCATATAGTACTCAGGAAGATCATCCACCAACGTCCAGTATTTATGAACTAGAAGAGAGCAGGAAACTCCGACGATGTCGACAACACGGCGGCAAACGAAGATCGACATGGCTACATTAACTAACCGAGGTAGCAGTAATTTACGACTATTTACACAAAATAGGTGAGGCTTGACTCAGCACGTCGTACCAGAACGATTTTGGCAACACAGCAGAAGGTGTTAGCAATCGAGTCCGGAAACAGTGTCGGACTCCCAGACGTCAGTCTCAACGTCCGACTCAGTTGTCGCGGGCAGAGAAGGACTACTGCTGCGGTACACGGCAGTTACAACGTGGTGGAACTCAAACGCGGTGCCATCATCCATAAGAACGGGGCAGTTCAGACGGACCAAGACGAGGGTCCGGGGAATATGCCAATGGCCACGGTACAGCAAGCCGATGGCACACAGCAACCAAACGGCAAACCGCGGCGGTTGATTGTCGGCCGACGAGAGACCCTGGTGACGCCAGACGACACCCGGATCGCAGCCGGATGACCAAGAAAGTGTAAGGCTATGTGTGACCAGCAGTGGCACTCTTTTATTAAGGGTCATCCCTCAATGGGGGAGAGAATGTTCGTAACTAGCATTCCGAACCAACAACAGCCAAACTTGTTGCAGCTCACATCAGCTGTAACTAGCATGACGGACCAACAACAGCCAATGGTTGCATTACAACTGACAACGCAACGGCGGCATCACCAACTGACCAACTCACCAACACACCTAGCGGCGCACCCGACTCATCAGCGAAGCCGGCGCACCTGACTCACCAGCAAAGCCGGTCAGCTTATTCTGCATAGCAGAAGTTCGTTTGACCCAGCACCATCTCAGCACGGCGAGACACAGTCTGGCACGATAAGCAAAGTATGCTGACTTACTCCGCAATACAACTCATTCCATTACTCTTTTCACTATATTTCCGCATCTAAGTAGTATATAAGCATGTATCACCCACAGAATAAATCAGTTATCTATCCAACGCATGACTACGCGTTTTCACTCGCATTCCGCCGGGGACATAATCGCGTCCAGACAATATCTACAAGTGCAAATTCTACTATTGCTGTAACAGCTATAAGGACAAAGTTCCGTATATCAACATATATTGGTCCACAAGCCACGATTAGGATCAAACAGTTAAGCTAAGTACACACGATGCAAACAATTTGCAGCAAGTTGATTGCTGCAATCAAATTTGCACGTATAAACACTAGTGCAACCATTTTGCTGCAAACAAAAAACTTGCAAAATTTGTTTGCAGCCATATTTTTGGCTTGTTGTCTGTATACATTATTTTACAGTTATCTTGGTTGCTTCAGTTGCTTGCTTGTTTGCATGTGCTGTTTGCTAGTAGTCGCAATATTGCAACATGTGGGATCGCGAGAAAACAATAAAATTAATTGAATTGTACGAGAATTACTCTGTTTTATGGGATTTCTCGTCACCAGACTATAAAAATAAGCATAAGAAGCAAAATGCTTATCACGAAATTGCTGAAAAATTAGACAAAAGTGATGATGAAATAAAAACAAAAATTCATCATTTGCGCAGTCAATTTTTGCAAGAGGTGCGCAGAGTGAAGCAAAAAAAAGAGTGGTCAGGGTACATCGGACAACTATACCAGCAAATGGGAGTTTTACGATGCGCTTAAATTTATTAAAAATGACGACGGAAATAATTATAAAATTCAAAAATTGGTAATTAGTACAATTTATTGAACATTTCGTAGTAATTACTTATTTAATATTTGTTTATATTGCCATGACACTTCACCATCAGGCGAAACAAAAAAATTTTTACGTTCTTCACGGATATCTTTTGCTTCAGTGGAGTTTTGCGTACTTCTTTGAATTGGTATGCAGTTTCCTTCTAACGTCAGATCGTTACGCCAAGTACCTAATACCACTTCTCCATCAACTTCTTTGTCGAATGTTCTATTTGGAGCATATTTTTGTTTTGACTCTTTCTTGGCCATCAACCAGTTATGTAATGCGCAAATTGCAGAGACAACATCTATAGTCTTTTCTGGCCCAAGTTCCAATGGCTTTCATAAAACCCGAAATCTATTTGCCATTATGCCAAAAACATTTTCTCGCAAGCACTCGCAAGCACTGCAAACAAAAATTGAAAATACGTGTAGACACTAACGCAATAAATTGCACGAAATAGCCATGCAAAAGTTTGCATGCAAAAGAAAAATTTATTGAAGCAAGAAATTTTCTTGCAATATTTGCATAGGTCTAAACATTTGTGCAAACTTTTGCTGCAAATTATTTTCCACTTGCTGCAAATTGTTTGCATCGTGTGTACTTAGCTTTAGAGATACAATGTTTTAAAACTAGAGGAATATAGTTTCTATTGCAAAATTATCGATGTAACTTTCGATAACAACGATGTTTTTAAAAGCGGCGATGTATTTTTTAACAAATGTTTCACTAAGAGAAAGAAACGCTAAGCAGCCGTAGGTAAACTTGATAATCGATCACATTTTTTTCAATATATTCCGGCCTGTTCCAGTTTTCACTCGGAAGTGAATTTGTTAACATTTTCGGATTTTCCTTTAACATAATATAATATCCCTTGTTTGTTACCCTTTTGAGTGAAATAAAACAGCTGACTGCAAAGGCAGCCTTATGTCAAAAGCACAAACTTTTCCTCAAATTTTTAGCCAAAGAGCGGATTTTATTTTTGCCCGCTATTGATTTGTATCTATGCCCATTAGCGATGTATACATTTAATGCATAAAATTCAAGAAGCAGTCAATAACTAGTCTTATAACCTATTGCAATTTAAGTGTGTGTTTTAGATAGCTGTTTTGTGGCAGTTTTGTACAATTTTCGCATCCAGCGCTACACAATACTGAAAAAAAAAAGGGTTGCCGAGGTCTCCAAAAAATATCACTATTTAAGAGCGAAACGCTCAGTTTAAGCATTAAATTAAGTGGCATTTTAAACCAAAACATGTTGTTAGGTATCTCGGATAAATAATCATCCTTACCATAAAAAAGCGGGCCCAATAAGAATGTTTGCAAATCATCTCAACAAAACACTTGTTTTCCAGCGTATCATGACAGCCCTAGCCCATTTAAGCCAAATTCGAGCGGAATTTGGAACAAGTGCGGGGGATTTGAAATTATTGTCAAGGCTAAAATTTACCGGGTTTTGAGGTGCAACCACAAAAGAATTATTAATATGCCATATATGTAAATAATTTCGATTCCGATAATGCAATGATCATGAAACATCAAGGAATATCATAAAAATATTATTGGCTTATAAAGCTATCGCGAAATATTTTTTAATAACTAATTTTTATACTGCCGGATTTAAATCCGCCAGACAAATGCATGTCGGAAAGTTTCTGTGTGAATTTTTCGGAAGTTAACAGAGTAACAACAGAGGGAAATTTGAATCCGTGCAGTTCTTTCGGAAGTGAGTCTTGGAACAGGTCTGGGAAATTCGAATCAGTGGGAATCTTTCGGAAGTGAAAACTAGAACAGGGCCGATAAAGTTTTGCTACAGTTTCTTTCAGTTGAAACCCCTTAGGGCGGTCCCTCGTATCAAAATGGACAGGTTCCTGCACATAAGAAGTAAGTATGAGCCGCAGCAGTAGTTACTTAATTATTTCTTACCATGGTGATCTATTTTAGACCATTCATCTCCTTCGCCTACTCCTTCATCTGCTGCGTCGTCCCCTACTCTATATTCGTCTGCTAATATTTTGGAAAATCCAGAATCGGAAATTGACTGCGAACCTCCAGGCATTAAAAAACGGAAGAAAACTAGTTCAGAAGTGTGGAAATACTTTGAGAGGTGAAAAAATAAAATATTTGCCAAATGTCAACTTTGCGGAAAGGGGTATAAAACTTTCGGGAACACAACAAACCTATTAGAGCATTTACGACGCCTTCATCCACTAAAAGTAGCTGCAGCTTAAAAAATCTTAGAAAATTGTATAAGTTTGCTTCAAGATCTGACGAGTACGACTCAGCTTCAAGCAGAAAAATCGAATTGGATAAAGGTCCTGCTAAAATGGTTTCGGCAGATTCTGAACCGTTTAGTATCGTGGACGATAAGGGGTTCCAATATTTTGTAAAATTGCTCGATACAAGATACGTTTTGCCAAGTCGCAAAACATTGCAAAATGTGCTTAAAAAAATCTTTATGAGGAAACGATGACATAATTGAAAGATAAGCTCAGTAAGATCCCTTATTGCTCCCTAACAACGTATTGCTGGACATCTCGTGCAAACGAAAGTGATCTTACGTTGACGTGCCACTTTATTGAAAATTTCAAGTTTATTAGACGAAACCAATCACTGTAGCGACAATATTGTAGGAACCGTAAAAGCAATAAGTCGTGACTTCCAAATTTATGATAAAGTGGTAACTTTTGTTCCTGACAATGCAGCATCCATGAATAAAGCCTGCGCGAATTTGCAAAAAAAGCATCTGGGTTGTTTTGCCCATTCAACTGTGCGGAAAAAGTCCGTTTTTTTTGCATAAAGGCAAATATTAAAAATTACTAATTTAAAAAACAATTTTTTTTTAATACTTGGTTAGGTTAGGTTAGGTACGAACGGCTGCCAGACTATCGTCTGGCACACTTAGACCTCTGTGGGTCCGTTGTGATACCGTATGATCTCGTTTTTCTCTTTTTCGGGGTTCCCTGTCTCATATGTCTCATCATAGAAGCCTAAAAAGCATTTTCGGATGATTAGCATTTCTTCCACCCTGAAGATTTCACAAAAGAGTTTATGTCCTTAAGATTGATCTCCGATATTTCGGCCAGATCTGCGACAGTCTGCTATTGTTCGTGAGTTTGTGCTTGTCGAGTAGATTTAATAGCCGCTTGGCTATCACTATATATTAAGGTGGTGTTCCCTAAGCAGTCAAGTGCTTCCTTTATAGCGTGTACCTCCGCTTGGAAGACGCTGCAGTGATCCGGGAGTCTGAATGACTTCCTGATGTCTAATTGTTCGGAGTATACCCCTCCGCCAACGTGTCCGTCCAATTTTGAGCCATCTGTATAGAAGCAGATTGCGTCTGGCGAGCCCGGTCAGCCCTGCTGCCATTCCTCCCTATCTGGGATCAGGGCCTCGAAGGGTGTGTGTCTATACTCATGAGATTTGCATAGATCCGTTTTCTTCGGAATCGACTTATCATGCTGAAGTATATTGGCATGACCATAAAATTGGGCTTCCATTGCCCGGTATCCCTCAGTCGAATGGTTGCCGATTTGGCCCTCTCCATGCCTGCTTCTTCCAGGCTCGGGAGGTTCAGGATCGCATTCAGCGCTTCGTTTGGGGTAGTTCTAAGGGCTCCACTAATACAAAGAGCCGCCGGGGTCCACCATAGACCCAACCCGTATAGGAGGATTGGCCTGACTACCGCTGTGTAGATCCAGTTGACAATTTTAGGTGACATGCCCCATCTTAGCCCAATTGCTTTTTTACAGGAGTAAAGTGCAATGGTTGCCTTTTTGGTTCTCTCTTGGTTGTTTAAGCCCCATTTAAGGCGCTTATCTAGGTTAGATTAGGTTAGGTTAGGACGGCTGCCAGGCTATAGCCTGGCACACTTAGACCTCTGTGGGTCCATTGTGATACCGTATGATCTCTATTTTTGGGTCCCCTATCCGTTAAGAGTCAGCCTGTAGGTTGGTCGATCAGCAAGTCCCCCATCCGGAGGATTTAATAAAAGAGCTTAGACTCTTCAGATTAATCTGCGATATTTCGGTCAGGTCATTTATGAAAGGATATCCTAAGTGTTTCAGTCTGAGCCTGCATAGGGCTGGGCATGAACAGAGTAGGTGTTCCACCGTTTCCTCTTCTTCCTCATCCCTGCAGCTTCTACAGAAATCATTTTTTGGGGCTTTTAGCCTGCCGGCGTGTGCGCCAACGAGCCAGTGGCCTGTGAGTACTCGAATTAGCATTTAAGGCGCTTATCTAATACCAACCCCAGGTATCTGGCGTGTTCGCTAAAAGAGAGATTGCAGTTGTTTAATATGTGTGGGTTGAGTTGTGGGATCTTGTTCTTATTCGTAAATAGAACAAGCTCCGTTTTTGAGGGATTTACAACGAGTCCATTTTTTATCGTCCATTCCGATAGTATTTTTAGCTTTGCGGTTATAAGATCACAGAGTGTTTGTGGATACTTACCATTAAAGATGTCAGCGACATCGTCTGCGTATGCCACTACATTGCATCCTCCTCCTTCCAGAATTCGCAGTAGTTTATTTACTGCGATATTCCACAGAAGGGGGGATAAAACTGGCCCTTGTGGGGTTCCTCTGTTCACTAGTCTAGTCTGAGTTGAGGCCCCTAGTGCGGCCGTGACCATTCTGCTTATCAGCAATTTATGGATCAGCCCCACCAGTTGAGCCTCAACCCCTAAGTCTGTGAGTGAATCTGTTATTGCTGTTGGTAGCACGTTGTTGAAAGCTCCCTCTATGTCTAGGAATGCGATCAGTGTGTACTCCTTATAGTTGAGTGATTTCTCGATGCTACTTACCACGACATGTAGCGCCGATTCGGTTGACTTACCCTTGGTGTATGCTTGTTGGGCCTCAGACAGTTGTGCCGGGTTGATAGTGGCTCTCAGGTGTAGGCTTAACAGCCACTCGAAGCTTTTAAGACGGAATGATGTCAGGCTTATTGGCCTGAAGTCCTTTGCTGTTGTGTGGGTGGCCTTCACTGCCTTGGGAATGAAGACCACTTTCTTTTCCCGCCATCCGGTTGGTAGCTCTCCTACTGCCAAAGTGGTGCGGAAGATTTTACCAAGCCAATTTATAGCTAGCTGACCTGCTTGTTGGATATGTGCCGGTGTTATTCCGTCTGGTCCCGCCGATTTGTATTGTTTGAAGCTCTGAATGGCCCATTTAATGTTGCGGTCTGATATAAGGAGATCTAGATTGATTCCTTCTCCGATATTTCTTTCTGGAGGATGCCCAGTTTGTTGGCTTCCTGGGAAGTGAGCGTCTAGAAGTAGGCCTAGGGACTCGTTGCTAGAGTCCGACCAAAATCCATTCGCTTTCTGTAGATAGCCTAGGGGCGCGGCAGTCTTGGAGAGTATTTTCCTGAGCCTTGCAGCATCAGTCGTTTTTTCCATGTCAGAGCAGAACGTATGCCATGCGGCTCGTTTCGCTCTTCTAATGGCCTTTTTGTACGAGGCTAATTCGCGTTTGTAGCACTGCCAGTTCGTGTCCTCGTTTCCTGCCTTTGCTCTGTTAAACAGGCCTCTGCAGCTGGATCTGAGGATTGATAGTTGCTGCGTCCACCAGGGGAGTTTTTTCTTCCCTCTTGGTTTCCCTATTGGGCGTGCAACTTTGAAGGCCGAGTTGCAAGCATCTGTGAATGTGTCTACTGTTGTATTCAACTCATGTGGATCTGTTATGCTTTCTGGCGGTTCCGTGGTAAGGATATTCGCCAGAACTTCTTTGTACATATGCCAGTCAGCCCTTCTGGGGTTTGCGAAGCCGACCGGCAAAGGTGAATCAAGGGACAATATTGTTTCAATGAATCTATGGTCTGAGAAAGAGTGCTGGTCGGAGACGAACAAGTTTCTGACTGCACCTACTAGTGAATCTGATCCAACATTAGATCTATGATCGTTTGGCACACTTTGGTTATGAAGGTAAGGACATTGCCCCTATTGCATAAAAATAGGTTCGAGTTAAGAATAAAATCAAAAAGAGACTCACCTTTATCGTTGTTGTTTGGGCAACCCCACTGAGTGTGATGGCCGTTGGCGTCGCAGCCTAATACCAACCCTGTCTTGAGCTCTTCGCATTCCTTTGCCAGTCCTCTGACTAGCGCGTCTGGGCCTTTCTGAGGCCATGTAGGCCGATAGCAGCCTTAAGGAGCCATTTTGCAGCTCCAGGCTTACTGCGGTTTTATCTCAGTTGCTGTAATTGCGAAGCAGAAATATATTAAGATGCCTTTTGGCTAAAATGCAGGTTTGAATTTTACCTTCTTTGGGGTCAAGCATTAGCTTGTACTCTTACCTCCTACCACCCAAGGTTCCTGTACCAGGACTAAGTCGGCTTCGCCCTGAGTCAGGCGAAGCTGTAGTGCAGTCGAAGCTGCCCTACTGTGGTGAAGGTTGATTTGCAGAAGTCTTAGTGACATCTGGATCTGCAACTTCCACCACAGTGACGTCGGCCTCCTCCTCACTCAGGTCCACGTCCTCGATAGCCGGTCCCAGCGCTCGCATTTCTCTGCTTAGCGAGGAATCGGTAGAGTAGCCGTCCTCCGGCCCACCAGGCGCCTCCACCTCTTCGGCAAGCACCTGCTCGGCTAGGTTGCCTGCAGAGCTTCCGGCAGCATTCGAGTCGCCTTTGTAAACCTTCATGTAGACGACACTGAACCCGAAATTGCTCCTGAGGCGGACGTATCGGCAGCCGGCTTTCTGCCACCCAACACCCCCAATTTGGGATGAAGTCCTTTGTGCTCAGCATTTCTGTGGGTTTTTTAAGAGTTCCCGTCTCTGTGTTAGTGTTAGTTTTATTAGTTGTCGTCTCCATGTTAGATCCCACGAGTTGCGGAGACCGCCTTACCCGGGCAGATATCCGCGATGCCCGGGTAAGGCTATAGTTAGAACAGGGGGTCTCCATATCCCTGAGCTCACCGTTCGAGACTGGGCTAGTTTTTGATCCGGGCCCCCAGCCAGGCTGACTCTTGGCACTGTCCGAATTACACCGTAGTCCGGCCTGGAGTGAGATGTTGTTTGGGAGAGGAGGAGGGTCGGTTGTGTGTTGGGTTTTGGGTTTATGTAGAGCAACTATTTAGATGCGGCTGAACAACTCGCATCGTCGGTACTGCGTCGATGCAAGATACCCGCTGGTTGTCCGGGGCTGATTATTTGCTGTGGCTTCCGTCCACGATTTCGTGATTGACTTCTGCCACCAGTTTATTCACAGCTGACCTCCGGAAGTAGGTCGTTCGCTATCCGCAACCTGCGACCCGCTCGGTTTCCCCAGCTAGGCGGCTTCGGAGCCATCTCACAAGTTCTTCAGGCCGAGATCACTACTGTTAAATGAAATGTTTAATTTGGGAGATTTACTAAAAACAAGCTCGTATGTATAAAACAATATATAAAATACTAGCAATACCCGCCGCGACGTTGTCCGCGTCAATTAGCAGAGCATTGCTAGTTTTTTTTTAATGCATATTAGTGCAATAAAAGAAATGTTGGTTACATTGATTAAATTTAAGTGAACCTCATTTCCACACCACCCTGGAGGTAGAGGATTTGGCGCATTTTTTTTAAAGTGGTGTCCCCAGGGGTACCCCAGGCATATTCCACGTGAAGAAGATTTTTAATTGTAACCTTTAATTTAAAACCTCTTGATAAACAACATTTTTTGATTTTCCATCAGGTGCCAAAATTATTAAATTACTTGCCGAACTAACTCGGGAACAGGCAACATAAAACTGACCATGAGAAAAGCAATCCTCTCTTAGATCTAATCCGGCTAACTTTAAAGTCTGTCCCTGGGATTTATTGATAGTTATTGCAAAACAGACTTTCACGGGAAATTGCAGTCTTTTGAATTCAAAGGGTAGGTTAGATGTTATAAGGGGAATTCTAGGTATAAACACCTTTTCACCCTTAGCGCATCCAGTAAAAACTACTGCTTCTATGACAAATTTATGGAGAGCTTTAACTTGCAATCTCGTTCCGTTGCAAAGTTTTGGAGGACTTAAATTACGTAGCAACATTATGGGGGCCCCAATTTTAAGAGAAAGATTATGCAAAGGAAAACCTGGAGGGTTCTGTTTGTTCAGGAACTCGACAGGAAAGTGAACAGCATCTTCTAATACCGTGACTGAGTCAATAGATTTGTATGTTACCTCTTGACCGTCAAATGACTTTAATAGTGAGTCATTTATTGAAGAAGCTCTATCATTCCTTGAAGTTAAAATTGCGCGTTCAGACAACCAATCTAGAGACTTTTCAGCAATGTTTACAATATCAGGAAATATTTTTGAAGTAAGGTCTTCGACTGAAGTTACTAAAGTTCCCAAGCATGTTGGTATCTTTATCTTTCCCTCAATTGTTGGATATATGCCGTCTCCAATTTGGAGTAATGTTTTTGCAAAAAATCCAGCAGATTGATCGCCGTTCAAGTGCACACGCATATTTTTGGTTAAGGCTAGTTTCGTGATATCAGGCCACAGAAAAGAAGATTTTAAGCACGATTTTATTTCATCTGCTCTGGTTCCGCGGGGCACTACTGGAAGGGTTTGACGAAAATCTCCTGCTAAAAGAACTGTAACGCCACCCATTACAAAGTTATTGTCTCGTATATCCTTCAAAGTCCTATCGAGAGCTTCGTAGCCGCCCTTATGCGCCATAGTGCATTCATCCCAAACAATAAGCTTACAGTCTTTCAAAACCATGGCCATATTGGACTGCTTTGAAATTGAGCAATACGGCATTTCCACATTTATTAAATTCAATGGAAGTTTAAATGCAGAATGCGCTGTTCGACCTCCGGTTAGCAAAGTGGCAGCTATTCCAGAAGAAGCGACACCCAAGGCAATATTTTTATTTAAACGAACTTTTGCTAAAATCAAATTCAAAAGGAACGTTTTTCCAGTGCCACCAGGAGCATCCAAAAAATATATTCCACCTCGTTCGGCCTCAACACTTTCTAATATGTGCTTATATGCTACGTTTTGCTCGGCATTAAGTGAATTTTCGTCATTAATAATACCTAATTCATTATTTTCATAGTTGATCTCTCTTAAATAGTCCCTATTTGCTAATGGTTCATCGACTCTGTTTGGCTCAGGTAAACCGTACTCTGATAAAATATTTCCTCCTATAGATAGTACGATATCTTCAATTGTAATTAAACACTTGGTGTGCGCACGCTCCAGAAGGGCTGGATCTACACTACCATCTACTCGCATTTGTATTTGGTACACAATATCTTCTGAGAGGCTTGATTTGTGCTTATCCCAAAGATGGAGTGGATCGCTTATTTGGCAAGATACTAACATTATTGCAAATAGTTCTCGCAATTTTGTTGGCATTTGACATTGTGCAGCTTCGGTCAAGGTCAAGTCCCAATGATTATCATCTTCCAGTAAGCCCAAAGCTTTGCAAGCCATTTGGAAAGTATTGTATTCAACACCATTTACTGTTTTTAAATCCAAGAATGAGGTTGGACCTCTAACCTCATGGAGTAAAAGTCTAAGATAATAACATTCACTATTTTTGGGATGAACAGTGTACACACGACCCAAACATTGATCTTTTTTAACCCCAGGGAAATTTGGAACGTCAACCCCTCGTTTTCTTCTTTGAAATGATTTGTTATTCCACGTGTAAAAAGAAGGCACTTCGGCATAAAGAAGGGTTCTCGCAAATGAGTCAATTTTGCAAAGCTCAAAAAAGGCAATTAGTGTCGTAGTTGGCGGATTCATTATCTGATTATCCAATTGATTTGGATTATCTGGATTGAAGTATATCCTTTGACCGTTTTCCAAATGCACAGCTAATTGAGTGATTGCTGGATATCTCTCATGTATGGGAAACGCTAAAATTCTCCATACCGCTTCTGAGCTGCTTATATATCGACCACTTTCATATAATTTTATTTCGTCTCTTACGTTTTCTATTGCAATTGTCGCTTGATCACTCCCTTTATTAATGTACTTACAGACATACTTAATAGACTTTACTGAGCTGCAGTATTCTACATTTAAATGGGCTCTAAGAGCACGCGAAAGAGTTGGATTATACGGCACAACCCAACGGTTGTCTATAATGTTACCATTGATAACAATAGTAAAACCACTATCTATTGGAGCCCTTCGCCTATATTGTGGGTAACCGTCTTTCCCAGTCAAAGTATCTTTCAAAAACTGCCTTGGAAATCTTTTTGTGCATTTACCTTCATTCATGCAAGGCGATTTCGAATTTAATGCCCCGCAGGGTCCATGAATCATATTTGCCTTGACGATATCATGAAGTAGAGGATCCTTATCAGGATCGGGAATTTCAGCACTTATGATAGAATCAATTTGCTCAGGCATAATATGAGATTTTAGCCAAAGAAGTATGTGTACATGTGGCAGGCCACGCTTTTGCCATTCTATTGAATACATGAAGCACTGGACCTCACCAAATAAATTGCCTTTATCCAATAAAAACATTAATATTTTTACCTTTAAATGAAAAATTCGAGCAATAATGTCATGGCGATCATGGGGTTTTTGACCCGGATATAACGCTTTGGTTATATCATCCCATTTAGGATTGCATGTAAATGTTATAAAGAGATCAGGGCGACCATAGTGTCGAACATACGTCATAGCATCCTGCGTCTTTTCATGCATATATCGTGCGGAACCAGTAAATGTTGAAGGTAAAATTACCATTTGACCAAGTTGGCGTGCATCTGCATCTTGGCCGCCTATTGCATCTTTAAGATGTATATAAGTTTCTGCTCTTAATTTTGCTTGATTGTTTCGAATAAAATTTAGTCTTTCACTATCGATTTTTGCGAACATATCTGTTAAAAATTGACTAAGCAAAGATCTGGAACGCAATAAATGATTGTCTTCAGATGATCGAACCATTATTCTATAACTATAGAAGTCTAATGCTGACACGGTCTTTTTCAACTCTTTTTTTGACACTGGATCAATTCGAGGTATGTTAATAGAATATCCATCCTCTCCATGACAAAATAGTAAAGGATATTGTAAACTATCATATGAGCGATGGATTTCACTTATGCGCTGAAGTTTGTTTTCATAACTTTCAATAACAATGTCTCGCTTTTGAAATTGTTCTCCAATTAATACCAAAGCTACTTCTTTGGCTGCAGGAGCATTATAGCGACCTCTATGAGCATCAGATGGTTTTTTTTCAGCGTGAATAACCATTTTAAAATCCTGACAATTTTTTGGAACTTTTTGTAGTGCAGTTTTGAACCCATTAATATATGGATTACAATTGTGCAGCATTATTTGGAGTGCCTTTACCAAGTCATGTTTAACGTCAGAATAATGTTTTCTCCTTAAATTAACTTCTGTTTCATCCTCGCCAACAAAATAAATTTGCAAAAACTCAGCTTCCTTTTGAGGAGCCGGCAAGAGGCTACCAACCAAGTGATACACTTGACCTTGAACTTTAAATGTAGGCATGAACCTATCTTTGACAATTTTCGTACTACCAAATGACGTCATTTGAAAGCAATTGTTGTACTTTCTTATAAACGCCATGAAGTGATTATGGTCAGGATGACTACCCATCATCAAGCTATTTAGGGGCTCTGGTAAATTTTTGTAAGAAGGAAGTTTAACTTTTCCTTCTTTACAACATATACCTTTAGGCTCATTTTTCCATTTTAAAGCTCCACAAAATCCGCACTTCTTGTCCATCGCTCCTAATTGAACATACTTATCAGTATCATAGTCTATCGCAGCATTATAATGAAATGCTGAATTTTCTTTTATTTCCCAAGACGCGGCAGCTTCTACAGTTTCTGATTCATTTGCATTTGCACCTACAGCTTCTACGTTTTCTGATTCATTTGCGAGTCTTTTATTTTTAGCCTTTTCACGATACTTTTGTGATGCAGTCTTTGATATTTTTTTAGCTGTTCGGTCAGAAAATCGGACTCGCCTTTTTTTGGTTTTTTTGGGGGTGGGTGGAAGATAAAATTCGCTTGGAGAAGGAGAATTCGTGTTTTGCCTCTCTTCTAGTGGAACTAACACATCAAAATGTCCATTGGAAGGATCGCCACTAAAACGCAGTCTTTTAATAGGACTCCCTTCTGTTCCAAAGTGGGTAAGAAAATTTCCATTGGAGTAGATTTCAATAAAAATTGGGTACAATTCCCCTGCAGCCATTAACTCAGAAGTACCACCATAAGTGTGAGGGAGCATCATTTCACGTTCATAATCTAAAGGATTGTCATAAATGTTTCCTTCAGAATTAACCGTATAATTAGCGAAATGATTCCACCGTCCCACAACACTCCTAACTATGGCCTGGCGTATTTTAGCAGACAAACCTTCATTTCCATTTAAAATGTAGGAAAGTGCATTAAATAGGCAAGCTCCATCGCCTGTTATTGAAACTATGGAGTGAGGGACTAATACACCGTCTATCCTTAGGTTTTCAATATGCATATTAACCGTATCAAATTCTATCGCAGCATTATTATGTCGTGCAGTTTCAACGTTTTCTGCCTGATTTGTTAGTCTATTATTTTCAACATTTTCACAATACATTTGTAGTGCAGTCTTTAATTTTTTCCCCCTAATTCGGTCAGAAGATCGGACTCGCCTCCTTTTGCTTTTTTTTGGGGTGGGTGGAAGATAAAATTCGCTTGGAGAAGGAGAATTCGTGTCTTCTAGTGGAACTAACACATCAAAATGTCCATTGGATAGATCGCCACTAAACCGCAGTCTTTTTATAGGACTGCCTTCTGTTCCAAAGTGGGTAAGAAAATTTCCATTGTAGTAGATTTCAATAAAAATTGGGT
This sequence comes from Drosophila lutescens, assembly GCA_037075285.1. Lineage (NCBI taxonomy): Eukaryota > Metazoa > Arthropoda > Insecta > Diptera > Drosophilidae > Drosophila > Drosophila lutescens. The sequence continues at coordinate 113,538 of JBAMCF010000486.1, forward strand.
ACAATTCTCCTGCAGCCATTAACTCGGAAGTAGCACCATAAGTGTGAGGGCGCATCATTTCACGTTCATAATCTAAAGGATTGTCATAAATGTTTCCTTCAGAATTAACCGTATAATTTGCGAAATGATTCCACCGTCCCACAACACTCCTAACTATGGCATGTCGTATTTTAGCAGACAAACTTTCATTTCCATTTAAAATGTAGGAAAGTGCATTAAATAGGCAAGCCCCATCGCCTGTTATTGAAATTATGGAGTGAGGGACTAATACACCATCTATCTTTAGGTTTTCAAATGCCATATTGATAACTTAATTAAAAGTTAAACTTCAAAAATTTTCGATTATAAAATGTTTTGTTAAAAACTAACGTAAATTGCAATACATAGAAGTTCACTACGAATGCAAAAGTAAAATTAAATTTGCATTCAGCCTGTAAAATACAGACCGTAGTAAACTTATAATAAGCAATTTATAAAACAAACTGATTTTTTCAGAAGAAAATATTTGCTTTTTTTAAAACAATCTACCGAAAATCGCAATACATAAATGCAATTAAGTTGACAACGAATGCAAAAAAAACTTTAGTTTGCATTCAGCCTGCAAAATACAGACTGTAGAAAACTTATAGTCAGCAATTATGTTTTGTTAGAAACTATTGAAAATTGCAATACATAGAAGTTCACTACGAATGCAAAAGTAAAATTAAGTTTGCATTCAGCCTGCAAAATACAGACCGCAGTAAACTTATAATCAGCAATTTAAGAAACAAACTGATTTTTTCAGACGAAGGTATTTGCTTTTTTTTAAAACAAACTACTAAAATCGCAATACATAAATGCAAGTAAGTTAACTACGAATGCAAAAATAACTTCAGTTTGCATTCAGCCTGCAAAATGCAGACTGTAGAAAACTTATAGTCAGCAATTTTACAACGTAATTGTTTTCTTAAAATGTTTACTACAAATACGAATTTGTCAAAAATTTGTATTCAGCCTGCTAGAACAGACTGCAGTAAACTCTAAAATGATTTAAGGATTAGTTTAATACAAATGCAAACCTATAATGGAAAAATTTGCATTAGCCTTTAAAATGCAGGCCGTATATATCTTAGCACTACATACTAACCCGATGTTTACTACGAATGAGTATTTAGCCATCAACTAATTTTTCATCCAGTCTATACATATGTAAACAGACTGCAGTAAACTCTCGAGAAAATATAAGCAGCCACAAATAAATAGGTATATTAAAAAGAAGAATACTAATACATGTACAATGTACATACATATATTCCGCAGTTTACTACAAATGAAAACTTTCATTTAGCCTGCTTGACACAGGCTGTAGTTAGCTGCAGAAAAATCATAAATTAGTTTATTATTTTGCACTCAAACCAATTATAAATATACATATGTACACATGTAAGAAATATAGCTTACTCGAAAATGTATTTCAAAAAAGAATAGCCAGGATTCTGGAAATTCTTATAGAGCACTCTACTTTTTCACTTCCTCACTCAAATTTGACTTTTTGGTTTGTGGCCTGCGAAAGTGCGCGCAATAACAAAACCAAAACTGTTAAAAGTATCATTTGCTGTCTCTTTCTATTGCTGTCCCTTTCTGTAAGCCAGTGTATGCTGCTGAATAGGAATGCTGCTGCTGTGTCTTTCTATTGCTGTCCCTTTCTGCAAGCCAGTGCAAGCACATTTGCTTTCAACTCAAGGAAGCAAAGCGAAGTTTCTGGAAGAGGAATGTGCAAGAAAGAATAGGGAGAAGAATATGAATAGAAAGAAAAAGCAGCAGCATTCCTATTCAGCAGCATACACTGGCTTACAGAAAGGGACAGCAATAGAAAGAGACAGCAAATGATACTTTTAACAGTTTTGGTTTTGTTATTGTGCGCACTTTCGCAGGCCACAAAACAAAAAGTCACAACCAAATTGAGAAAAGGAATAACAAAAAAAGAACTAAAAAATTACAAAAACAACTGCGCAAAATAAAAAGACTCACATTTGTTAGTTTTTTTAATGTTTTATTTATTGAAACTGTTAAACTGTTAACTTTACTGTTTAAGGGCGAAATATGCCATGATTTTGGGGGGGTAGGGCTCCCATTCTTTCTAAATACTCCACCCTTGCAGTCAGGGCCCTAATATCCTGCTGAGCCTGCTGCAAGGAGGTGGACAGGACTGCCACCTGATTGTGGACCTGTCCCTGCCGCTTCCAGTAACTTGGCCTCTGTTGCTGGGGAAGCCGCTGATCTGGCTGCGCTGCTGCGTAATGCGCATTTTGTTGCTGGATTGGCTGCTGTTGTTGTTGCTGCACATGCTGTTGTTGTTGTTGCTGCACATGCTGTTGTTGTTGGTATGGATGCTGTTGTTGTTGATTTTGCTGCTGTTGTTGTTGATTTTGCTGCTGTTGTTGTTGGTTTTGCTGTTGTTGTTGTTGTTGGTTTTGCTGTTGTTGTTGTTGGTATGGCTGCTGTAGTTGTGGGTTTTGCTGCTGTTGTTGTTGCTGGACTTGGGGTTGAAAGTCCTGTTGCTGTTGCTGAATCTGTGGCTGTTGCTGGCCTAATTGGCGAAGTAGGGCCGCGTTTACCGCCCAGAGCCGATAAATTTCCATTTGAAACTCGTTAGGTGGCGCCTGGCCACCCGCACGTCCGTCTTGTGCATCACCCATTTTTGAACTGACGAAAATCAAAGCGAGGATCAACTGCTTCTTTTCGCTTGCATATATGTATGCGTCGCCAACATATATTTGTCTCACTCACACCAGAGGTCAAATAGGCACAATTTTGTGTGTGTGAGCTTTTTGTTTTTTTTCTACTTATATTAGAAGAAGAAGAAACTCATCCAAACACACAAATGTGGTAAAAAGCTTTGGCACAACAATCTAATTCTGAGAAATGAAGTACTTTTGAACAAACATACATATATCCCAAATCATAACATTACATAAATTTTCCAGTTAATTGAAACGCTTTATATGTATCTGTAAGGTATGCTATGCTTTCTATACCCAATGATAGCAACAATAGATACGATTTCGCTGATTTGAAACAAATTTTTAAAAATCTATATCAAAACTTAAATTGTTAAGAAAGTTTCGATAAACGTTTCAGTTATTTCTTTTGAGTGCATTGAAGGATGCATTACCATCGGAAATAGTTCAATTTTATTTTTAGGACTGACAAAGCTAATAAAATAAATTAGCAAATTAAATGGGAATTTTAATTTTTGAACGCTAAATTTACATTTAATATTTTAAACACAATGATGTGCATATTCTGTTTTTTAATAATATTTTTAAGAATAGAGCTCAAAAACTCATGCTGCTAAATTTTTTCGTAGCTAAATTTTTTCGAGTGTATAAACGTAAACAACGTTCGGCCGAATAGTCTTCCCGAAACATTGAAAATTTAGGAACAATGCATACACAGAGAGAATTTTTCATGAACGTTGCACTCAAATTGACAATTTTTTACTCAAAATATAACCAAGTACTCACTTTAAGTAAAAATACTCACTTTGAGTACAAAATTTTAAAATAATATACCTTGGAATTAAGTCTTTTTCGAGATTTTTTTCTCAAAAAACGGGGGAAAAAAAGAGATAAACAATAAGGTTAAAGTATTAGGCTTTTTTTTTCCAAAGTTGTCCACAAAATCAGTACTTCCTCAAATTGAGAATACAAATACTTAATTTGAGAACGTCAGTCTTCTTGAAAAATTCTCTCTGTGTAGAACTCAACATAAATAGGTAAAATAACTTTGGGATTGTACGGCAAATCTTAAAAATTTTTGCGGTATGGCTTGAGCTGGTAATATCAAGATGATCAGCGTTGCTAAGTGAATATTACATCTCCTAACTGGAAATTTTTAAATGTGTATGCAGATACTACATTTGTGTTGGAGAGAAATGCACTTGTATGTCGCAATACATAAGTATGTCGCAATCGTTTTCGTCAATTTTGTTGTTTGCTGCTGAATATTTTAGCTGGTCTAAAAAAGTAGGCACAACGCATACATACATGCCGACTTTTCAATGTGTGTGTAAGTCGTTGCGTTTTTTACATTTAAATGTGACGACTACAATTTTTCCCTTCTTTCCCCTTAAATACCATCGAATGAATTATTTAAAATCAAAACAAAAATACCTTATGAATTTAACAAATTAGCTACACATTTGGATTTAGAACTGCATGTATTAGATAGTCCAAATAGTACAATTTTGATCAGGTGTTTCTAAACCAAAAAAAACTTTGGCCGCCTCTCTTTCGCTTCAAATGACTCTCTCTGCTTTTGCCCCTCTCGCTCTGCTTCTCCTGACGTTGTTTTTGTGAGAGCTGTGTTCGGAATTCGTTCGTGAGCGCTGCGAACTACCGAAGCAAACAAAAAACAAAAACAACGCGCAGCCAAAAAGGCCCCCCGCAACCCCCGCAAACTTACAAAAAACATCATATAAAATCAACCGTGGGTCCAAAAAAAAAAAAAAATACCTTACTGATTGTATGGCATAGCTCCATAAAATAAACCAAAAACGGATCCGATCGCATAATCGGTGCGAAAAAATTAATTAAGTGCCCCAACCGGAAGTCGGTTGGGGCTCATCTTCTGGGCTTTCAAAGATTTCCACAAATAAAGCTTAAAATAAAAATATCAACTTGTTTGGTTGAAAACTGTGGGAATGGTTGATGTTTTAATCAAGCAATTTCGCATTTTTCGAGAGTCCTGGGAGTCCTTAGGAGCCGAATTTCAAAAAATCCTTTCTTAGTGCACACCTCCTCTAACACACGATTCAGCCCCAATTTTTTCCAGAATTTTAGGTCTTATGGTTTGGGCTGGGGGAACATGACGCAAATCGACTTCTACTCTTTTATAGTAATACTCGATAACAGCCAAACATCCCAATCTGTTTTAATCTGTTCTGTGGCTTCTTTCTATTGTACCTAAAGTCTGGTGGTGGTGTGCAGTAGATGTTATGTTTTCAATATTTAGATATTTATATATTTATATAAATCTTTGATTACTGAATTCTTGTATTCTGTACCCGTACTTTAAAATAAAAGATTCGAATATAGCTTTTGCTACAGTTTCTGCACCTTTATCTGGTATTGGTATGGCAACAAGATATTTTGTTAAGTTGCTTTTGCTAATCCGAATAATCTTATAGTGACTTTTAAAATTTGCTTGTTTATGTCTTTGAGTTCTTCGATGCTTATTCTTGATAAGGCATCTGCCACGTAATTATTTTTTCCCTTAAGGTATTCTGCTGTGAATTGAAATTCTTCTAGATCTAGTCTCATTCTTGTTAACTTGGAAGTTAGATTTTTCATTGAAAACAAATATGTTAACGGTTTATGGTCTGAAGTGATTTATAGCCCAGTGTATTGCTGTTAGTTCTTGTTCGGTTGTTGATTTTTTACTTTCGCCTTTTGTAAATGTTCTTGAGGCGTATGCTACCGGGAGATCAACTCCATCGTGTGATTGAGTTAAGACTGCTCCGCAAGCTTGCTTGCTTGCATCTGTTGTTATACAAAATTCTTTACTGAAATCTGGGTTTTGTAGAAGGGTTGGTTGAATTAATGCATTTCAAAGGTATTCAAAAGCTTTTTGGCATTCAGGTGTCCAAAAAAAATTACATTTTTCTTGCAAAGGTGGGTTAAATGTCTCGAGTAATGAGAGAAATTTGGTATAAAGCGTCGGTACTAATTGCAGAAAGCTATGAATCTTCTCGATTCATCTGCATCAGAAGGGACAGAGTATTTAGTTATTGCATCATATTTTTTATCATCAGGTAAAATTCCTTTGTTTGTACATTTATGTGACTTCGTGCATAAAGAATGAACATTTTTCTGGATGAAGTTTTAGATTGTGTTTTCGACATAGGTAAAATACGTTAGTTAAGTTTTTAATTATATGATTTTTGGAACAACCTATAACTATTAGATCGTCCATGTAAATAAAAGCTTGGGATGGTTCTAGTCCCGAAAAGGCTAATGTCATCATTCTTTGAAATGAACTAGGGGCGATTTTACACCGTAAGGTAATCGTTTAAAGCGGTATAAGCCAGTGCTCGTTGAAAATGACGTTATGTCTCTGAATTCTTTTTCTAAAGTTATTTGGTGGAAACCAGACATTAAATCTAAACATGAAAAGAATTTTGCTCTGCCAAGTTGATCGAGTATATCGTCGATTCTTGGTAATGGGAATTTATCTGCTAATAATTTTTTATTTATTTGTCGGTATTGAATAACTAATCTCCACCGTTTTTCTTCTGTTCCGGGATGTGATTTCTTTGGCACAAGAAGTAATGGGCTATTGTACTCTGATACGGAGGGTTCTACAATGCCATCTTTAATTAGTTTTTCGACTTGTTTATCTATTTCTTCTTTTTGGCTATGGGGTGTTCGATAGTTTTTAATATAAACTGGACTTATTTTTTGTTCATAAAAATTATTGGAGGATATTGGTTCCGTTTCTAATCCGAATATATCAGTAAATTCGGTGCATTGTTTACTGAGTGTACTTTTTAACATTTCAGGAACATTTTTTGTTAATTTGGATAGAACCTCATTTTGTCTGATTTTATAATCTGTGCTTTGTGTTTTTTAAAAGTTATCTAATGGTTCGTAGTCGATGTTAAAAATGTATATAATTTTATTGGATTCGGTTGTGTTTAAAATGCGGAAAAAAGTATTATTAGAATTGGCTATAGTGCTTGCTATTATTACGCCATCAGATGTATATTGTTTTTAATAAGTATCTCTTTTTGAGACGTGTTTACATAAATTTGTCTTACAACTTCGGACCTAGCAGGAATTATTAAGTTATTATCTATTGAATGTATAATCGGAATGTTGATATTTTGATCGAAGTTTTCGGGTCTAGCTATTAACCAATCGTTATCTGTCTGAAAGTCAATTTGCCAATTAAATGTTTTTAGGAAGTCCATTCCTACTATACCATCACAAGGTATCGGAAAGTTATCATCAACTATTTGAAATTTTAAAGGGATTATAAATTTTGCTGTTTGTATTTCTATAAATGCTAAACCTTTGGATTTAAGAGTACCTTCTCCTATTACAGACAATGTTATTATTTTTGATGCGTCTATGCTATCATAGTTATCAGAGTTTATTTTTAAAAGACTTAAATCAGCGCCTGTATCAATTAAAAGGGTTAAGGGGGTTTTTGTTTGATAATTTTTTATTTGAATGTAAACGTTGAGACTAAGATTTACTTTATATATTCGTTTTGTGTGGCTTATTTTTCTTAAGGGAACTTCCTAGTTTTCCTGTTCAGTACCAATAGCTTTTTCCTCTATTGTTTGAATTATTTTGAGAGGTGCCTCTTTGAGCATTTGAGTTTCCTCTATTGTTTCTTTTATTGTATACATTACACTGTAGTTATTTGTTTGTTGATTACTGCAGTGTCTGTATTTTGTTATAGCGTCATTCATATTATTAAATGAGCTAGCTTCCAAAATTGTTTTTGTTTTTCCGCTTTTGCAATTCTTTATCAAAGTGGATATAGCTTCAGCACGCTTCTAGTAGTTTACGCATGTTATTAAGTTCGTTTGTAAACTGAGTTGCAGTTTTTCCTTTTTGGTAAATATTTGCCATTTTAGCTTTAATTACTTCTGAGGTTTCGCCAACAATTGTGATTTGTAGTTTATTAATAATAGCATCAATTTTGCGTTCATTTTGTACCTTATAAAGAGTTGAACCAATTATTCTTCATATGGCCCTTTTGTCATGTTGACTATTTTTATTGCTGTGATGAACCTTATAAAGAGTTCAACCAATTATTCTTCATATGGCCCTTTTGTCATGTTGACTAATTTTATTGCTGTGATGAATCGTTGGAGATGAATTTTATTCCCATCGAATTTTGGCACTGCATTTGAAATATCTTTGATGTACGCCCTTTGGGCGGCCGTTTCGTAAGGCATTGTGGAAAGATTACTTTCTAATATTCCTTTGTCTGAATCAGAATCGTTATTTTCTTGACCTGATAAATGAGATTGAATTAAAACAGCGGGAATAACGATTTAGCGTCGCTTGTGAACGGTTGTGTTTACTTTTGTGCTCTGAGTTATTTGTGTTTTTCAGTGATTTTTTGCGAGTGTCTTGTGTTTGTTTATAAAGAAAGCGTAGCCTAACAATTGTGTAAGTGTTTTTAACTAAATCTCCCAATTAACGGGTGCATTGTTCTAGTTATTTTAACATTTATATTTGGATTTGTTTAATCGCTTGTCTTTGTTAGTGTAAATTATACGCTCTAAACTTGCTAAAACTCTTGTAATCTCTCTTCCACTCTCCCACTCTCACTCTCTCTGAACTTGCTGTACTTCTATTTCTCTCTCTCTTGCTTGCTTTACATTTGTAACTGTTCGTGTGTATAGTTGTTGGTGCCCCACAAGCCACGCTCAGTCGATAGAAGTTTTTTCTCTCGCGCTCTCTTGTTTTAATTAAACTCGCGATCTCGCGCTCTTATACTTTTCGTTTGTTTTGTGTCTTTGCGGTTTTGCGAATTTGATCCCAGTGCCAAATTTACTTGAGGTATATTTTCCACATTTAATTTTCTATTTCTTTGAATAACCTTTTTTTCCTATAAAATGGCCCTTATCTGTACAAAGAAAAGTTGTTCTCTTCCGATGTCAACTAAAGATTCTTTTATTATCTGTTGGCTCTGCGAATCGGTCATGCACGTCAAATGTGCAGGATTTACTGGCAGAGTTAAAGACTTCATTGAAATGCATACCGGTCTCATGTGGGCATGTGAGTCCTGCAAGGAAATGACAGTCGAAATGAGCAGCTTTATGAGGCAGACTCGAGACGGACTATTGAACCTTTCACGAGTTGTTAAACAGCTTAATGACGGGTTCAACTCAGTTTGTGACCAATTTAATAATAAGAAATTATTATTAACCGAGTCGCCTAAACGCAAAAAAGCCAGCTCAGGGGCAGTTAATAAGACCGTGAAACAAAATAAAACATTGAACTCGGTAGCTGCAGCAGTTCCTGTCGGCACAGGGGTAAGCCAGCCACCTGTGCCTATGGTTACAGCCAGTTCCGGAGGTGACCCTGTTTCTGGATGCCAACCTGAGGCACAGAAGTCGGTGCTGACCGTAGATACAGTAGGAACCGCTTCTGGGTCCCAGCCGAGTGAGGTTCAGACTGCTGCTGGGGGGCGTAAGAAACTTTCAGTTGTTCCACATAGGAAGCAATTGTTTGTTTCTAGATTTACTCCGGTTACCAAATCTGAGGATGTTTTGGAATTCATACGTGAAAAATTCCCATCCGAGGACATTGAAGTTGAACAATTTCGATTTTCGTACGCCCGTAGGATATCTTCTTTTAAAATATTTGCTCCGCCTGATGTGTTTAATGTACTACTTTCTGAAAGCTTTTGGCTTAATGATGATTTGGTAATTAAAGAATTACCAGAGAATTCTGACTCTGAAGTTTTGTCAATGAACTTTAACACCTACAGGACCGATCGCTCCCCGCGTAGGGCGGGTGGTGTACTGATTGCCGTTACCTCTAGTTTAACATCGGAGAGACTTAACATTCGTATCCCTAACGATATTGAATTTGTTAGTGTCAAAGTTTCCATTCAATCCTTATCTATTTTTGTAACCTGTTCTTATATTCCTCCTGGCTCTGATTTAATAATTTATGAGCACCATCTGTCTGCTATAAAATCTGTTCAGTCCTTCCTTTCCAACAGAGACCTTTTGATTGTTTTGGGTGACTTCAATCTCCCTAATATCTCTTGGTCTCTTCCCACTGACTCACTTGTAGCTACACCTTTATCTGCCCATGATTTTGTGGATGGCCTTTTAGAATTATCGTTACAGCAAGTAAGCTTTATACGAAATTCATTAAATAGACAATTAGATCTAGTATTTGTTTTGGATCCGCATGAAGTTACGGTATCTAGAATTGACGCACTTGTTGTACCTGAAGACCGGTATCATCCAACATTGGAATTGACAATTGGCCTACCCTGTACTAATACCCTTTCTCCTTTAGTTCCTCAAACTAAAATGAGATGCTTTCGTAAATGTGACTATACTAAACTAAACTACATGATTTCGCAATATAATTGGACTGATTTGTACAATTGCATGGATATTGAATGTGCAATTGAACTTTTCTATAGCGTTTTAAACACTTTTTTGACGAATGCGTTCCTGACAGGCTTCCTCCTAAGCTAAACAGGCCTCTTTGGTTTAACAATGCGCTTCAAAGACTTAAAAATCTTAAATCAAACACTTATAAAAAGTATAAAAAATCGGGTAAGCCATCTGATTTTTCGAAATACGTGGTGGCTCGTTCAGATTTTAATGTTCTCAACAGTCATTGCTATTCCATGTATTTAAATCGATGTAAATTCGAATTTTCAAATGATCCGAAGCAGTTTTATAACTTCGTTAATGCCAAGCGTAAGTCTTCGGCATTGCCTTCATCGGTACGTTTAAACACTCTCTCCTTTTATTCAAATTAGATCAGCTTGGGTTTCCATGTAATCTTTCAACTTGGATTTCAAGTTACTTGAATGGTAGGACTCAGAGGTTTATATTTAAGAGCGCTGTTTCTAAAATGATCAACGTGACATCTGGAGTTCCTCAAGGTAGTCATTTAGGCCCTTTACTGTTTACTTTGTTTATTAACGATCTTCCCTCTATCGTAGCACATTCTCGTGTACTAATGTACGCTGACGATGTTAAGCTTTGTTTATCATATAAAGATGTAGGGTCAGGTTTCAACTTACAGTCAGATATTGATTGTTTTCAGGGATGGTGTGAGTACAACCTTTTAAATCTGAACTGCCTTAAATGCAACGTTATGACTCTTTATAGGGGTACTCCTACGTTTATTAGTTATTCTCTCCAAAATACACCACTCGACCGTATATATTCAATTAACGATTTAGGTGTTCTTCTCGACCCAAAACTTAAATTTGATTGCCACATAATGGCCACTGTCAATAAAGCTATGAGTGTTTTTGGGTTTATAAAGCGTTGGTCAAAAGAATTGGATGACCCTTATACAACCAGATTATTATTTACCTCCCTTGTCCGTCCTATTTTGGAATATTGTTCTTCAGTTTGGAGTCCACAATATCAAGTGCACATCGACCGTATTGAGTCGGTGCAAAAAAAATTTCTTCTATTTGCCCTTCGTAGTTTGAACTGGGATCAAAACGTAAGGCTTCCTTCCTACCAGAGTAGATTACTATTGCTTAATTTACCTACACTTGAAAACCGTAGACTGATGCTTGGTACTAGTTTTATGCATAATCTTATAAGAGGTGATATTGATTCTGTAGAACTGGTAAACCGTTTAACTTTTAATGTTCCCGTTAGACTAACACGAAATTATTACCCTCTTAATTTGCCTCGATGTACATCAAATTTTACTCTGCATGAGCCCTTTCTTCTTCTATGTAAAAATTAAAAACTAAAATTTTATCTCATTTGCTTCAATCTTAGTTGTAGTATTTGTAGTATTTGTTTCATGTATTTTCCTCGCGAACTCGCATTTTTGCCCTAATTGATAAAGGGTCCCGCGCGTAACAAGCACGTGCTTGGTATCGTTGGGCCACTTGTTTGTACTGCTCGTAGTGCATCAACGTCCATCAATTGGAAAAAAAAAAAAAAAAAAAATGGTAAGATTGTTTAAATCTTCTGCCTTTATTTCCTCGCTTTCGGGATCAGAATCTTCCGGTTCTTCTGAGTCAATTTCTTCTGATTTTTTATTGTCGGTTCAGTGTCTGTTTTTATAGTTAGGGGGTATTGAGGATAGTTGGAACTGTTATCTCCAAACTATACTTTTCTTTTATTATGATCAAATTTGATCGTAGTCTGATCAAAAATTTTGATTCTTGTGACCAGTGGGCTTTTTCTAATTTTTCTCTGTGCTCATATGTTAGTCAACGTGCATTGTTAAAGCAAGTTACTAATATTTCGGCATGTTTGTTTACCGTATTTTTCTGAATTGGCCTATTTTGTGCCAAAGATTTGTAAGATTTATGGAATATATTTTTTTGTTCATTTAATCTTTTTTTTAATTCTTCCCATTCCATTTTATTTTTTTATTACTTTTTAATTAGGTGATCGCTTAGAATTGATTTCACCTGAATACCAGGAATGGTGGACAATACTATTGCCTTTTGTGTTTGAGTGCAATGTATTAGGGGAGAGAAGTCCAAATTGAAGGTTTCTAAATATAACAGTTCTAACTCATAAATACTTATTGGAGTCGTTGAGACTAATTGCTGAATTCTTTCGGTAAAATAAGCATCCCTATCATAAACTTGTCTAATAACTTCTTAAGTAGTCATGATTGGTTTTTTTTGTACTTTATTTCAAATATATATAATTTATTAATTTTGTTTTTTAATTTTGGTTACTTTCAATAATAATTATAATTATGAAGAGTAGCTTTTTTTTTTAAATTTTGTCCAGGTCATTTGCTTGACTCTGGAATCTTTTGCGCAAACACTTGTTGTGGAACTTGTACATTTTCATAAAAAAATTTGCTGACAATATAACGACGATTATTAGTAATAGTTAGTTACCTTTTTCATATCAATATTTTCTGATTCTATTTATACCCGTTACTCGTAGAGTAAAAGGGTATATTGTATTCGTGCAAAAGTATGTAACAGCTAGAAGGAAGCTATTTGTCGGAGGCGGCAGCACAAGCGCGACGTCAAATATATATAATTTATTAATTTTGTTTTTTAATTTTGGTTACTTTCAATAATAATTATAATTATAAAGAGAAGTTTTTTTTTAAAAATTTTGTCCAGGTCATTTGTTTGACTCTGGAATCTTTTGCGCAAACATTTGTTGTGGAACTTGTATATTTTCATAAAAAAATTTGCTGACAATATAACGACGATTATTAGTAATAGTTAGTTACCTTTTTCATATCAATATTTTCTGATTCTATTTATACCCGTTACTCGTAGAGTAAAAGGGTATATTGTATTCGTGCAAAAGTATGTAACAGCTAGAAGGAAGTTATTTGTCGGAGGCGGCAGCACAAGCGCGACGTCGGTACTGCTACGGCGCAGATACCCGCTGACTGTCCGGGGCTACTTATTTACGCTTCATGTTGGGGCTTAGCGGTGGCTGGGCCGTGCCAACATCCACGCTTATTCGTAGCTACCCTAGATAACCAAGGCGCTCGCTATCCGCAACCTGCGACCCGTTCGGTAGCCTTCAGCTGGGCACCGAGCTTAGCCATCCCACTAGCTCATTACTAATTGTAATATATTTAAAATGATTTTAAGGTGTGTTACATTGGATATGTGTGTGGCTTGATCTTTCCCTCCACACGAGGTCTTAACTCTCTTCTGGTTGGAATTATGTCAACATACTCAGTGGTGTCATTATTATCGTTTGGAAATTCACTAGAATGGATGCTTATGATGGGAGTGTTAACCTCATTATGCTCTCTAGTTTCTGAATTATTTTCATTATTATACCCTTGCAGAGGGTATTATGATTTCAGTCAGAAGTTTGCAACGCAGTGAAGGAGACGTTTCCGACCCCATAAAGAATATATATTCTTGATCAGCATCACAAGACGAGTCGATCTAGCCATGTCCGTCTGTCCGTCTGTCCGTCCGTTTCTACGCAAACTAGTCTCTCAGTTTTGAAGCTATCGGGTTGAAACTTTCCCAAAAGTCTTCTTTCTATTGCAGGTAGTATATAAGTCGGAACCGACCGGATCGGACAACTATATCCTATAGCTCCCATAGGAATATTCGGAAAAATAATGGGAAAAAATTATAACTTCGGTGTCTTTTGACATTTTACCTTCTTCTCTTAGGAATGTTATTTTTTATATATTTCTGAATTTCGAATTAAATATTTAAAAAATCGGATCACTATATCATATAGCTGCCATAGGAACGGTCGAAAAATTAAATGGAAATAATAGGAAAAAAATTATATCTTTGTTGATTTTTATTACACTCTCTTCTACTCTGGGATATGACTATTTTTAAATATTTCCGAATTTCGATTTTAATTTTAAAAAGATCGAACTACTATATCATTTAGCTGCCATAGAAACGATCGAAAAATTAATGTGAAATAATAGGAAATCTAACATTTTTGCGATTTGTAAAGTAATAAAATAATCTGCCGAAGCTAGCTTCCTTTCTTGTTTTTTATTTGATCCATGTGACGCTTTATTTCGCGGTCATTGTTGGATAAAACACAACTGTAGGATCGAGAGCCTAACTGCTGTTTTACAGTCGCCTAAGTCCAACTTGCCTTGTTAGGATTTATGTAATCTCTGACTAACACTTCTTGTCCTTGTCTAAAATGTACGTTGCGCTTGCCCTTATAGTTTAGAATTGATTGCTGCTGTCTACTTTCTATGCGCTCTGTGACTTTGGGTGGTTTCATAAACCAGAATCTGGTTTTTAGAGTTCGACCTAAAAATAACTTAGCTGGTGATTCTCCTGTTGTGCAATGAACTTTGTTCCTGTAGTCCATCAAAAATCTGTTCAAGACGGTTTCAAAATCTTGATAGTTATCACCTTTCATGTTCGCGTAAAGCGATTTTTTTTTTTACAGTTTTTACGAAATTTTCAGTTTGTCCGTTTGTCGAAGGGTGTCCAGGAGCTGACAAACTGTGCCCTACGCCAATATTCAACATGAAAGTTTTGAAATCATTAAAAGTAAACTGGCGACCATTGTCGCTCACTAAAACATCTACTAAGAACAAGTCTCTTAACATTCTTATTGTAAACGATAAAGTAATCTTCTTTTTTTTTAAAAACTTCGACACATTTCGAATAAGAGTCAATAACTATCAACAAACAAAAGTTTTGAATAGGAATTATGTGAATTCGGCTCCAAACTTGAACGTTTGATTTCCAAGGGATTAATAAACCCTTTTCTGGACTAGACTGCAATTGTTGACATGGTTCACACTGTGTAATCAGTTCTTCTATTTGTGTATCAATTCCTAGATGAGATCTGTGCATCTCATGTAACACTTCTTTTCTTAGTTTGGTGGGAACTACTACTCCATATCCCCATAAAATGCATTCAAATTCTACTGAAAATTCACTAGCCCTGCTTTTAAAACTAGAAAAGTCGTTACTGGTTATCGAGTATTACTATAAAAGAGTAGAAGTCGATTTGCGTCATGTTCCCCCAGCCCAAACCATAAGACCTAAAATTCTGGAAAAAATTGGGGCTGAATCGTGTGTTAGAGGAGGTGTGCACTAAGAAAGGATTTTTTGAAATTCGGCTCCTAAGGACTCCCAGGACTCTCGAAAAATGCGAAATTGCTTGATTAAAACATCAACCATTCCCACAGTTTTCAACCAAACAAGTTGATATTTTTATTTTAAGCTTTATTTGTGGAAATCTTTGAAAGCCCAGAAGATGAGCCCCAACCGACTTCCGGTTGGGGCACTTAATTAATTTTTTCGCACCGATTATGCGATCGGATCCGTTTTTGGTTTATTTTATGGAGCTATGCCATACAATCAGTAAGGTATTTTTTTTTTTTTTGGACCCACGGTTGATTTTATATGATGTTTTTTGTAAGTTTGCGGGGGTTGCGGGGGGCCTTTTTGGCTGCGCGTTGTTTTTGTTTTTTGTTTGCTTCGGTAGTTCGCAGCGCTCACGAACGAATTCCGAACACAGCTCTCACAAAAACAACGTCAGGAGAAGCAGAGCGAGAGGGGCAAAAGCAGAGAGAGTCATTTGAAGCGAAAGAGAGGCGGCCAAAGTTTTTTTTGGTTTAGAAACACCTGATCAAAATTGTACTATTTGGACTATCTAATACATGCAGTTCTAAATCCAAATGTGTAGCTAATTTGTTAAATTCATAAGGTATTTTTGTTTTGATTTTAAATAATTCATTCGATGGTATTTAAGGGGAAAGAAGGGAAAAATTGTAGTCGTCACATTTAAATGTAAAAAACGCAACGACTTACACACACATTGAAAAGTCGGCATGTATGTATGCGTTGTGCCTACTTTTTTAGACCAGCTAAAATATTCAACAGCAAACAACAAAATTGACGAAAACGATTGCGACATACTTATGTATTGCGACATACAAGTGCATTTCTCTCCAACACAAATGTAGTATCTGCATACACATTTAAAAATTTCCAGTTAGGAGATGTAATATTCACTTAGCAACGCTGATCATCTTGATATTACCAGCTCAAGCCATACCGCAAAAATTTTTAAGATTTGCCGTACAATCCCAAAGTTATTTTACCTATTTATGTTGAGTTCTACACAGAGAGAATTTTTCAAGAAGACTGACGTTCTCAAATTAAGTATTTGTATTCTCAATTTGAGGAAGTACTGATTTTGTGGACAACTTTGGAAAAAAAAAGCCTAATACTTTAACCTTATTGTTTATCTCTTTTTTTCCCCCGTTTTTTGAGAAAAAAATCTCGAAAAAGACTTAATTCCAAGGTATATTATTTTAAAATTTTGTACTCAAAGTGAGTATTTTTACTTAAAGTGAGTACTTGGTTATATTTTGAGTAAAAAATTGTCAATTTGAGTGCAACGTTCATGAAAAATTCTCTCTGTGTATGCATTGTTCCTAAATTTTCAATGTTTCGGGAAGACTATTCGGCCGAACGTTGTTTACGTTTATACACTCGAAAAAATTTAGCTACGAAAAAATTTAGCAGCATGAGTTTTTGAGCTCTATTCTTAAAAATATTATTAAAAAACAGAATATGCACATCATTGTGTTTAAAATATTAAATGTAAATTTAGCGTTCAAAAATTAAAATTCCCATTTAATTTGCTAATTTATTTTATTAGCTTTGTCAGTCCTAAAAATAAAATTGAACTATTTCCGATGGTAATGCATCCTTCAATGCACTCAAAAGAAATAACTGAAACGTTTATCGAAACTTTCTTAACAATTTAAGTTTTGATATAGATTTTTAAAAATTTGTTTCAAATCAGCGAAATCGTATCTATTGTTGCTATCATTGGGTATAGAAAGCATAGCATACCTTACAGATACATATAAAGCGTTTCAATTAACTGGAAAATTTATGTAATGTTATGATTTGGGATATATGTATGTTTGTTCAAAAGTACTTCATTTCTCAGAATTAGATTGTTGTGCCAAAGCTTTTTACCACATTTGTGTGTTTGGATGAGTTTCTTCTTCTTCTAATATAAGTAGAAAAAAAACAAAAAGCTCACACACACAAAATTGTGCCTATTTGACCTCTGGTGTGAGTGAGACAAATATATGTTGGCGACGCATACATATATGCAAGCGAAAAGAAGCAGTTGATCCTCGCTTTGATTTTCGTCAGTTCAAAAATGGGTGATGCACAAGACGGACGTGCGGGTGGCCAGGCGCCACCTAACGAGTTTCAAATGGAAATTTATCGGCTCTGGGCGGTAAACGCGGCCCTACTTCGCCAATTAGGCCAGCAACAGCCACAGATTCAGCAACAGCAACAGGACTTTCAACCCCAAGTCCAGCAACAACAACAGCAGCAAAACCCACAACTACAGCAGCCATACCAACAACAACAACAGCAAAACCAACAACAACAACAACAGCAAAACCAACAACAACAGCAGCAAAATCAACAACAACAGCAGCAAAATCAACAACAACAGCATCCATACCAACAACAACAGCATGTGCAGCAACAACAACAACAGCATGTGCAGCAACAACAACAGCAGCCAATCCAGCAACAAAATGCGCATTACGCAGCAGCGCAGCCAGATCAGCGGCTTCCCCAGCAACAGAGGCCAAGTTACTGGAAGCGGCAGGGACAGGTCCACAATCAGGTGGCAGTCCTGTCCACCTCCTTGCAGCAGGCTCAGCAGGATATTAGGGCCCTGACTGCAAGGGTGGAGTATTTAGAAAGAATGGGAGCCCTACCCCCCCAAAATCATGGCATATTTCGCCCTTAAACAGTAAAGTTAACAGTTTAACAGTTTCAATAAATAAAACATTAAAAAAACTAACAAATGTGAGTCTTTTTATTTTGCGCAGTTGTTTTTGTAATTTTTTAGTTCTTTTTTTGTTATTCCTTTTCTCAATTTGGTTGTGACTTTTTGTTTTGTGGCCTGCGAAAGTGCGCACAATAACAAAACCAAAACTGTTAAAAGTATCATTTGCTGTCTATTTCTATTGCTGTCCCTTTCTGTAAGCCAGTGTATGCTGCTGAATAGGAATGCTGCTGCTTTTTCTTTCTATTCATATTCTTCTCCCTATTCTTTCTTGCACATTCCTCTTCCAGAAACTTCGCTTTGCTTCCTTGAGTTGAAAGCAAATGTGCTTGCACTGGCTTGCAGAAAGGGACAGCAATAGAAAGACACAGCAGCAGCATTCCTATTCAGCAGCATACACTGGCTTACAGAAAGGGACAGCAATAGAAAGAGACAGCAAATGATACTTTTAACAGTTTTGGTTTTGTTATTGCGCGCACTTTCGCAGGCCACAAACCAAAAAGTCAAATTTGAGTGAGGAAGTGAAAAAGTAGAGTGCTCTATAAGAATTTCCAGAATCCTGGCTATTCTTTTTTGAAATACATTTTCGAGTAAGCTATATTTCTTACATGTGTACATATGTATATTTATAATTGGTTTGAGTGCAAAATAATAAACTAATTTATGATTTTTCTGCAGCTAACTACAGCCTGTGTCAAGCAGGCTAAATGAAAGTTTTCATTTGTAGTAAACTGCGGAATATATGTATGTACATTGTACATGTATTAGTATTCTTCTTTTTAATATACCTATTTATTTGTGGCTGCTTATATTTTCTCGAGAGTTTACTGCAGTCTGTTTACATATGTATAGACTGGATGAAAAATTAGTTGATGGCTAAATACTCATTCGTAGTAAACATCGGGTTAGTATGTAGTGCTAAGATATATACGGCCTGCATTTTAAAGGCTAATGCAAATTTTTCCATTATAGGTTTGCATTTGTATTAAACTAATCCTTAAATCATTTTAGAGTTTACTGCAGTCTGTTCTAGCAGGCTGAATACAAATTTTTGACAAATTCGTATTTGTAGTAAACATTTTAAGAAAACAATTACGTTGTAAAATTGCTGACTATAAGTTTTCTACAGTCTGCATTTTGCAGGCTGAATGCAAACTGAAGTTATTTTTGCATTCGTAGTTAACTTACTTGCATTTATGTATTGCGATTTTAGTAGTTTGTTTTAAAAAAAAGCAAATACCTTCGTCTGAAAAAATCAGTTTGTTTCTTAAATTGCTGATTATAAGTTTACTGCGGTCTGTATTTTGCAGGCTGAATGCAAACTTAATTTTACTTTTGCATTCGTAGTGAACTTCTATGTATTGCAATTTTCAATAGTTTCTAACAAAACATAATTGCTGACTATAAGTTTTCTACAGTCTGTATTTTGCAGGCTGAATGCAAACTAAAGTTTTTTTTGCATTCGTTGTCAACTTAATTGCATTTATGTATTGCGATTTTCGGTAGATTGTTTTAAAAAAAGCAAATATTTTCTTCTGAAAAAATCAGTTTGTTTTATAAATTGCTTATTATAAGTTTACTACGGTCTGTATTTTACAGGCTGAATGCAAATTTAATTTTACTTTTGCATTCGTAGTGAACTTCTATGTATTGCAATTTACGTTAGTTTTTAACAAAACATTTTATAATCGAAAATTTTTGAAGTTTAACTTTTAATTAAGTTATCAATATGGCATTTGAAAACCTAAAGATAGATGGTGTATTAGTCCCTCACTCCATAATTTCAATAACAGGCGATGGGGCTTGCCTATTTAATGCACTTTCCTACATTTTAAATGGAAATGAAAGTTTGTCTGCTAAAATACGACATGCCATAGTTAGGAGTGTTGTGGGACGGTGGAATCATTTCGCAAATTATACGGTTAATTCTGAAGGAAACATTTATGACAATCCTTTAGATTATGAACGTGAAATGATGCGCCCTCACACTTATGGTGCTACTTCCGAGTTAATGGCTGCAGGAGAATTGTACCCAATTTTTATTGAAATCTACTACAATGGAAATTTTCTTACCCACTTTGGAACAGAAGGCAGTCCTATAAAAAGACTGCGGTTTAGTGGCGATCTATCCAATGGACATTTTGATGTGTTAGTTCCACTAGAAGACACGAATTCTCCTTCTCCAAGCGAATTTTATCTTCCACCCACCCCAAAAAAAAGCAAAAGGAGGCGAGTCCGATCTTCTGACCGAATTAGGGGGAAAAAATTAAAGACTGCACTACAAATGTATTGTGAAAATGTTGAAAATAATAGACTAACAAATCAGGCAGAAAACGTTGAAACTGCACGACATAATAATGCTGCGATAGAATTTGATACGGTTAATATGCATATTGAAAACCTAAGGATAGACGGTGTATTAGTCCCTCACTCCATAGTTTCAATAACAGGCGATGGAGCTTGCCTATTTAATGCACTTTCCTACATTTTAAATGGAAATGAAGGTTTGTCTGCTAAAATACGCCAGGCCATAGTTAGGAGTGTTGTGGGACGGTGGAATCATTTCGCTAATTATACGGTTAATTCTGAAGGAAACATTTATGACAATCCTTTAGATTATGAACGTGAAATGATGCTCCCTCACACTTATGGTGGTACTTCTGAGTTAATGGCTGCAGGGGAATTGTACCCAATTTTTATTGAAATCTACTCCAATGGAAATTTTCTTACCCACTTTGGAACAGAAGGGAGTCCTATTAAAAGACTGCGTTTTAGTGGCGATCCTTCCAATGGACATTTTGATGTGTTAGTTCCACTAGAAGAGAGGCAAAACACGAATTCTCCTTCTCCAAGCGAATTTTATCTTCCACCCACCCCCAAAAAAACCAAAAAAAGGCGAGTCCGATTTTCTGACCGAACAGCTAAAAAAATATCAAAGACTGCATCACAAAAGTATCGTGAAAAGGCTAAAAATAAAAGACTCGCAAATGAATCAGAAAACGTAGAAGCTGTAGGTGCAAATGCAAATGAATCAGAAACTGTAGAAGCTGCCGCGTCTTGGGAAATAAAAGAAAATTCAGCATTTCATTATAATGCTGCGATAGACTATGATACTGATAAGTATGTTCAATTAGGAGCGATGGACAAGAAGTGCGGATTTTGTGGAGCTTTAAAATGGAAAAATGAGCCTAAAGGTATATGTTGTAAAGAAGGAAAAGTTAAACTTCCTTCTTACAAAAATTTACCAGAGCCCCTAAATAGCTTGATGATGGGTAGTCATCCTGACCATAATCACTTCATGGCGTTTATAAGAAAGTACAACAATTGCTTTCAAATGACGTCATTTGGTAGTACGAAAATTGTCAAAGATAGGTTCATGCCTACATTTAAAGTTCAAGGTCAAGTGTATCACTTGGTTGGTAGCCTCTTGCCGGCTCCTCAAAAGGAAGCTGAGTTTTTGCAAATTTATTTTGTTGGCGAGGATGAAACAGAAGTTAATTTAAGGAGAAAACATTATTCTGACGTTAAACATGACTTGGTAAAGGCACTCCAAATAATGCTGCACAATTGTAATCCATATATTAATGGGTTCAAAACTGCACTACAAAAAGTTCCAAAAAATTGTCAGGATTTTAAAATGGTTATTCACGCTGAAAAAAAACCATCTGATGCTCATAGAGGTCGCTATAATGCTCCTGCAGCCAAAGAAGTAGCTTTGGTATTAATTGGAGAACAATTTCAAAAGCGAGACATTGTTATTGAAAGTTATGAAAACAAACTTCAGCGCATAAGTGAAATCCATCGCTCATATGATAGTTTACAATATCCTTTACTATTTTGTCATGGAGAGGATGGATATTCTATTAACATACCTCGAATTGATCCAGTGTCAAAAAAAGAGTTGAAAAAGACCGTGTCAGCATTAGACTTCTATAGTTATAGAATAATGGTTCGATCATCTGAAGACAATCATTTATTGCGTTCCAGATCTTTGCTTAGTCAATTTTTAACAGATATGTTCGCAAAAATCGATAGTGAAAGACTAAATTTTATTCGAAACAATCAAGCAAAATTAAGAGCAGAAACTTATATACATCTTAAAGATGCAATAGGCGGCCAAGATGCAGATGCACGCCAACTTGGTCAAATGGTAATTTTACCTTCAACATTTACTGGTTCCGCACGATATATGCATGAAAAGACGCAGGATGCTATGACGTATGTTCGACACTATGGTCGCCCTGATCTCTTTATAACATTTACATGCAATCCTAAATGGGATGATATAACCAAAGCGTTATATCCGGGTCAAAAACCCCATGATCGCCATGACATTATTGCTCGAATTTTTCATTTAAAGGTAAAAATATTAATGTTTTTATTGGATAAAGGCAATTTATTTGGTGAGGTCCAGTGCTTCATGTATTCAATAGAATGGCAAAAGCGTGGCCTGCCACATGTACACATACTTCTTTGGCTAAAATCTCATATTATGCCTGAGCAAATTGATTCTATCATAAGTGCTGAAATTCCCGATCCTGATAAGGATCCTCTACTTCATGATATCGTCAAGGCAAATATGATTCATGGACCCTGCGGGGCATTAAATTCGAAATCGCCTTGCATGAATGAAGGTAAATGCACAAAAAGATTTCCAAGGCAGTTTTTGAAAGATACTTTGACTGGGAAAGACGGTTACCCACAATATAGGCGAAGGGCTCCAATAGATAGTGGTTTTACTATTGTTATCAATGGTAACATTATAGACAACCGTTGGGTTGTGCCGTATAATCCAACTCTTTCGCGTGCTCTTAGAGCCCATTTAAATGTAGAATACTGCAGCTCAGTAAAGTCTATTAAGTATGTCTGTAAGTACATTAATAAAGGGAGTGATCAAGCGACAATTGCAATAGAAAACGTAAGAGACGAAATAAAATTATATGAAAGTGGTCGATATATAAGCAGCTCAGAAGCGGTATGGAGAATTTTAGCGTTTCCCATACATGAGAGATATCCAGCAATCACTCAATTAGCTGTGCATTTGGAAAACGGTCAAAGGATATACTTCAATCCAGATAATCCAAATCAATTGGATAATCAGATAATGAATCCGCCAACTACGACACTAATTGCCTTTTTTGAGCTTTGCAAAATTGACTCATTTGCGAGAACCCTTCTTTATGCCGAAGTGCCTTCTTTTTACACGTGGAATAACAAATCATTTCAAAGAAGAAAACGAGGGGTTGACGTTCCAAATTTCCCTGGGGTTAAAAAAGATCAATGTTTGGGTCGTGTGTACACTGTTCATCCCAAAAATAGTGAATGTTATTATCTTAGACTTTTACTCCATGAGGTTAGAGGTCCAACCTCATTCTTGGATTTAAAAACAGTAAATGGTGTTGAATACAATACTTTCCAAATGGCTTGCAAAGCTTTGGGCTTACTGGAAGATGATAATCATTGGGACTTGACCTTGACCGAAGCTGCACAATGTCAAATGCCAACAAAATTGCGAGAACTATTTGCAATAATGTTAGTATCTTGCCAAATAAGCGATCCACTCCATCTTTGGGATAAGCACAAATCAAGCCTCTCAGAAGATATTGTGTACCAAATACAAATGCGAGTAGATGGTAGTGTAGATCCAGCCCTTCTGGAGCGTGCGCACACCAAGTGTTTAATTACAATTGAAGATATCGTACTATCTATAGGAGGAAATATTTTATCAGAGTACGGTTTACCTGAGCCAAACAGAGTCGATGAACCATTAGCAAATAGGGACTATTTAAGAGAGATCAACTATGAAAATAATGAATTAGGTATTATTAATGACGAAAATTCACTTAATGCCGAGCAAAACGTAGCATATAAGCACATATTAGAAAGTGTTGAGGCCGAACGAGGTGGAATATATTTTTTGGATGCTCCTGGTGGCACTGGAAAAACGTTCCTTTTGAATTTGATTTTAGCAAAAGTTCGTTTAAATAAAAATATTGCCTTGGGTGTCGCTTCTTCTGGAATAGCTGCCACTTTGCTAACCGGAGGTCGAACAGCGCATTCTGCATTTAAACTTCCATTGAATTTAATAAATGTGGAAATGCCGTATTGCTCAATTTCAAAGCAGTCCAATATGGCCATGGTTTTGAAAGACTGTAAGCTTATTGTTTGGGATGAATGCACTATGGCGCATAAGGGCGGCTACGAAGCTCTCGATAGGACTTTGAAGGATATACGAGACAATAACTTTGTAATGGGTGGCGTTACAGTTCTTTTAGCAGGAGATTTTCGTCAAACCCTTCCAGTAGTGCCCCGCGGAACCAGAGCAGATGAAATAAAATCGTGCTTAAAATCTTCTTTTCTGTGGCCTGATATCACGAAACTAGCCTTAACCAAAAATATGCGTGTGCACTTGAACGGCGATCAATCTGCTGGATTTTTTGCAAAAACATTACTCCAAATTGGAGACGGCATATATCCAACAATTGAGGGAAAGATAAAGATACCAACATGCTTGGGAACTTTAGTAACTTCAGTCGAAGACCTTACTTCAAAAATATTTCCTGATATTGTAAACATTGCTGAAAAGTCTCTAGATTGGTTGTCTGAACGCGCAATTTTAACTTCAAGGAATGATAGAGCTTCTTCAATAAATGACTCACTATTAAAGTCATTTGACGGTCAAGAGGTAACATACAAATCTATTGACTCAGTCACGGTATTAGAAGATGCTGTTCACTTTCCTGTCGAGTTCCTGAACAAACAGAACCCTCCAGGTTTTCCTTTGCATAATCTTTCTCTTAAAATTGGGGCCCCCATAATGTTGCTACGTAATTTAAGTCCTCCAAAACTTTGCAACGGAACGAGATTGCAAGTTAAAGCTCTCCATAAATTTGTCATAGAAGCAGTAGTTTTTACTGGATGCGCTAAGGGTGAAAAGGTGTTTATACCTAGAATTCCCCTTATAACATCTAACCTACCCTTTGAATTCAAAAGACTGCAATTTCCCGTGAAAGTCTGTTTTGCAATAACTATCAATAAATCCCAGGGACAGACTTTAAAGTTAGCCGGATTAGATCTAAGAGAGGATTGCTTTTCTCATGGTCAGTTTTATGTTGCCTGTTCCCGAGTTAGTTCGGCAAGTAATTTAATAATTTTGGCACCTGATGGAAAATCAAAAAATGTTGTTTATCAAGAGGTTTTAAATTAAAGGTTACAATTAAAAATCTTCTTCACGTGGAATATGCCTGGGGTACCCCTGGGGACACCACTTTAAAAAAAATGCGCCAAATCCTCTACCTCCAGGGTGGTGTGGAAATGAGGTTCACTTAAATTTAATCAATGTAACCAACATTTCTTTTATTGCACTAATATGCATTAAAAAAAAACTAGCAATGCTCTGCTAATTGACGCGGACAACGTCGCGGCGGGTATTGCTAGTTTTATATAAAGAACTATCATTAATTGCTTCACAAACTTTTGAAAGTATATGATCTCTCCTGGTTTCTCGTGAAATATCTTTAAAATTCATTTTGATGACGTCATTAGATTGAATGAATTGAATATAGCTTTTTCCTCAAAATCTTTAGCCTTCCTTAACAGTGACATTCTAGACACACAATCTGCTATATTGTTGGGACCCTGTATATATTCAGCACAATATTCTAAACCTGATAAAATAACGGCCCACCTTTGCATCAGTGCGGATGCCATCTGGGGTAATCCTTTTGTTTCTCCAAAAATGCCCAATAGGGGTTTATGGTCTGTCCTTAGAGTAAACCTATTTCCCAAAAGGTATTGTTTAAGTTTGGTAACACAATATATACATAACTGATAAGGCTTCTTTTTCAAGAGTGCTGTAGTTGTGTTCAATTTTCGACAAAGCTCTAGAGACAAATGCTATTGGTTTAAGTCTGTCATCAAAGCTGTGCGACCAAATGCCACCCACTGCATTGTTGCTTGCGTTAGTTGTCAAAACAATAGGTAATTCTGAATTATAATGGACTAATACCTGGTCTGAAGTTACGTCTCTCTTAATCGCATCGTATGCCTTTTGGTATTTCTGAGACCAATCGAATTTTACCCCTTTACGAAGTAATAAATAAAGTGCGCTCATTTTCTTTGTAAGATTATGGATGAATTTAGAATATTAATTGACCATTCCAATAAAGGCACGAAGCTCCGACACATTTGGTGGAACTGGCGCTTGAGAAACACTTGAAATTCTGTTATTATTTTAGCTAAGACCATTTTTGTCAATTGAAAATCCTAAATAGTCAGTTTTGGACTTGAAAAATTCACATTTTTGTATATTTAGTCGCAATCCAACAAGTTTCAATTTATCTAAAACATTTTTCAAATTTTGAACGTGCTCTTGAAGGTCTTTTCCCGTTACAGTTAAATCGTCTTGGTAAACAACAACTCGCTTTAAGCCCTGAAACAAACTTTCCATGACTTTTTGAAAAATGGCTGCGGCTGTTTTGATCCCATAAGGTAATCGTTTGACCTTAAGTAATATTATATGAGTGCTCAAGGTGCACAAGAGCTGGGACTTTTCATCTAAGTGAAGCTGATTATAAGCGTTAGATAGATCCAGTTTGGTATATAATGTACCTCCCTCGAGTGCTGAGAAAATCTTGTCTATTCTTGGCAAAGGATACCTAACACCTATTATATGCCGGTTCAAAATTACTTTGTAATCACCGCAAATCGTTTCGTTTTAGTATTGGAACTAATGGCGTTCCCCATTCAGAACTGTCTACGTGTTCTAGCACACCCTGTTCAACTAACATGCGTAACTTTAGCTCTACCTTGTTTTTCCATGCTAATGGTAAAGGTCTTGGCTTGAAAAATATAGGCTTGTTCTGGTTTTCCAGTTGTAAATTTACAGTGCAGACATTATAAGATCCTAACTCTGATTTAAATACATCAAAAAACTCATTTTTACTTTTTCCTTCTATGATTGAGAGCTGATCTTGCGAATTGATATTGTTTACGTGCCGAAATTCGAAGTTAAAAGTTCTTAAAAAGTTCCTTCCTAGCGTCGTACTTACCAACAACTTCAATATTATCTCCATTGTAATCAACATATGCAGTACAACAATTCCGTAATGGTTTCTTAAAGAGTGCTTTATCATACATCGTTTTCGGAATCAATGTGCATAGTGCACCCGTATCACAAGCAACATTTTCACATGAACACCATCGATATTCACGGATAGAAAATAAACTCCACCAGACAGAGTCGAAGATACTCTAAATACAGAAAAATCATAATTAGTACAATCATCTTTTTCTTCTAATTAAGATTTTGCTACATTAGAAACAGATTTTGATTTTAATTTACAAACGATAGCCGAGTGCCCTATTTTTCCACATTTGTGGCAGCGACAATCCTTGTATTTACAAGTATTCGAGAAGTGATTTTTCCAGCCGCAATGTGTACATGGTTTCCGCTGCTGTACATTACTGCAAACTTCTCCGGCGTGTTCGCCCTTGGGACCTTGCTGATTTCCATTGCCCTTGAATTATTTGCGAGGGCTCCAGCTGCACTTGCTTTTGTTGAATCCGCTTTGCCTCTGGTTCGTGTTGTTGTTGTTCCTATTTATGTAATTAATGCTCTCGTTTACATTTTGTATCTTTGTTTCGACTATCATTGCCTTTCTTAATGCTTCAGGTAATGAAAGTTTTACGTCTTCTTCACAAATGCGTTCAAAAATTGGACTCATAATGAATTCGTTTAAAACAAATGCTTCCAAATATTGTTCAAACATTTTCACAATCACCCTTAGAAGCCATATGAAATTTCTTTCGCTCTAGAAATACGAGCGTTGGCGGTGTATAATTTGTGATTAGAATCAAGAAAATTTCTGCATACGATTTTTGCACAGGTGAATTGGGACTGCATAAGCTGTGTAAAACACTATATGGTGCAGATCCGATTGATTTCAAAAGCGTTGCCTTCGTCGAATTTTCATCTGTTAAGTTAAGTTCACAGAAGTGGATGTCCAATTTTTCTTTCCAGATTTCGAATGACTCGTTGCTTGGAGAAAACCGGAACCATTTCCGGAATGGCTGATGTCTGATAAAATGTAGGTGTTGCGGTTGGAGGCGACATTTCAGGTTTTTTGTCACCTGCTATCTAAATTATGTATTTACAAAACTGTGTTTGTTTAAAACATTAAATAACTGGACAACGCAAACAGTTACACAATTTGTTGTAAGAAGTATTTTAACTTCCTTTACGTAAATTTTCCATATTTTTTTCTATTTTTTAGCCCTCTAAACACTTAGCACGTCGTTTGGAAATTTTGGAGTAAAATTAGTGCGCCTTTTTCTTTTAATCGATAGACTTTGATTGGCTACAACAAGTTATCGGTGGCGCGTAAAATTTTGTTTAAATTGTTCTAATAAGTTTAACCATTTTAGTTTTAAAAAAATTATTTGTTTTTTAAATTAGTAACTTTTAATTTTTACCTTTATACCAAAAAAACTGACTTTTTCCCCACAGTGCAGCGCCGAAACAAATACACAAGATTAATGTTCATTGATTTTCTTTATTTTCACTAATTGGTGCGCTTAAAACCTCGTCGTCAGCAGCAAACTGTCGCTCGCTTTGCATGGCTGTACGTCGCGGCATCTCATATGCCAAAGCTCCGCAATAATCGGGCTTATTGGTTTTAGGCAAGATAAACTGCTCTCTTCGTGGCCGTGCTTACCCTCATGGCTACGGTCCTTCGAAGCATTTCCTTGGTAGTCCTTGCGGATACCTGCCTTACCTGGCCGTCCTTCGCTAAGGTTATTTTTTCGATTATGCCTTTGGGCCAACTGTTTCGTGGCAGGTTTTCGTCCACGATAAGGACGACGTCGCCGATGGTTCGTATTAGTATTCGCGGATCCAGCGTCTCCAGAAATGTTTAGCAAATAGTTGGGTAGACTGCCACATATGCCGCACATTGTTTGTCGATTCCAAGACTGGCTTGTGGCGACTCGCTGATCCCAGTAGGAGGTGATTCGGCGTTAAGGCATAATCGTCTTTTAAATCGAGTGACACGAACGTAAGGGGACGGGCATTGACGAAGTCAATTCGAAGTCCTTCATCCGTGAATTTCATCGTGGGGCAGATAGTGGGCAGCACCCTTTTAATTGAGCGGACAAGCTGCTCCCAGGCTCCCCCATATGAGGGGCCGCTCGTGGGTTTAATTTCCATTTGATTATCAAACGCTACTCCCACTTCTTCGTAGTCGATTCTCAGGCTCTCTTCACAGATAATTTTTTCGGCGGCCTCGCAGTTAGTCCCGTTGTCCGAGTAGATTTCCCAGGGGGATCCTCTCCGGTTAATAAAGTTGCGAATAACCATAACACACGAGGGCGTATCAAGGGAATTGGGCAGCTCCAGGATTGCCCGAATGGTAAGGCAGGTGAATATGACTCCACAACGCTTCTCCCTGCGGCGTCCGACTGTGACCAACATCGGTCCGAAATAGTCAATACCCACGTATGTAAAAAGCGTTGAAATGATGCCAGTCGGGCGGCTGGGAGGGTAGCTATTTGTGGAACGTTCTTGTAAAGGACTCACAATCGTGGAATATAGAAGGTGTGTGAGGGCTCAATTTTGGTTGGGTGTCCCAGCTAATACTCCTGGAACATATTCCTCAACTTTTGTCAGTAGCACCGTCGACGGCTACGAGTTGGCAGTACCGCTGTCTGTCAAAGTGACCGTGCACGGGAAGGTTTCCATTGCTCTTCCAAGCTCGCTTTCCAGTTGTCAAATTGCGCTACATGGCTAATTTTTCTCGTTCTTTCTCTAAGAAAATTCGACAACGGAGGACGTGAAATCAATAAAACACTCATGCAACGTTTTACTAAAGCGCTTACCCGTCTCGGCGACCCGTTCAGCGTGTGCATACAGCACCGCCAACGTGACGAAAACTTATTTGATAAGCAATTCCTGAACAAATCCGCACCTGAGGTAAGAAAACGTTGTATGAGGTTACTCTGACTTACGATACACCCCCCCGCAGCCGTGTGACAGCGTACACGTGAAGTTCTACTCGGTACTCGTTCGTAGTGGCTCGAGGTACCCGGAAAATTAGCTTTGATCGCCGTAGCCGTACGATCGTCACGGACAAGAAGACATTCAGGTCTAAATACCAACGCAAATTATAAAACCGTATTCTGGCAGCCAGGGATACAGCCGCACATCGGCCATTGGTGGCAGCTTACGACAGCACTAAGCACGTGTTCTCACATC
This sequence comes from Drosophila lutescens, assembly GCA_037075285.1. NCBI lineage: Eukaryota > Metazoa > Arthropoda > Insecta > Diptera > Drosophilidae > Drosophila > Drosophila lutescens. The sequence continues at coordinate 143,789 of JBAMCF010000486.1, forward strand.
TCACCCAATCCTATCCGAGGCGATCCCAGCAGCGCCCGCCGCTACCAACCGTGAAGGGCAAGGGCGTTACGACGATCTCTCCGCCACGTGGACCGTTTACGCCGCAACAGACAGCGGAACAGGCTATCTATGCCTGATTATCCTCTACTTGAGCGATACTGGGGTGGCCAGATATCCCAACCGCCGCGTGCGAGAGTCGCTTCTGGAGTCGAGCGCCAACCAAGAAGAGACCGTTCAAGCCCAATCACCAGGATCCGTATTGCCGCGAGCCATTCTACTATAATTATTTTATAGAATTCCTAGCCTAAGATGGTTCCGTGGGGCCAAATTTGCTTGATCAGTTGGCTTGCGTGGGCATCTTCATATTCGGTCTTGATTTCCTCCCAAAAGCTTACTCCAGCGTCAACAGGCCTGCTGAGACCGCTGGACACAATTTAAAGCAGTGAGTACGGCATAGCCGAATGGGTATAAATACCCTTTTGTACACGCCCACATATGAAACCCCGCACCAAAGCTTACGCGAAGAACGCCATATTTTAAGTAATCAAGATTTTGCCCCACGACCCTAAATGCACGGAGAAATAGCATCCGTCGAAAGTAAAGTAAAACGACACTGATTCTTGAATGCTTTATTTTGTTAGGTTTAAGAAATATACTGTCAATCATGACTTATGTTGATTTAAAGTACAGAAGTATGTAACATGAACTACACTTCATATACTAATGGGCACCTAAGGCATATTTTATCGGGAAGAAAGGGAAAAGCCGGAACATCATTCGGCTTACATAGGCAGAGCGGGCGAAGCAGAGGAATCTTACCACCCAATTTCCTCCTAGCTGAGAGCTAGATAGACCCACTATTCGATCGCACATTTGACTTATCTTTCCTCCGTTTTCTTTACTCTGTCGATTCGTATTATGTGACGCGTACGCGATAAGGAACTAAAACCCCACCCCAGCCCTGAGCTCAGCCGACAACCCAAGACAGAGTAGGTTCCGCGTTCGCTACTGAACGTGTCCGTTACAGGTGCTTCGGATTCGGTTTATGCACGCCTCGTGGGATGTGTGGTGCATTTCATTGTGATGACACACGACTATAAGGGATGTTATAGGGTGTGCGCAAGCCAGTACGTTTTGTTGTTGGTTATTTAGGTTTTCCGCTCGTCCGCAAATCCGGAGAAGCTTTTTGTGATCTAGAAAAATGTTCAAACTTATTAGTTTAAACTTGCGGTGGATATGTTTACCTCGATCCAAGCATTGGATCTCCGACCCGAACTCGAAAGACTGTGCGTAGCGCCATAGGATGATTTGACCGCGTTGCACTAAATGACAAGATACGCTTGTTGGCAACGGTTCCTTGCGCACCTTAGCTCGCAGCCGCTCCATGTAAAGTAAGAAAACTGCTAGAGCACGATACAATCTACGCCAGTCTGAGAAATCATCATCGTTTACTGGGGGGTCGAAGGGTTTCAGTGTGAATGGCTAGCAGTCCTTGACGTACTTCCTCTCGCGTTGTGCCGAGTTCGCAAGCGTTTGGCCTCTGAGATTGCTGAAGCAGCAGAAATTCCGGGCCGTTGATTTATCGCTCCGATAACCGCGGCTTGAAGTTCCACCCTGGGAATCGATACTGGACTAAGAGGGGCTACCTTAGCCTTCTATGCCGCAAGATTAATATAAGTTGACTCACCTTGGCATATGCGCAGATAGCAAACCGCCGCGTACACCATTTCGCTGGCGTGGACAAATGTGTGCACATCACTTACGTAGTCATGTAAATGGAAGTAGCATCTTGAAATTTGTATCGCTGCGATAATCGGAAACGAGCGTTTCCGTTGTGCCTATTTGAATACGAGCTTGAATGGTAGGCGTTTATCCCAGTTGATCGAGCTTTGCCATACTTCTTGTAGCAAGATTATTAGCGCGATTGTGTAGCATGAAATAAATCCCATTCGAGCAAATTTTAAGTTGAAGACGAACCTGTCAGGCTCTGGCATCCAGTACAGACCGAGCACCTCTTCCGTGGCTGCAATTTCCACCTGTTGCGGAGGGTTTGTAGTGGCGTCCAGCTTGCGGAGGACTTCTTCCGAGTTTGATGATCAGTTGCGACCAGGGGCGGACTTAGACAATTCGCCGCCCTAGGCAGTTTTGATTTTGCCGCCCTAGACTGCTATTGACTGTTATTGACCTTGTGTTATATGTTTGCATGCTACGTAAGAAGGTAGTGGTGGTTCAGAATGTTTTTTATTAATATTATATTTTTTGTCAGTTGTACATAGTAAGATAATGTATCTGTAGATGAGTGCTTGTTCGGTGCCCAAATTAAATTCGGTTTATGTTAAATTCAGGTTCTTCCGTCGTGCTTTACGAATTGCAAATTCAGAAATGATTGCATCGCATTCTACCTCTCGTAAAACTTCCGCTTCTATTGTCAACAAAGCCAAAGAATTCAAGCGATTTTGTCCAATCGTTGATTTCAAATAATTATTAACTCGTTTTAAACAAGAAAACGATCTCTCATCGCTACAGTTTGTGATAACCATGGAAAGGAAAATTCTGTAAGCAATGTCGATATTTGGAAAAACTTCGACAAGATCTTTACATCTGAAAAAGTTTAAAGTTTCAGTAGGTGTGGGTGTGTTCAACTCCAGATCACACTCCAGATATGCTTTAAAATGAATCAATTCCTCAACTAAACAACTTTCCAAATCTTCATTGAATGCTTCTTGCAAATCTTTTGCTGTTTCACGAATTTCCGCATCAGTCATGTTTCTCAAATCAATCAAAACCGATAACTTTTCGCAAACTTCTTTATATTTTTGGCACCTGTTACGTCGGCATATTAGTGCCCCCGTCGCGGGCCGCGCAATACGATCCCCTAATGTCGCGGTCGTCAGTCAAAAGTTATGTCATTGTTCTTTACCCCTTCTTCCATGTTTACCAGCTCCCCCCCCCTTTAATGGGTTTCTACCAACATTATGAGGTTCGATTCACATTATAAATTTATTGTAAAAAGGTTTTGTGTATGTGTTCATGATGGTTGACAAAAATATATGATAGGTGTAAGTGTGTTGATGATAAAAAAAATATAAAAGAGAGTAAATTAAATATAGAAATGTTTATGAAGACTAATACTAAACGTATCAATATAAAGATTATATAAAAGATATGTATAAATTATAAATGTTGTGTTCCTATCAAATTTTGGTGTTTATGTAGTGTCTCTTTTTGGTTTTGTTTTTGTTTTATTGTGTGTACTTAAAACAGATTAATTATTTTTATTGATCATAAAAATGGTGACATCACCTAGCAAACTGTTGGAATTGATTTCTGAATATACTCGTACATTGGGTATCGCGGCTACTATAATAGCTTTTTCTTGCTTGTTGCAATGAATTAATGGAGAGATATCTAGACAGAAGGTCTTAAGTCATAAATTCTCTAGTTCTGTTACAGATATCGGTAGATTGACTTTGGATAGCAAATATTTTACTTTAATAGCGAAATGAGGTTCTCTTGTATGAGTAGTTAACATCGCCTGTGTTGTGATCATGGTGAAGTTGTACATATTATATATAGATTTAGAGGAAAACAAATATAGAAACTTACTTATTGATATCCTGGCGATGAGATCTCGACGCTCCGGATGCTTTGGGTTTCAAATAATTATTAAATTGGGCATATATATATATATGTATATGTAGGTGTATTAGTGCACTAAAAAATAATATTTTTGGGTAATATATATTTTGAACATTGCGTTTTTCGCGTAACTATTAATTTTCTTTTCTCATAAAACACTGAACATACAAATAATGAAAAAAAACTATAAGTATATGGAGGGAATGAAAGAAGCGGCACTCAGTCATCCAGGTGAACTTCACTGCGGTGTCTTCTCAAGTAGCGTCTTATTACACATGCAGTTTGTTGTTGTGGTGGCTGGTTTAGTTTTGGGTTTTCAGTGCTGTTACTGATAATTATTTGGTTTCATTCATTTTTATTGTTATCGTTGCTGTTTCTTTTTTTTTCTTTTGTTTGTTTTGGTTTTTGTTGATTGTTTATTTGATTTGATACACTTTATTGTGGTTTCGCTAGGGCCAGTGGCAGCGGTCACGATCCTCTCTAACTCGTGTCCGTGATCCCGTCGGCGTTGTACGGATCTTTTATACATTCTGAGTCCTCGTAGGACGATAAGGACCATTATTAACACTGTGATCAGACACAAGACATTAAAGACTTTCACGATTTCGTCCTTGTGGTCTACCACTTCGACATTGTTTATAACGTTGGCAGTGTTGCCTTCCGCTTTTAAAACTTTGGACCCCATTTTCCTGTTTTGGGTCCTTTACACGGAGTTTACGTGCACCGCGAAACAAGGATTCATGTTCATTGTTTTGAACTTTTCGTCGAACGGATTATTTTGTTCTTTGCGCTCGATTGGTATTATTACCGGCCGTATCTGAGAATCTGACTGACTTCTCCGTGGAGTTTTAGTTCTTTTATACAATAGCTGAGCTTTTCTTTTTTGCTTCTGGGTTCTTATTTTCGTAGCTAACTGGCCCACTTTGGATTTAGCTAGCGTCAGCTCTTGGGTTCATATCAGTATTTCGTTGCTTTACTGACCGCTATATTTTTCCATTGAATTGCCCAATTGGTGCATTATATTGCCTTGTGCAAATTTGGTCTTTCTTTCTTCTTTCGCAACTTTAGAGACTGTGTTTTCTGCAGCCCCCTTTTTGCCTAGCTTCCCAGCGTAACCGGCGCTCGTAACACACCTTTCACGTAATTCAAATAATAAATTGTCAAAAATTACATTGTACGTGTTGACTCTGAAGTCATCTTTTCCAAGCAATGTTACCTCCTCTTTTTTTGTTTTACCGTCATAAATTTTCCGACGTTTTACCGTGCCTTGAAGTGTTTTATATTGGTTAACAAAAATCATCACGTGCATCACTCGCAACTTTTATAAGACTTTGTTACAATTGAACTACTTCATTCAGGTTGGTAAGGTGGATTGTAATTTTTTGCTCGCAGCATTGAATTTTCAAAGTAAACTAGAGAGAACGTTATAGTCGGGTGCCCCGACTATCAGATACCCGTTACTCAGGTAAAGGGAGTGCGAGGGAGATGGAGATAGAAACTTTGATCACGCATAACTTTTTAACGAATGGTCCGATTTGAAAAATGTCTTCTACATTTCGATAGGTATTGATGAACACAATAAAACTGCATTTTCACTTTTCCGAAATATTTAAATTTTTAAAATCGTATATTAACGATTGTGGGCGTTAGAGGGGGCGTGGCACCTTTTTGAAACAAACTTGCGCTGCGTAGGAACTCCTGGAATCTGCATGCCAATCTTCTAGCTTTTATAGTTTCCGAGATCTCAGCGTTCATACGGACAGACAGACAGACAGACAGACAGACAGACAGACAGACAGACAGACAGACAGACAGACAGACAGACAGACAGACAGACAGACAGACAGACAGACAGACAGACAGACAGACAGACAGACAGACAGACAGACAGACAGACAGACAGACAGACAGACAGACAGACAGACAGACAGACAGACAGACAGACAGACAGACAGACAGACAGACAGACAGACAGACAGACAGACAGACAGACAGACAGACAGACAGACAGACAGACAGACAGACAGACAGACAGACAGACAGACAGACAGACAGACAGACAGACAGACAGACAGACAGACAGACAGACAGACAGACAGACAGACAGACAGACAGACAGACAGACAGACAGACAGACAGACAGACAGACAGACAGACAGACAGACAGACAGACAGACAGACAGACAGACAGACAGACAGACAGACAGACAGACAGACAGACAGACAGACAGACAGACAGACAGACAGACAGACAGACAGACAGACAGACAGACAGACAGACAGACAGACAGACAGACAGACAGACAGACAGACAGACAGACAGACAGACAGACAGACAGACAGACAGACAGACAGACAGACAGACAGACAGACAGACAGACAGACAGACAGACAGACAGACAGACAGACAGACAGACAGACAGACAGACAGACAGACAGACAGACAGACAGACAGACAGACAGACAGACAGACAGACAGACAGACAGACAGACAGACAGACAGACAGACAGACAGACAGACAGACAGACAGACAGACAGACAGACAGACAGACAGACAGACAGACAGACAGACAGACAGACAGACAGACAGACAGACAGACAGACAGACAGACAGACAGACAGACAGACAGACAGACAGACAGACAGACAGACAGACAGACAGACAGACAGACAGACAGACAGACAGACAGACAGACAGACAGACAGACAGACAGACAGACAGACAGACAGACAGACAGACAGACAGACAGACAGACAGACAGACAGACAGACAGACAGACAGACAGACAGACAGACAGACAGACAGACAGACAGACAGACAGACAGACAGACAGACAGACAGACAGACAGACAGACAGACAGACAGACAGACAGACAGACAGACAGACAGACAGACAGACAGACAGACAGACAGACAGACAGACAGACAGACAGACAGACAGACAGACAGACAGACAGACAGACAGACAGACAGACAGACAGACAGACAGACAGACAGACAGACAGACAGACAGACAGACAGACAGACAGACAGACAGACAGACAGACAGACAGACAGACAGACAGACAGAGGTATAAAAACGACATGACTTTCTTGCCAACCCAATATATAATCCTCCTTGAACCGCGATTTGTTCTGATTATCGTAATAAAAACAAGAGAGAACGCTATAGTCGGGTTGGTGTCCCGACTATCTAATACCCGTCACTCAGCTAAATGAAGTGCGAGGGAGATGGATATATAACATTTTTTTGATTGCGAATAACTTTTTAATGAATGGTCCGATTTGAAAAAGGTCTTCTACGTTTCAATAGGTATAAATATGCACAACAAAATTGCATTTATACTTGTCGGAAATCTTTAAAGGTGTGGACGCCAGACTCATTTTAAAATCGTTTTGGTTTTTGTTGATTGTTTATTTGATTTGATATACTTTATTGTGGTTTCGCTAGGGCCAGTGGCAGCGGTCACGATCCTCTCTAACTCGTGTCCGTGATCCCGTCGGCGTTGTACGGATCTTTTATACATTCTGAGTCCTCGTAGGACGATAAGGACCATTATTAACACTGTGATCAGACACAAGACATTAAAGACTTTCACGATTTCGTCCTTGTGGTCTACCACTTCGACATTGTTTATAACGTTGGCAGTGTTGCCTTCCGCTTTTAAAACTTTGGACCCCATTTTCCTGTTTTGGGTCCTTTACACGGAGTTTACGTGCACCGCGAAACAAGGATTCATGTTCATTGTTTTGAACTTTTCGTCGAACGGATTATTTTGTTCTTTGCGCTCGATTGGTATTATTACCGGCCGTATCTGAGAATCTGACTGACTTCTCCGTGGAGTTTTAGTTCTTTTATACAATAGCTGAGCTTTTCTTTTTTGCTTCTGGGTTCTTATTTTCGTAGCTAACTGGCCCACTTTGGATTTAGCTAGCGTCAGCTCTTGGGTTCATATCAGTATTTCGTTGCTTTACTGACCGCTATATTTTTCCATTGAATTGCCCAATTGGTGCATTATATTGCCTTGTGCAAATTTGGTCTTTCTTTCTTCTTTCGCAACTTTAGAGACTGTGTTTTCTGCAGCCCCCTTTTTGCCTAGCTTCCCAGCGTAACCGGCGCTCGTAACACACCTTTCACGTAATTCAAATAATAAATTGTCAAAAATTACATTGTACGTGTTGACTCTGAAGTCATCTTTTCCAAGCAATGTTACCTCCTCTTTTTTTGTTTTACCGTCATAAATTTTCCGACGTTTTACCGTGCCTTGAAGTGTTTTATATTGGTTAACAAAAATCATCACGTGCATCACTCGCAACTTTTATAAGACTTTGTTACAATTGAACTACTTCATTCAGGTTGGTAAGGTAGATTGTAATTTTTTGCTCGCAGCATTGAATTTTCAAAGTAAACTAGAGAGAACGTTATAGTCGGGTGCCCCGACTATCAGATACCCGTTACTCAGGTAAAGGGAGTGCGAGGGAGATGGAGATAGAAACTTTGATCACGCATAACTTTTTAACGAATGGTCCGATTTGAAAAATGTCTTCTACATTTCGATAGGTATTGATAAACACAATAAAACTGCATTTTTACTTTTCCGAAATATTTAAATTTTTAAAATCGTATATTAACGATTGTGGGCGTTAGAGGGGGCGTGGCACCTTTTTGAAACAAACTTGCGCTGCGTAGGAACTCCTGGAATCTGCATGCCAATCTTCTAGCTTTTATAGTTTCCGAGATCTCAGCGTTCATACGGACAGACAGACAGACAGACAGACAGACAGACAGACAGACAGACAGACAGACAGACAGACAGACAGACAGACAGACAGACAGACAGACAGACAGACAGACAGACAGACAGACAGACAGACAGACAGACAGACAGACAGACAGACAGACAGACAGACAGACAGACAGACAGACAGACAGACAGACAGACAGACAGACAGACAGACAGACAGACAGACAGACAGACAGACAGACAGACAGACAGACAGACAGACAGACAGACAGACAGACAGACAGACAGACAGACAGACAGACAGACAGACAGACAGACAGACAGACAGACAGACAGACAGACAGACAGACAGACAGACAGACAGACAGACAGACAGACAGACAGACAGACAGACAGACAGACAGACAGACAGACAGACAGACAGACAGACAGACAGACAGACAGACAGACAGACAGACAGACAGACAGACAGACAGACAGACAGACAGACAGACAGACAGACAGACAGACAGACAGACAGACAGACAGACAGACAGACAGACAGACAGACAGACAGACAGACAGACAGACAGACAGACAGACAGACAGACAGACAGACAGACAGACAGACAGACAGACAGACAGACAGACAGACAGACAGACAGACAGACAGACAGACAGACAGACAGACAGACAGACAGACAGACAGACAGACAGACAGACAGACAGACAGACAGACAGACAGACAGACAGACAGACAGACAGACAGACAGACAGACAGACAGACAGACAGACAGACAGACAGACAGACAGACAGACAGACAGACAGACAGACAGACAGACAGACAGACAGACAGACAGACAGACAGACAGACAGACAGACAGACAGACAGACAGACAGACAGACAGACAGACAGACAGACAGACAGACAGACAGACAGACAGACAGACAGACAGACAGACAGACAGACAGACAGACAGACAGACAGACAGACAGACAGACAGACAGACAGACAGACAGACAGACAGACAGACAGACAGACAGACAGACAGACAGACAGACAGACAGACAGACAGACAGACAGACAGACAGACAGACAGACAGACAGACAGACAGACAGACAGACAGACAGACAGACAGACAGACAGACAGACAGACAGACAGACAGACAGACAGACAGACAGACAGACAGACAGACAGACAGACAGACAGACAGACAGACAGACAGACAGACAGACAGGCCGCGCGGTCATTATTCAATTTGAAAATGAATTAAGACCGCACGGTATAATTTCACTTTTCAATCGCGGTCTTGATAGATACATATGTAGTTCGGATTGAGCATGCAAAATATATATATTCGAAATAGGGAGCGAATTTACCCCAAGCATAGTGTGGCGAAATTGCCCCACACAGTTCTTTTTTAGAAATAATATTTTTTCTTCCAAAATTAGGCTCGAAGCTAAAAATCACTAACGCAGAAATGCACATTAAAGCACTGCGTATTATATAACAAAACCTGTATTTTGTCCCTTTTCAATTGTGGGGTACAGAAAAAAAATCGTAGAGAACTAAATGTAGCTTTTCAACTATTAAAACACATTTAATGTTATATCTTAATTATCTTGGCCTTCTGCGCAGTAAAAATTCATTGGTTGTGTCATGCCGTTTAAAGGACCAAAACGAAAAAATTATATATTTTTACGACTTATGCATTCCAAGATATTGCAGGTGACATAATTGCCCCAGTGACGAAATTGCCCCACTCTCCCCTACTTTTTTTTACCTAAACAAGGTGCAAGTTGTTTCCCAAAAATAAGCACCTAGGTACATTCTCAATACATAGGTAATAGTGTGCTTAGACTGGGCGCAAAGAAATACCAGAAGTTATTTACAAGTTTGCTCATTAATTGCTCATTACAGCTTACATATGTATGGCTTGCTCGCAGCTACTGAGAAAAATTGCTTTAATGAATAACCGCATCACCTCGTGTACTTTAGCGCGGCCTAATTTCATCTTTGTGCCACGGCCCTATTTATATTAGAAAATTAAAAAGGACCGCGCGGCCTATTTTCATTTTTGAGACGCGGATCTATTTCACTTTCCAAGAAGAATTAAGACCGCGCGGTCTAATTTCAGTTTTGAGTAGCGGCTTTATTTCAGTTTTAAAAAGGAATTAAGACCGCGCGGTCTAATTTCATTTTCTTGCCGCGGCCTTATTTCCCGCGGCCATTTTTCACGAAGCCGTTTGAGTGCGGTATGTGTGAACTTAGAATATTATTAAAATGATTGAGGATTCTGATTTTAAATGAGGAAGGTGAGTTTTTAATCGTGGAATAGGAGATGCGGTCTATACCAGGTGTGGAACCTTTGAGGGAGTTAAGGTGTTGGCTATTTCTAAGGGCAAGTGTACGTGTCTTGTGTAAGGGGATTGTGTATAGCATGTATATTAGGGCCAAACGCGAACGAAAAATTCTGCTTTTTTCGTGAAAAATATCATAGTAGCCAGCACAGATATATTACTGAATTTGAAACCACTATTTATACCCGTTACTCGTAGAGTAAAAGGGTATATTGTATTCGTGCAAAAGTATGTAACAGCTAGAAGGAAGCGTTTCCGACTATATAAAGTATATATAAGTTAACTGTGGTCAACCCGATCAAGATCATTGACCGCAGTTACGTCGAAAACAAGCTCCGTCCGAAATTGCTGACCTAGCAATGGGCCGGAAGCTCGTGCACAGCGGCAGACACTGCATATTTGCGTGGCCGCTGCGAGCTTTGTTAGCTTTAAGTTTAGCCCTTAAGTTCAGTTCTGTTTTACATTCATTGGAATAAAGAGCACTTGGCTCATGAACTTAACTCCGGCAATCCGCCGTTATCGACTTATTACTAATATACCCTGACTGAGTCTCTAGGCCAACGGGTTATGAAAGGAAGTCAACCTTCCAACGTAATCGTCATAAATCATCATTTGAAGATCGTCGGCCAACCGGCCATCAACTTCAGTTGGATTTGTTATTCTAACACGACTGCTGCGCGGGAGGCAGCAAGTACCAATACGAGTACTACAACTATATGACTTTATAATTGTCGGCCAACCGGCCATCAACTTCAGTTGGATTTGTTATTCTAACACGACTGCTGCGCGGGAGGCAGCAAGTACCAATACGAGTAGTATAATTGGCGCTCAACTACCGGGAAAATTACATTAGTGGAAGTTAACAGAAAATGTAAGTGGGCCCTTCGACCAAAAAAATTTTTACGTCTTCCACAAAATTTTGTAAATTCGGACCTCTATATAAAATATATAAAACAGGCATTAAATTGTGTGACCTCTATAAAAAATATATAAACAGGCATTAAATTTTGTCGCTCCACTTATCGCAAGGAAATACGATCCCCAAGCTTTTTGTCTTCGTCTTTGTGTCTTTGTGTGTGTAGAGCTTTGCTTACGCGCGCGAATTTCTGTGCGGTTAAATACAGCTGCACATGTGTAATCCGTTTCTCGAATATAGAAACAATAGGCAAGATTCCAGCGACTCAGAGTCTGAGAGTGAAGGGCGGATCCACAATTCAACTCCAATACTCAGACCCCCAGCCCCCCCTACAGAAATGGATGCCGATCAGCTCCGAGGTGTTATACAGGCCGTCGTTGCAAATGCCCTTGCAGAACAGACCGCTCAAAGCAAGCGCTTATGCAACAAATTGAGGAATTGGCCAGGCGAGTAACGGCAATCAACGTCCAGCCAGCTTCAGCCTAGACCCCTCAGATAGTAACATATAAAGCCATAGAGATAGTAGACACTGTTCAATGTAATGAACCTCTAGATGCTGTAAAATGCTTGCCCGAATTTTCGGGAGCACAGGAGGCATATGTATCCTGGCGGCAGGCGGCCGTAGCGGCCTATCACATTTTTAGGCGATTCGATGGCAGCTCTCGCCATTACCAGGCGGTAATAATCATTAGAAGCAAGGTTAGGGGACCCGCTGACGCGGTATTATCGTCGTTCGGGACAGTACTCAACTTCGATGCGATTATAAGTCGTCTCGATTTTACCTATAGCGATAAGCGCCCAATGCATGTCATAGAACAGGAAATGGGCACCCTAAGGCAGGGAAATCTCTCACTGTTACAGTATTACGATGAGGTTGAAAAGAAACTGACCCTCCTCACAAACAAGGCCACCATGTCGCACGACGCTTCGGCGGGCGAAGTCTTGTGCGTAAAATTCCGGGATGATGCCCTTCGAGTATTCATCTCGGGATTAAAACGCAGCCTCACAGATGTTCTCTTCTCGGCGAAGCCCAAGGACATGCCAACAGCACTTGCTTTGGCTCAGGAGGTGGAGGCAAATCACGAGAGATATTCTTTCGCGGCCTCTTTTGCAAAAAGCCAGGAGGAAAAAGACAAAAGACAATATCCAAAGGCGCAAGAGCGTCAACAAACCCCTCCTCAAAATAATATCCAAACAGGTGCTACCAAAAATCCCTATTTCACAAAGCAGCACAAAGTTCAAGTTCACCCTGCCCCACGCAGTGGCTCGTCTCGTGAAAATACTGCCGAACCCATGGAGGTTGACCCTTCGTTTTCCAAAATACTCAAGCCTTCTCAGGCACCGGCTTACCAAAACAGAAAGCCGGCCGCATCCGATCGATCGGGCCCGCAAAAAAGGCAGAGGGTCAACCACGTCACGCAGAGCGCGGGCGAAACTGAGGAAGAATACACCACCGCAGCCTCCAGTGCAGCGGCCAAAATCGATGATGACGCCATCTTAGAGTTCGACTCAGATGTATTCACCATTCATTCAATCCATGGGGGTACGACTATCACAAATAAATGTTTTGTCTCGATATTTAACATTAAGGCTACCTTTTTCATACTACCAGACTTAAATACATTTGATGGAATAATCGGCCTTGACCTACTAAAACAGGCAGGGGCATCACTCTGCTTAGCTTCCGGCCACCTAAAATGGGGCACCGAAGTAGAGCAAATTGATTTCCATACGTGCGCTGGTGTAAACTTCACCAACGTGAATTGCTCAGATGCACCGCCATTGGCAAGGAACGCGTTTTTAGAAATGCTAAAGACCAGAAAAAGGGCCTTTGCAGACCCTAATGAGGCTTTACCTTACAACACATCGGTGGTAGCTACCATCAGAACGGTTAGTGAGGAGCCCATATACGCGAAATTATACCCATACCCCATGGGGGCAGCGGATTCCGTCAAGAAAGAGATTGACGATCTGCTCAGAAATGGGATAATCCAGAAGTCTGTATCCCCCTATAACAATCCGATAGGGGTTGTGGATAAAAAAGGGACAGATGAACTTGGAAACCGGGAAATGCGACTAGTTATCGACTTCCGCAAGTTAAACGAAAAACCGTGTCCGACAAGTATCCCTTGCCCAATATAAACATGATATTAGGCAACCTAGGTAATGCTAAATATTTCTCAACGCTGGACCTCAAGTCCGGGTATCACCAAATAATACTCGCAGAGCGCGACAGAGAAAAAACTTCCTTCTCAGTAAATGGGGGGAAATACGAGTTCCGCAGACTGCCGTTCGGCCTCAAAAATGCAGGCAGCATTTTTCAGAGGACCATTGACGACATCCTACGGTAACAGATCGGCAACTTCTGCTATGTTTACGTTGACGACGTAATCATTTTTTCGGAAGATGAAAACTCCCATATCAGGCACGTAGATTGGGTTCTGAAGAGCTTGTACGATGCGAACATGAGAGTATCAGCAGAAAAATCCAGTTTTTTTAAGAAAAGCGGGAACTTCCTTGGGTTTATAGTCACTTCTAACGGTGCTACAACAGACCCAGAGAAGGTAAAGGCCATAAAAGAATTTCCGGAACCTAAAAGTGTTTTTGAGGTACGATCATTTCTAGGCCTAGCCAGTTACTACAGATGTTTCATTAAGGACTTCGCGGCAATAGCAAGACCTATATCGGACATCCTGAAAGGGGAAAACGGAACAGTTAGTAGACACAGATCACGAAACATTCCGGTTCAGTTCTCTGAGGCGCAACAACAAGCGTTTCAGAAACTACGAAATATTCTGGCATCGGAAGACGTGATGCTAAGGTATCCCGACTACAAACAGGCATTTGATCTAACGACAGATGCCTCGGCCTATGGCATTGGCGCAGTGTTGTCCCAAGAGGGACGCCCAATAACAATGATCTCAAGGACATTGAAAGACAGGGAGATTAATTACGCCACAAACGAGAGGGAACTCCTAGCCATAGTTTGGGCACTGGCCAAGCTGCGGCACTATTTGTATGCAGTAAAAGATATAAACATCTATACTGATCATCAGCCATTGACATTCGCAGTATCGGAATCCAATCCGAATGCGAAAATCAAACGATGGAAAGCTCGCATCGACGAGTCCGGCGCTAAAATGTTTTACAAGCCCGGAAAACCTCGTTGCGGATGCCCTCTCAAGACAGCAATTTAACGTTCTGGGAGAGGAAGAAGCCTTTTCAAGTGCGGCCACGATTCACAGTGAGCTGTCACTGACCCACACAATTGAGGCAACGGATAAGCCCTTAAATTGCTTCCAAAACCAGATAACTCTGGAGGAAGCTCGCTTTCCGCAAAAACGCAGCTTTGTCCTCTTTGGAAACAAGAGACGGCATGCGATCAGCTTCTCCTGCAAAGAGTCATTACTCAATGAGCTCGCAGATTTAATTGTTCCTAAGGGCGTAAACGCCATCCATTGCGATTTGTACACACTCGCAATGATACAGGACCAACTGGTACGCCAAGTTCCAGCCACAAAATTTGGGTATTGTAAAAATCGTGTAACGGACATTTTCGCAGTCCCGGAGAGACGGGAAATTCTGTCCACTGAACACGACAGGGCTCACAGATCGGCACAAGAGAATGTCAAACAGGTGCTCTCTGAATATTATTTTCCTAAAATGACTAAATTGGCCAACGAAATTGTCCAAAATTGCAAGACCTGCGCAAGGGCCAAGTATGATAGGCACCCTAAAAAACAAGAAATCGGCGAGTCAAGTTTTTCAAAGTTTTCAAAGTTCGCAGTCGTGCAACCCATTTCCTCTAGAACAATTGAAGACCTAAAACCAGCGGTGCAACAGCTAATGAATTACTTTCCAAAGGCCAAAACGATCTATTGCGACAATGAATCTTCTTTAAATTCGCATACGATCTCGGCCATGCTGACTAACCACTTTGGGGTTGGTATCGCAAATGCACCACCCTTACACAGTGTATCTAACGGACAGGTTGAACGCTTTCACAGCACCCTGATAGAACTCGCTAGATGCATTAAAATTGGCAAAGGTATAACTGATACCATAGAGTTGATTTTACTAGCCACTACCAAATACAACAAATCAATTCACTCGGTCATTAACAAAAGACCAGCTGATGTTGTACAGACGAACTCGGAAGATTTACAGATAGAAATTCGAGAAAAAATAAAAAGCGCCCAGGACGCGTTAAGAAGCCGGGAAAACACATCCCGGCAGAATAGGGTCTTCGAAGTTGGAGAAAAGGCATTGGTAAAATCCAACAGAAGGCTAGGAAATAAACTCACACCCTTGTGTGAGGAGAGAGCCGTAGAAGCGGACCTGGGGATCACGGTCCCCATGGTCCACAAAGACAATCTCAAGTAATACCACCAACGATGTCCTCCATGTTTTTTTATTATTACACTTTCAAGCCACTTGGCGCATATTTTTTCTAACCTTAAGATTTACAGCCGCGGGCATAATTTACTTTAAGTTCATTTTATTGGTGGTGGGAAAACCCTCTATAAGCATAGAAATAGCTAAAGTTTAATTTCACAGGTTCGGACCCATACTTTGCATATTCCTGTCCTTGACGTCGGCTCACATTACCGATTACTCGCAGGCCAAGTACATTCCCATCGTAGATGGTGAAATCCTAGTATGGGAGGAGTTCGCTTACGTTACACATACAGCGAACCTCTCAGAACATGGGCGTGTAATAGAGGAGACAAGCAGCATAATTGATATGTTTCCACTATCCCACATGCAGAAGCTTCTAAGCGTGGACACCGCTCATCTCCAAGACTTGTTAGAGTCGTTGGGCGTTCATCACAGAGTAGCTAGGAGTTTGGATTTCTTGGGTCAATGCTAAAGGTCGTAGCAGGAACACCGGATGCCGGTGACTTAGAGAAAATAAAATTTACCGAAATGAAGTTAGTCGAGTCAAGCAATAGACAGATTCAAATTAACACTAAAATCCAAAACCAGATTAATCAGTTAACCTCTACCGTCAATTCGATTTTGAAGTCAGCCAAAAACTCACAAGTAGACACCGGACATTTATACGAGACACTGCTTGCTAGAAACCGAATGTTGATGACGGAACTACAAAATTTGATGCTTGCCATAACCCTTGCCAAAATTAATATTGTTAGTCCGAACATTTTAGATCACGAAGACTTAAAAACAGTTTGGCTTGAGGAACCCACCAACACACCTATAGGAGATCTTTTGTCCGTCTCGTCTGTAAAGATTCTGCAGTCCACTAACATTTTACATTTTATCATAAAATTCCCGAAAATCAAACTAGCCTGTAGAAAGATTACAGTTTTCCCAGTCGCCCATGACAATGTTGCAGATAAGAGACAACGTCATAGCCGAATGCGGCGGAGAAATTTACGCCATTAAAAATTGCTCCGTATCACCGGGGGCCACGTTCTGCCGCCTGGCTTCAGAAAGTTCATGCGCCAAGGAATTGCATGCCGGTGGGGTAGCACATTGCCGAGTTCAAGAGAGCGATCTGCACCCGTTGACCTATGTGGACGAGGGAATTATAATTATCAACGACAGATCGGCCAAAGTTCGAGTGGACAATGGCACGGAAACCTGGACTCATGGCACACACCTCATAACCTTTGACAAACAAACCACGGTAAACGACACACTCTTCATTAACCACGATAGCACCCGGAAGAGAGCTCCAGGGACAGCAAGTCTCCCCTTGTTGAACATCACCACCAGCAGAGATGTCCTCAGCCTGCCGTATCTTCACCGCCTGGCTGAACGGAACTTGGAGTTCATCAAGGAATTCAGAGAGGATATAAACAACAATCAGACAAGTCTCGCAGCAATTATTGCAGAAGCAATATGCTGCGCACTCATCTGCATCGGGCTCACATTAAGGCGAATTATTAGGGCAAGAAAATCCGCAGGCCAAATTAGACAGATTATTGCTGAATTACAAACGGCCGAGGGCGGCCTTAACTTAGAAGGGGGAGCAGTTAACTGTGGTCAACCCGATCAAGATCATTGACCGCAGTTACGTCGAAAACAAGCTCCGGCCGAAATTGCTGACCTAGCAATGGGCCCTAAGCTCGTGCACAGCGGCAGACACTGCATATTTGCGTGGCCGCTGTGAGCTTTGTTAGCTTTAAGTTTAGCCCTTAAGTTCAGTTCTGTTTTACATTCATTGGAATAAAGAGCACTTGGCTCATGAACTTAACTCCGGCAATCCGCCGTTATCGACTTATTACTAATATACCCTGACTGAGTCTCTAGGCCAGCGGGTTATGAAGGGAAGTCAACCTTCCAACGTAATCGTCATAAATCATCATTTGAAGATCGTCGGCCTACCGGCCATCAACTTCAGTTGGATTTGTTATTCTAACACGACTGCTGCGCGGGAAGCAGAAAGTACCAATACGAGTACTTCAACTATATGACTTTATAATTGTCGGCCAACCGGCCATCAACTTCAGTTGGATTTGTTATTCTAACACGACTGCTGCGCGGGAGGCAGCAAGTACCAATACGAGTACTACAACTATATGACTTTATAATTTATATTCTTGATCAGGATCACTAGCCGAGTCGATCTAGCCATGTCCGTCTGTCCGTCTGTCTGTCCGTCTGCCTGTCCGTCTGTCTGTCTGTCTGTATGAAGGCTGAGATCTCGGAAACTACAAAAGCTAGGAAGTTGAGATTACCCACACATATTCTTGGGCTTCCTACGCAGCGCAAGTTTGTTTCATTGAGGTGCCGCGCCCCCCCTAACGCCCACAATCGCCATAAACGATTTTCAAATGTGTCTGGAGGCAACATCTTTTAAGATTTTAAAAATTTATAAACGCAATTTTATAGTGTTTATTAATACCCATCGAAATGTAGAAGACCATTCATTAAAAAGTTATACGCAGTCAAAATTGTTTATATATCTATCTCCCTCGCACTCCCTTTAGCTGAGTTACGATTATTAGATAGTCGGGGCACCAACCCGAGTACAGCGTTCGCACTCCCGATTTTTTTGAATGTGTCGTCCAGAAACACTAGTTAACAGTTGAACGCATCGTTCTGTTCTTTAATTATGGCATGGCATTTTGGGATCTACCATTGGCTTCTCCTCCAAATGTATATATTGTTCAAGAAAATCGGATGGAATGTGTCTGGTGAATGGTGGCTCTGCACAATTATTGTCATCACTTAAGTCTATCATTGTGGTGTGTCTTGTACAAATTAAATTAATTTTGTATTTTTTGAAGATTCTAATTTGGTCTGGAACGTAGTGATTTTGTCTATAATATAATATATTTCTTATGGCCTGATCTCGTATACATTTATCATCATCAAAGAGCATGGCCAGCAGTATGTTTTTTGGATGCGCAAAGTATGCATTGTTTTGAATGATAGGATTAATAACTTCTCGTAAATTCGTCGGTAAATATTGGGTGGATCTTATAAATTGAAACAGAAGTGGACCTCCACATATGACAGAGCTGAAGTATTTGATCTTAAAATACATCGGGACATAAACTCTAATAAGAAATTCTGCTAAAGTTTTTAAGTTTTTGAAGGGACTGCTCGTGCTGACGTAAAGTCTGAGTAATCTACTGGCCTTTGTTAACCAACGAAAGTGAGCGATTTGTCCGGGTTTTATATTGGCCAGATCAACAGAGCAGTATCCCTCCGAAACTCCGGTAGCAATTCTAAACAAGTATTTAACGTCCGATGATAATGCTTTAAACCAATTGTTATTTGCTGGTGCTTGCGGCATATTATTTAGTTGAATTTTCTCAAAATTAAAGAATTATTAATTTAATTAAAGTAATTTCGATAATTCGCCTGTTGCGGATCTTGGCCCTTTGGTTGCTGATTTTTCTAACGCAGAATATAAGTGGCGAAATGGCAATTCATTAAAATGCAACATGCATATAAACCAATGAAGCGGTCGTCTTAACTCGATTTCAAACCTCCTATTCCGTTCGCAATACCAGTATTAGTGACTTCGCCATCACTACAAATACCAATCAGGGTACTTAAAGATATACATTTCTGCTTAAAGAAGCGCTGAAGCTCTTCCTGTTTTGTTTTGGCATCCTCTGCATCAACTTTAAGGTGCCCCATGAGCTTGGCATTCGGCTTTCCAAAACCACCAAATGTGGTTCTTTTTCTAAGTTAGTATGATCAATTTTTTTTCGTGACCAATGACTCATTTTTTCTGCCGTCGAATGAAAAGGCCAGAATGTTTGAATTGTTGGTCTTGAATATTTGGTGTAGCACAGCTTCCCGCGACTTCAATCTTTCTCTGGCCACTTTATTTTTATCCATTATTACTAGATCGCCGTTTTCATCGGTGTAGTTTATGTCCTTAAATAGGGAAGAAGCTAAAATTGAGGCGACTCTATCCGATATTCAAAATTGATCACAGACCATTGCGAAATTAAAGACACTATATCGTTTTGTGTACGATTCTTGACTAGAACCTACATCACGGGAAGGTAGATCTGTTGAAATCGAACTTTTTTCGCTTGACTCATTTGTGTATTCATTGCTCGTCTCAGCTTGGCTTAAGTAGTCAGGTAATGATTTCACTTCTATGTCTGCAATTGTCATAATTCGGTCGTGGTGTTGGTCAATAAGAAACGATTTTATATTTGACGGAATGTTTTCGCAAAAGCAACCGTTTACCTGGAAATCGCATTTGCATTTTCCAATGTAAAATAAATTTTCAAGTGAGTTCGTAAAATCGTTTGACCTAAATCCTCATGATATTTGTCAATTAATAAGTTTAATTTTTTTATCACACTTTTTTCATGAATAAGTTGAATTTTTAATACTTTCCAAATCTCGATCAATTTTTTTGAAACTTCTAAGGAAAACGACTTGTACGAAAATGTTTGGGCATTTTTTTTTTGTTCACTTAGAAAAAATAAACCATTTAGAAATTCCCTTATATTAGGTAATGAAAAGGGGGAAAAATTTACTGGTTGCCCAAAATGGTAAGACATTCTTAGAAAATTCCTTAGATCCGTTTTAGCTGAAGTTATCAAACTGAATGAAAAATTGTTCAGAAACAAATGTGGCTTATTTTTTTTTTTTGGTTTGACGATATTTTAAAAGATTACTTGCTTATATAGAAAACCGCAAAGTTGAAGGAATATTTGATAAATAATAACGTAATTAAACTTAAATACAATATAAATAAATCATCATTGAAAATATTGGAAAAAAACGACATGACTTTCTTGCCAACCCAATACTATTTGGATAAAGTCGCCTTTTAACAACGCAAAATAGGGCTTTCAAATTCATTAATATGTCTGTGCTGGCTACTATGATATTTTTCACGAAAAAATCAGTAATTTTCATTCGCGTTTGGGGGGTCAAACGTCATTTTAGACCACAAGTTTGTTCGGCAATGTTGCTTAGAATCATTCCAAGAATACGTTCCCCCTATACGATTTTTGGGCTCCCAAACCACCCTAATGTATATACTTTTCCCTTTTTATCAGAATAAGACGAATTTAATATTTTAGAAATCTGAGTAATTTGGTATTATAAAAAATAATCCTCGATAGACAGCGATTTCTTAAGAACTCTCATAACCATGGATAACCACATGTGTATTTATACCCGTTACTCGTAGAGTAAAAGGGTATACTGTATTCGTGCAAAAGTATGTAACAGGTAGAAGGAAGCGTTTCCAACCCTATAAAGTATATATATTCTTGATCAGGATCACTAGCCGAGTCGATGTCCGTCTGTCCGTCTGTCCGTCCGTCTGTCTGTATGAACGCTGAGATCTCGGAAACTATAAAAGCTAGAAGATTGGTATTTGGCATGAAGATTCTTGGAGTTCCTACGCAGCACAAGTTTGTTTCAAAAGGGTGCCACGCCCCCTCTAACGCCCACAATCGCTTATATACGATTTTAAAAATTTCAATATTTCGGAAAAGTAAAAATGCAGTTTTATTGTGTAGAAGAAATTTTTCAAATCGGACCATTCGTTAAAAAGTTATGCGTGTTCAAAGTTTCTATCTCGATCTCCCTCGCACTCCCATTACCTGAGTAACGGGTATCTGATTGTCGGGGCACCCGACTATAGCGTTCTCTCTTGTTTTAATCTGGGTATTGCTAAAGTGTTGAATTGCTAAATTGATGAAAATTCAACAGAAAATTTCAGCAATTGAGGGAACGACCCAAAACAAACAGGTATTATTTGTTAAAAAGTTTTACGGAACTTAAAACAAGTAAAACTCGATTTCATATTGTTTGTTGCAGTCTTAAATTGTAAGCAAGGTAAGAACAACTACTAATAGATTTCGAAAAAGTAAAAACGCAGTTTTATTGTGTACCTATACCTATCTAAATGTAGAAGAAATTTTTCCAATCGAACCATTGGTTTAAAAGTTATGCCCGATCAAAGTTTTATATCTCCATCTTCCTCGCACTCCCTTTAGCTGAGTTACGGGTATCTGATAGTCGGGGCACCCGACTATAGCGTTCTCTCTTGTTTTTCCTTTGACTTTTACCCAAAAAGCTGATAAAATAATCAACGCATGACAGTGTGTGCGCCTCACAGCTCAATTCTGAGCCCTAACAAATGCAGGCATTGCAAGGAAATCATCACTTCCTTCTACATGTTCAAGCGAATCCACAGGCTATTGGAAATCTTGCCCAGATAGCAGGGAAGGACGAGCGAAACATAAGCGCGCTTAGCAACACTTCGGTGACGCTCAGTCATTTCGCCTAAGGAGAGGGTTGAATGTGCCAATGGCAATGCAAAATCTGCACAGGAAACGGAAGTTAAGAGGATGGTAGGGTCTTAAAAAAAAAATCGATAGTTTTGTTATTTTTCTTGTAGATTAACATTTTAGGATTATACAAAAAAAGTTTTAAGTCAATTGGACAAAAACTTTAGAAGTTAGGATAAAATTAATATTTGTAAAATTTTCTTTAAAAAAATGTTTGACTTTGAACAGTTAACAAAGATATTTAAAGTTACAAAATAAAAAAATAAACTTCCCAGGTGGTGGGTTTTTTCTATTCTTAAACGAAACATAAAAGCAGAATGCAAATCGGTTTTTTCTTAACGTGCCTTATGTGCGTTTTACATGTGATACGTTTAAGTGCGTTTTTCTCGAAACCACGTTTTAAAAGTCAGTGATCATCGGACCCGCCCCCCTTGGAAGTTTTTTTTTATTTTTTAACCTTAAATATTTTTAGTTAAGCCCGAAGTCGATTTTTTTTAGCATTTTTGACGCATTTTTGACTTTGGAAAATCTAAAAAATTCTAAAGAATACAAAATAAAAAATCAAGCTTCCCAGGGGCGGTTTTTTTTTAATTCTTAAGCTAATTGTTAAAGCAGAATGGAAATCCGATAATTTTTGGCGGAGATACCGTGTTCACCGGAAAACTCCTTTTTTTAATCTGGGTATTGCTAAAGTGTTGAATTGCTGAATTGATGAAAATTCAACAGAAAATTTCAGCAATTGAGGGAACGACCCAAAACAAACAGGTGTTATTTGTTAAAAAGTTTTACGGAACTTAAAACAAGTAAAACTCGATTTCATATTGTTTGTTGCAGTCTTAAATTGTAAGCAAGGTAAGAACAACTACTAATAGACTTTCTAAATTGATTTTAAAGTAAATAACGCGAACTTATGATAGTAAAATGTTGCAGAGTTGACATGACTTTTAGTAAAATAAGGTGACAATTCTGGTTTTCAACGATTCGAAAAAAAATTCTCAACAGCCTCGAGGCTGTTGAATTTATGAAATTTCAGAAAGTTGACTTTGTATGGAACAGCTGATTAACAGCTGACCAAAATTCAACAATTCAACAGTTTAGGGAATACCCTGAATAGTGTTCCAGCAATCGCTTTGCCACCAATAAATTTGCCGATAGTATCGACTAAAAAAAATTAGTCGATGTTATTTAAATGACACTTAATAATATACAAAAGGTTTGAATCAGGAACCGTAATCATTATGAGTTTTATTTTAAAACTTAAAAATAATCATTATTTCTGATCGGAAAAAATAAAACTCCAAAATAATGATTATAATTATAATTATTGTTCATTTTTATTTTTTTTATCAAAAATAGAACTCACTTGGACGCCACGGCTTTTCTATACCGACTTTGGGCGTTCTTTTTACGTAGTCCTATAAAACGAATGCAAACGTCTGACAAAAAAAAGCTTGAACTTGGCTTCTGCATCTCGTTAAATGGTATTTTAATTTTAGTCAGTAAAGGAGATACTTCCAGACTTTGTTTATGTTTAAGTTTTAAAACATGGATTTTAGTCGAAATGCTCTTTTCCTTCTCTCTCATTCTACAAGAACTACTTATCTAATTAAGGCCGCGAGTTCTTCAACACACCCTAGAACAACATTTAACAAAAAACACCACTACTTTTTGATATCTTTAGTTAGTCCACTAATCTATGTAGAGAAAGTATCCACACAATCAGCTCCTCTTTTTCTTAAGAATTCGCGGTTTTTGAAGAGTCGATTAAAGTTCTTAAGAAATCGCTGTCCATAAAGGATCATTTTTACAACCATGGCCGACCGCCAAGTTCTTTTTGGACGTAAATTCTTAAGAAATCGCGATGCATCGAGGATAATTTTTTCGCGAATTTCGGGGGTGCAATTTTGTTGTGTATATTTATACCTATCGAAATGTAGAAGACATTTTTCAAATCGGACCATTCATTAAAAAGTTATTCGCAATCAAAAAAATGTTATGTATCTATCTCCCTCGCACTCCCTTTAGCTGAGTGACGGGTATTAGATGGTCGGGACACAAACCCGACTATAGCGTTCTCTCTTATTTTTTCCTGAGGTGGTACGTCTGCATTCGTTTCATGGGATTATGCAAAAAAAACGACGAAAATCGGCACAGAAAAGCCATGGCGTCCAAGTGAGTTTTATTTCTGAGCGAAAAAAATAAAAATCACCAATAACACTATGCAACATAAAAAATTTACCATGATGGATGCTATTGTTTTGAATTCGTTACGAATTCCCAGTTAAACTGCGTTTTCCAAAAAGTTCCCCCACGCAAGGATTCTTAACACAAGGACCTCAAAGATCGAAAAATGCTGAAATTGGCCAACTTTCCGGAGGTTTCACAGGCAAACGGATTAATGGTTTGTTTTGTTGTTAAAGTTTTTTAAAAGTGACACTCTTTATCTTTCGAACCCCATACTCAGAATAATTTTAGGATTTTTTTTAATGGAGAAAAAAATAAAAGAAAATATCTAAAATATCTACCTAATCTAAAGAACCCACCCCAAATACGGCGAGCTTAGCCGGCAGCCAGCGTTCCTTCTCAGGACGCAACTTTCTCGACCCAAGTCCTTGTCTGGACTGGGGCACTAATATGACCTTTTATTTTCTTTAAGGATTTTTGATAGGATCCACCATCTAGATACCTATGGTGTCTGCGTTGGTGTTCTTAAGTTTGGTATAACTTCCATCTTTAAATACCCAAATTAATTTGATCTAATAATAGTCAAAGGGATTTAAGAAGCGGGGATTTGATTTCTGAGTTTAACTTTCACATAATCATACGACTAAATTATTAAAGTCCGCAACTTCTGCGACAGTCAGAATTGAGATGACCTCTCAATCAGAATTTTGTTTTAGAATTGAGGTAGGACTTTGACATTTATCTGCATTCAAATCATAGATATCCTTTATTTGAACATGGAAAATTTTACTAAGAATTTCAGAGAGAAATATTTTTTTTTTGTTTATATATATGCTTTATTGAATTTTCTCTATAATGAGATTAGCAATAAGTATATCAAATCTTAAGAATATAACTTAACTTACAGTCATGTAGACATTTAGACTAACGGGCCCTAATATTTGTTGCTGGGCTGGCAGATCGTTTCGATGCAGACGAGTTCTGTTTGAAACCCGTTAGATTCCTTGCGAGATTATTTGGGTGCAGTGTAAGCTTGTTATTGTAGGCCCGGCCTACTAGATTACTAGACTAGTATGATTAAAAGACATTGTTATATTTTCTATCTCTTTACAAAACCACATTCAATCTCTTAAAAATGTATTCGAACGTCTACGCAGATCAAATCTCAAACTACAATTAGATAAATGTGAATTTATGAAACGAGCAACGGAATTTTTAGGTCACATATTTCCAACCGAAGGAATCAAAGCAAATTCAAAAAAATCAGGGACCGTAACAGTTATAAGTATTATTGATAAAACTCCCACTGAAAAACTCATTTCTGATTTTTATTTATTTTGATGGATGGACGTTGATGCACTACGAGCAGTACAAACAAGTGGCCCAACGATACCAAGCACGTGCTTGTTACGCGCGGGACCCTTTATCAATTAGGGCAAAAATGCGAGTTCGCGAGGAAAATACATAAAACAATTAGAGACGGGACATAATAAAAATTATAAAGATTATGAACTAAGATTGAAGCAAATGAGATAAAATTTTAGTTTTTAATACAGGGATAGATGTAGAAGTGCAAATTAAATGATAAAGATTGTTATAATTATTACATAGAACACGAAAAGGCTCATGCAGAGTGAAATTTGATGTACATCGAGGCAAATTAAGAGGGTAAAAATTTCGTGTTAGTCTAACGGGAACATTAAAAGTTAAACGGTTTACCAGTTCTACAGAATCAATATCACCTCTTATAAGATTTTGCATAAAAATAGTACCAAGCATTATTCTACGGTTTTCAAGTGTAGGTAAATTAATCAATAGTAATCTACTTTGGTAGGAAGGTAGCCTTACGTTTTGATCCCACTTCAAACTACGAAGAGCAAAAAGAAGAAATTTTTTTTGTACCGACTCTATACGGTCAATGTGCACTTGGTATTGTGGGCTCCAAACCGAAGAACAATATTCCAATATAGGTCGGACAAGGGAGGTAAATAGTAATTTGGTTATATAAGGGTCGTCAAATTCTTTTGACCAACGCTTTATAAACCCAAAAACACTCATAGCTTTGTTGACAGTCAGCATTATGTGGCAGTCAAATTTAAGCTTCGGGTCCAGAAGAACGCCTAAATCATTTACTGAATATATACGGTCAAGTGGCAAGTTCTGAAGCAAATAACTTATAAACGTAGGAGTACCCCTATGAAAGGTCATTACGTTACATTTCAGGCAGTTCAAATTTAAGAGGTTATACTCACACCATACTTGAAAGTTATCAATGTCTGATTGTAAGCCGAAACCAGAATACATTAGTACGCGAGAATTTGTTATGATAGAGGGAAGATCGTTAATAAACAAAGTAAACAGCAAAGGGCCTAGATGACTACCCTGGGGCACTCCAGATGTCACGCGGATCATTTTAGAAACAGCGTTCTTAAATATAACCCTCTGAGTCCTCCCATTCAAATAACTTGAAATCCAAGTTAAAAGATTACATGGAAACCCAAGCAAGTTTAGTTTGAATAAAAGAAGAGAGTGGTTAACGGATTCAAAGGCTTTACTGAAATCTGTATATATAACGTCGGTCTGCATTTTATTGTTAAATCCATTAATTACAATAGATGACAATTCAAGTAGGTTGGTGGTAGTCGATCTTCGCTTAACGAAACCATGCTGACACGGTGATATTAGCGAGGAACATAAATGTTGCAAATGAGAAGTGATAATACGTTCAAAGGCTTTTGGAATTGCCGACAATTTAGAAATACCTCTATAATTCTGGGCATCCACCTTCGCACCCTTTTTGTGGAGTGGAATAATGAAAGAGTCCTTCCAGATAGTTGGAAAAACTGATGATGAAATAGACAAATGAAAAAGTTTAAGAATCGGTTTACAAATGGTTGAGGCACAAAACTTAAGCACACACCCGGGGAGTCCATCAGGACCGGGAGAATAATTTGGCGTTGTTGTTGTTAAATCTCTTAAGAGAGAACTTTCGGTAATTATTGGTGAAAAAATACAGTTTGCCCTATTTAAGGGATTACGGTAGTTTGATTCTGACCATGAAGAAGAGCTATAAGTAGTTTGGAAAAAGTCGGAAAAAAAATCTGCAATTTCAGAGTCAGTCGATGCCTCCATTGAGTTAAATCGAACCGATGAAGGCAAAGCTGATGACTTACGCTTTGCGTTGACAAAGTTATAAAACTGCTTCGGATCATTTGTAAATTCAAATTTACAACGATTTAAATACATGGAATAGCAATGACTGTTAAGAACATTAAAATCAGATCGAGCCACCACATATTTCGAAAAATCGGATGGCTTACCCGATTTTTTATACTTTTTATAAGTGTTTGATTTAAGATTTTTAAGTCGTTGAAGCGCATTTGTAAACCAGGGGGGCCTGTTCGGCTTTGGAGGAAGCCTATTAGGAACGCATTCATTAAAAAAAGTGTTTAGAACGCTATAGAACAGTTCAGTGGCACTTTCGATGTCCATACAGTTATAAAGATCTGTCCAATCGTACTGCGAAATCATTACGTTAAGTTTACTATAGTCACATTTCCGAAAGCATCTCATTTTAGTTGGAGAAACTAAAGGAGAGGTGGTATCAAGATAGGGGAGGCAAATTGTCAATTCCATAGTTGGGTGGTATCGGTCTTCTGGTACCACAAGAGCGTCAATTCTAGATACTGTGACTTCAGACGGCTCTGAAACAAACACAAGATCTAATTGTCTATTTAATGAATTTCGTATAAAGCTAACTTGCTGTAACGATAATTCTAAAAGGCCATCCACAAAATCATGGGTGGATAAAGGTAAAGCGACAAGTGAGTCAGAAGGGGGGGACCAAGATATATCAGGGAGATTAAAGTCACCCAAAACAATGAAAAGGTCTCTATTGGAAAAAAAGGATAGAATAGATTTAATAGCAGATAGATGTTGCTCATAAATTATAAGGTCAGAGCCAGGGGGAATATAGGAACATGTAATAAAGATAGATAAGGATAAAGATAGATAAACAAATTCAATGTCACTAGGGACATGAGAGTTAATTCTCTCAGAATTTAGGGTAGAAGTAACGGCAATTAGAACGCCGCCCCCCCTACGGGGAAGGCGATCAGTTCTGTAGGTATTAAAATTATTTGCAAGAATTTCAGAGTCTGTTATCTCTGGTTTCAGCCAAGTTTCTGTAAAAGCTAAGATATCGTCCGTAAATGCCGAGGAGTCAGCATAAAGCTTGGGTAGCTTCATGTTAAGTCCTCTAACATTTTGGTAAGCCAAGAATAAACTTTTCAGTTTTTTGGCACCGTGGAAGGCCTGTTATTTGTTCTCGGTTTATTAGGAACAAATTCTTTTATAACCAGATCATCATTAAGCCAGAAGCTTTCAGAAAGCAGTTCTTTAAACACATCAGGCGGAGCAAAAATTTTGAAAGACGATATCCTACGGGCGTATGAAAATCGAAATTGTTCTACCGCAATATCCTCTGATGGGAATTTTTCACGAATAAATTCCAAAACATCCTCAGATGTGGTATCAGGCGTAAATCTTGAAACAAATAGTTGCTTCCTATGTGGAACAACTGAGAGTTTCTTACGCCCCCCAGCAGCAGTCTGAACCTCACTCAGCTGAGAGCCAGAAGCGGCACCTACTGTATCTCTGGGTACAGCTGAGAGATTTTTTCGCCTCCCAGCAGCAGCCTGAACCGAATTAGTTGATTCAGCCGGCTCTGAAGCCTGACTTTCAGATACAGGGACTACAGGGACAGGGACTACAGGGACAGGGACTACACCGGAACTAGCAGTATCCATTGGCACAGGTGGTTCACTTACCCCTGTGTCACCAGAAACTGCAGCAGCTACCAAGTTTGGATTTAAGGTGGATTTAACGCTCGCATTTACTGTCGTTGAGCTAGCTTTTTTGCGTTTGGGCGACTCGGTTAATAATTTTTTATTATTAAATTGTTCACAAACGGAATTGAACCCGTCATTAAGCTGTTTAAAAACTCGTGAAAGGTTCAATAGGCCGTCTCGAGTCTGCCCCATAAAGCTGCCCATCTCAGATGTCAATCCCCTGCAGGACTCACATGTCCACATGAGACCAGTACGCAGTTCAATGTAGTCTTTTACTCTGCCGGTAAAACCTGCACATTTAACGTGCATCATCCCTTCGTCGAAAGAGTACAATTTTTCTTAGAACAGGCGAGAGCCATTATAAGAAACAAGGTAAATTAAAAAGAGTAAAAAAAATAAAAATATGAAAATGTGAAAATACCTCTAGTAAATTTGGCACTGGGATCAAAATTCCAATACGGCAAAAACACAAAACACGAGAGTATAAGAGCGCGAGATCGCGAATTAAGTCGAGAGCAAGAGAGCGCGAGAGAAAAGTGTTCAAATCGACTGAGCGTGGCTTGTGGGGCACCAACAACTAAACGCACGAACAGTTACAATGTAAAGCAAGTGAGAGAGAGACTATGAGAAAAGCACCCAAGAGTCTACAAAAAATTTGGCAGGTTCCGAGAGAGCGAAATTACAGTTATAATAGAGCGGAAAAGAGAGAGAGAGAAAGAGAAAAAATACAAGAGCAAATTTAGAGAGTGCAAATAACACCAACAAAGCCAAGATATTAAACAAATCTAATGGAAATTGTTAAAATAACTAAAACCACATACCCGTTAACAGGGAGATCTATTTAAAACACTAACGCGATTGTTGGGCAAAACTTTGTTAGTAAGCTAACACAAAACACTTGCGAATAAATCACAAAAATAAATCAAAAACTCAGAGCACAAAGGTAAACACAACCGTTCACAAGCGACGCTAAATCGATTAAATTATGACATGGTCATAATTGAGATACACTTAAGAATGAATCAATTTTTCAGTTATTTGACTATTTTCAGCATATGCGATACATTTGACCTGAAGAATTCGCGGATTACTTTACCTGAAGAATTCGCGTATTACTTTACCTGAAGAATTCTCAAATCATTTGACTGAAGATATCACGGATGTTTAAACTCTTTTTACTTGAATTCAAATTTTGGTCCAAAACGTCACGTCAAATGATACTGATATTGTTAAGTCGAATTATCCGCGAATTCTTTAGGTCAAATGATGCACGAATTCTTTAGGTCAAATAATCCACGAATTCTTATGGTCAAGAGAATCCACGAATTCTTAACGTCAAATGATTCCGATATTGTTTAAGTCGAAAAATCCGCGAAATCTTCAGGTCAAATAATCCGCAAATTATTTACGTCGAATGGTGAAAATAGACGTATAACTGAAATTTTTCTAAATACTTAAGATTATCTTAAGATCCATGAAAAATTGTTTCCCTGCCTTTACAAAATAGTTGTACAAATGCCCCATTTTCCACCTTAAATCGGTATTTAAAATAGCTTAATGTTAAAATACAACTTTTTTTATTATTTGTATTGAAACTACGTGTCCAAACGAACAAGAACAAATTTAAATCATATTAAAATTTTTAATACAATGGCCGCAAAGGCGAATTGAGTTTTATTTTGAATTTTATAAAATAAAACTCACACATAATCATTATTTATGATTTTGTATTTTTTTTTTACTCATCAATTACTGCCTGAGTTTTATAATAAAACTCAATAAATAATTTGTACCATTGATTTTAAAAAATGAAACTTACAAAATAAAAATCATGGCAGATTTGCATAACTTGACCAATTTGGAACTCATTGGTGTTCTTGGTTTTTTTGTAGCACTTTTCTAAGTGGATGATTTTTTTAGACACAAAAATTTGAAATAAATGTTATTTTCGGTCCCTGAAAAAAATTCAAGCTATTCAAGATTGGAATATTCCAAACTCCCCAAAACAAATAAAATAATTTTAGACCTTTGTGGATTACATCGGAGCACCAGTAACACGGCGATTAGGCACAATACGTTAAATACTTTCGCAATTTCGTCATTGTGGGGTACCACTTTGACATTGTTAATGACATTTTGGATCCCATTTTTGATCCTTAAACAGAATTTTCGTTAAACGCGAAACAAAACTTATGTTCACTGTTTTGAACTTCCCGTCGAACGGATTATCTTGCTCTGATTGCTCGATTAAGTATTAGCCGCCGGCCGTATATGAGATTCTGACTGACTTCTCCGTGGAGTTTTAGTTCTTTCCTAGAGAGTGCTTGGAGCTTTTCTTTATGATTCCGGGTTCTTATTTGTGTCCCAAAGTGTTCCCATGTAGGTACTCATTTCCCCTTGCTCTAGCCAACATACCCACTTCTGGATTTAGCAAGCGTCAGCTCTCGGATTCATATCTGTATCTCGTTGCTTCACTGACCGCTTTATTTTTCCATTTAATTGCTCAATTTTTGCATTATATTGCACTTTGCAAATTTGGTCCTTTTCGCAAACTTACGGACTGCGGCTTCTGCCGTCCTTCTTCTTTTCCCCTCTTTCCGCCATAACGGGCGCTCGTAGCAGGCAAATCAAAAATGTGACCCAAAAAAGCTGTTTGGATTGAAAAAGAACCGCCCATATATATGGATGGATTTTATTTAACTTTTTTATTGTTTTTATTTGCTTGTGTTGTAGTTGTGCCAATAGTGTTGTAGGCCTCCGATTGGAAAAACAATACATCTACATATGAGACATTCCCCGAAAAACCAGCCACCCGAAATAAAATTTTGATGCCACGTTTATTGTAATTTTTTTTCGAAAAAACCCTAAAATTAGGAAAATTATTTGGGTA
Source organism: Drosophila lutescens (assembly GCA_037075285.1). Lineage (NCBI taxonomy): Eukaryota > Metazoa > Arthropoda > Insecta > Diptera > Drosophilidae > Drosophila > Drosophila lutescens. The sequence goes on from JBAMCF010000486.1 coordinate 176,106, forward strand.
GAAGGCGTTGTAAACAAATCGCGTACCACGTTGACTTTTGTCCTGCTGTCATAATGGACGACTTGGGTACATCCTCGCGCCTAACGGACCTTCAAAACCTCTTTTAGGTTAACCCGGACGGTCCTCACGGGGCCCTGCATTGGCCAATATTGCCCTAAGTTGTCCGGTTGATGCGTATGAACCTTGAGATAGTTAAGAGGCTTTTATTTCCACAAAGATCGAGGTGTTTTTGGCGAAGGCAAGAAGTTCGCCTGGTTTCCTGCTTAAGGCGTCTCCTAGTGGGGCGCCGAGGTATCTTATTTTTGCTCGTGAGAGAGCCGGGCCATTGCAGATAAGATGTTCCAGGGTTTCGATGGCCCCCGATTTATCGCATTTTCTGCAGGTGCGGCTGTTGAGTATTCCGAGTGTGGTTGCGTGGGATGCGGCCAGACAATGGCCTGTGGAGATTCCCACTAACAGTGTGCAGTTTTTCCGTGGTAGATGCAGTAGATACCTAATTTTTGCTCGCGGGACCGCCTGTTTCTCCAGGGCGCTTTGTAGCGATCGGAGGGAAATAGCGCGTTCTCCGTTCTGTCTTTCGTCAGCTCTACGCCCTCCTTTGCACGAACAGCAGCTGTCTCGTTGCCATCGATGCCATGGTGGCTGGGAACCCAATAGATCCGCACTGGCTCTGTCATGCTAAGGGTTTCTAGTGCCTCCCTGCTAGCTAATACATTTTTATACCCTTGCAGAGGGTATTATAATTTCAGTCAGATATTGTAACGCAGTGAAGGAGACGTTTCCGACCACATAAAGTATATATATTCTTGATCAGCACCAATAGCCGAGTCCATCTAGCCATGTCCGTCTGTCCGTTTCTATGCGAACTAGTCTCTCAGTTTTAAAGCTATCGCAATGAAACTTTCCCAAAAGTCTTCTTTCTATTGCAGGTTGTACATATGTCGGATCGGACCACTATATCTTTAGGCTCCCATACGAACAATCAAACAAATATAAGAAAATTCATTGTAACTTTGCAGGAAGTAGGCGTTTTGATTTCTGACAACTTAAAAAGGTATTTCTTTTATCTGCAAGGGTATATAAGCTTCGGCTGGCCGAAGCTAGCTTCCTTTCTTGTTAGAACTGACCTCTGACGACTGCATGGATCTTATCGCCGCTTGGCTGTCCACGAACAAGTTGACCACATCGTGTGGTCGGTTTCTTTTTGAGTCACTTCTGCCGCTTTCCTTATGGATTAAAGGACAACCTTATTTCAGGGGCCGTACAGTATAAGCACGCTTATACTCCTCCTTCCATCTTGAAGGTCAGTGTATTGAAGGTCAGTGTGTATGTTGAGGTGTTGAGGGTGGTCCAGACCCGTTTTCCATTCGTCTGGCCCCATGAACGAGGTTGTTTTAACCCCCGGGCACGTTCTGGGGATCATGTAGTCTGTTGTGTTAATCATGCTTGTTCCATTTCGGTACCTTGTAGCTCTTAGTAAAGAGAATGAGCTCCGTCTTGGCGGCGTTGATCCTGAGTCCCACCTTGTGGTGTGCCTCTGTGTGCACCCTTTACCATGAAAGCAGTGCCCCACTCTGAATGTACCCGCCTGCAGCTAAGCAGGTTTCTTATCCAGAGGCTTATTGCGATGTCCGTCTTGACATTGTTCCAAGCTCATTTTCCTTAATTTGTAGAGTTTATTGCCGTTTCTACAGATTTCCCTTTGGTGTAGGCGTGCTGGTTGGATGACATGAGTCTTCCTTCATCATTTCTGATGTGTAGATCCAGCAGCTTTTCCAGTGTTTTGAGTATGAAAGAGGCAAGGATTATCGGCCTGTAATCCTTGGGGCCTGCGGGACTGCACTTTACCGCTTTTGGGAGGAAGACCATCCGAAAGGTCCTTCATTGGATTGGGATATAGCCCGTGCTTAGACATGCCGAGTATATTTCGTATAGTCATGGGGTAATCCTTTCCTTGGTCGCCTGTTACATGGCTGCAAGTATTCCATCTAGTCCTGGTGCCTTATAGCCCGCAAAGGAGTCTATGGCCCAGTTTATTTTCGTAGTTGTTATTAGATCGTTTGGGGGGCGTTCTTAGCCAGTTGCTATATGCTGGTGCGTGCTGGCGTCTAGGACATCCGTGCATCCTGGGAAGTGCGATTGCATAGGTGCATAGGTGTTAGGGCCTCTTCACTGCCTTCAGTCCACTGCCCGTCGTCGCGTTTTAGTTGGCTCTGTAAGGTAGATTGCTTTAAAAGCATTCCTTCTCGTAATCCCTAAGTACGATTACGTATTCCTCATTGATGATCTCATTGTCTGCCTTTTTGGGGATTTTGAAGAATTCTCGGAGGTTTTTTTTTTCAGTGTCAGTGCCCGATTCCACCATGGTGCCTTGGTCTTCTTCCTTGTTCTTGATGTCGGGCATGAATCATGATACGCATCCAGTAATTCCTTGGATAGGGTCTCTAGGGACGTTTCTATGTCTTTCTCGGATTTTACTACGCCCGGGCTAGTCGCGAGTTTCGAGGTCACTGTTCTTGTAAACTTTTCCCAGTTCGTGTTCCCGGGGTTTCTATAGACAGTTACCTTTGGAGTACTTTTAAAATCATATTAAAGCCCAGCATGCATCAACAGTGTTAGGATCATTCTGTCACAGTATGTTTCATATGTTTCGGTAATTCGTATGATTCGAAGTTTCAAAGTTTTAATGTTTCGAAACCATTAAGCAGTATGTTTCATATGTTCCAATGTTTAGAACAATTCGAGATAATTCGAAAAATTTTTTTTTTAAGTTATTTTACCAAAAGTTTAAACCAATTTGAAAATATCGTATATTTATTATATAAACAACGACACAAGTAAAACAAGGAAGCTAGCTTCGGCCAGCCGAAGCTTATATACCCTTGCAGATAAAAGAAATACCTTTTTAAGTTGTCAGAAATCAAAACGCCTACTTCCTGCAAAGTTACCATTGTAACTTCTTATATTTGTTTGATTATTCGTATGGGAGCCTTAAGATATAGTGGTCCGATCCGGCTCGCTCCGACATATGTACTACCTGCAATAGAAAGAAGACTTTTGGGAAAGTTTCATTGCGATAGCTTTAAAACTGAGAGACTAGTTCGCATAGAAACGGACAGACGGACATGGCTAGATGGACTCGGCTATTGGTGCTGATCAAGAATATATATACTTTATGTGGTCGGAAACGTCTCCTTCACTGCGTTACAATATCTGACTAAAATTATAATACCCTCTGCAAGGGTATAAAAATGTTTTCTGGGGGACTTCGAATATTTTATAGTGAATATATTCATGTGAACAATAGTTAATTAAATTTGTAGTTGCTATTTAAAAACATTATTTCATCAACTAAGGTTGGGTTGGATCATAGCACTTCCTTTTTCGGAGAGCAAGTTTCTGGCCCTTGAAAATACTCTATATGAAGCAACGCTACTTGAAGGTATGGAGACAATTTTTCTTGATAACTTGTACAAAGATGGGACATAGTTCTCATCGTTTATCCACCAAGCTAGGAGGTCAAAGTCATCATAGTATTTCACCTCGAAGATTAGGTAGCGCTGAACTTCTTTTTCTGACTTTTCTTGGACGTCGCCCCAGGCCGATTTAGTTACATAATCAGAAAAGATATGTTCATCTCCAATTTATTTCAAATTTTCCTCATCGATATTTTCATTGGTTGCCGTAATTTTTCGTCTCCATTTTTCTTTTTGAGTGAATTGCAGCAATTGGATGGTTGGCGGAAACAGGAACTTTGCTTCGTCCTCGTTTTTCGCTAATTTGATACTCCTCGGAACTAAGCTTTATTTGCACAGAATTGGGTCTAAAATTTTTGTTGTGTACTCATATGATCCGTATCATTTGAAACATAGGTTTCGGATGATTCACATCTCGAAACTGGGAAGCACAGTAGTAACAGTATCCTAGCCTACTACGGTAATACTGTGATCGAAACATACTGTTGATTCATGCAGGGCTCTAGTTCATATGTTTGCAGATGATGTACAAATATATGTAATATATGTCGACCTATATGTGAGATGTGTCATTGTATATCTATGATTATCATATCTGAACTGAATATATTTATTTATTTATATTTATATTTATATATATCACATATCTATCTAAGGTGTGTTCCTTCCCACGTTTGCTATATATAAATTAGTAGATAAAATAAAGTCTAAGAGTGACTCACCTCTCGTGTTAATGTCGGAGCTTTGCCACACGCTGTGGTTTGCACTGGCTTCTGCACCAATGGGGCCTTCCTTCGAGCGCAATTCCACCAAGCTGCTCAGCTCGTCTGGTGGCGCCGGTCTGTCGTGTGACATGTAGGAGGAGGCTACCAAGAGGCGCTGCTCCTTGCTTTGTAGCATCACCTTAGTCAAGTCGTCAGAGCTGTGATGAGGCATAATGCTAGCATTTATACCCTTCCGCACAAGTCCGGCCACGATATTGGCCGAGGCAATCCATGGCTCTTAAGCCAAGGCTATGTCAACGGGCCCTTGCAATCAGGAGCTCCATCGCTGCAGCACCCTCAGCGTCATTAGTGGCTGGCTCATCTCCGCTCGACGGGTTGGCTATTACAGTCAGGTCACCGTCGTCTTCGACTTCCGAGCCGTCCAGAACAAGTTCCTGGGCGGCATCCACGATGGCTTCCAGTCCTAGGTCCTTCTCCACCTCGCCTGTCTGCAGGTTGTGTGCGCCTTTGTCGTCGGGGTGTCGCTTCTTGAGGCGCAGGTAGACACTACCCATGCCCCACGTCATCTTCCCGAATCTGGGATACAGCAGATCCTCCGCCTCCTTGTTGATTTGGAGAACTACACTCTGGCCCCCTCGTTGGGAAGTGGGCTGGCCATGTGCAGAATCTTCCAATTCGCCGTTGGGACGTCTGGTTTCTACCATTAAAGCAGCTTCAGCACCCGATCCCTTTGGATTGAATTAAATCAATCCAACCTGTTTTTATAGAAAAAGTCGTAACGGCATTCTATAAATAGAATCTATAAAGAATTCTGGTCCGTGAGATTGAACTACTTTGAAACCGAAAAGATCTGATTCAACTGATGGGTCGCGCAAACCTTAAACTCGGGAAATGCGTATCCAATGCACCACGTGTACAAACGGATGATCCCAATACACAATATAAACAACAACCACCAGTAAAGGTTCTCGAACTATACTGGTATCCTGGAAATGACATTCTAACGTACAATGTCGGTCAAGCTGCAAATCCTGATTGCAGAAAGAGACATTTCTTGTCCGACGTCTCGAGGATATTTGATCCTCTCGGACTCTTAGCACCCATTGTAATCCAATTCAAAATACTTTTCCAAAAGCTTTGGCTCTTGAATTCGGATTGGGATATCCTGCTCCCAAGTTAACTAACGGGCAACTAGCTGAAGTGGAGAGTAGATCTGGACACTCTTCAAACATTCCGACTACCACGATTTGTTAACAACGACCCGGACAACACCAAACTTTACGGATTTTCGAATGCATCGACCAAGGCGTATGCCGCTGTAGTGTTCAGCAGAGTCACGATAGGAGCCATCTTGGTGTCCATTGTGGCATTAAAACAACAATCCTTGCCACGTCTGGAACTTTGCGCAGCACTTCCTTTCAGCTAACTAATTCAATCGATCATATCTGGAATTGGCTGAATTTTTGGCTGTTCCGACTCTTTAATAGTGATTTCCTGGTTATATCCTCAAGACATTTGTTAGAAACAGAACAGAATGCATGGCGTCACGTGGAGTAAAAAATCAAACCCAGCTGACTGTGCGTCCTGGGGACTGATGGCTGCTGATCTCATCGACTTTCATTCCCATTATTATGCATGCTTGCAAATTTTCGCATTGTATCACCATTTTTAAATGTGCTCCCAATTTCAAGGTAATTTTTCTCAGAATACTTGCAATTAAAATTGGGAATTCTAAGCTAGTTAATAATTAAATATTATTTATCGCCTTAATCCAGGTAAATAAAAAAATCAATCATTTTAAAACACAGTATTATTATACAATTAAATTATCTTAATTGGGCTAAATTGGTTTATTACTTAAAAAAAATCAAATGGCGCCACAGCGCGTCTGTTTGAAACCAGAAACAAAACTTTCATTTGCGTGTGAGTGTAATTTTATGTAGGGGAGTAACCTGCAAGTCGGAACAATTAAGTTTCTCAGATTTTTAAATTTAAATTGTTTATTAAATAGTGTTGGTATCTGCCCAAAGAAAACAATTTTTGTGTTTATTTTTAAGCTCAAGATCATAAGCGATGGCGAGTCAAAAACCAAATAGATTTATGGCGTGCGCTGCTATAGATTTTATTACGGGCTACTGCCTGTTACAAGGGTAGCATATGAGAGAAACGCAAAGAACCAGCCAGGAGCCTTCGCATGAATTTTTCCCGTTTTAGCCAGGCAAAAAAGGGGTTATCTTTGATTTAAATTCCTAACTTGGTAATCAAATTTTAGTAATAATGCACCTTATTTTATTAAGTTATAAAAACTTACAAGTTCAACAGAAACCTATCTAATATAATATAAATCTCTCTTAGGTTTGAGCACATAGTAGTGACTGTGTTTTTAATATCAAATATTATAATTCATTAACTATTTTTAAGAAAAGTTTAAAGTTGTCCATGTTCTTTACAATAATTCTAGGAATGCAGTCGCATATGCAAATGGAATACTAAGGAAAAAACTATTACAAGACCTTGTTTAAATTTCCTTTAAATATATACATAGGGACATATAATACAAAATATTTTAAAATTAAACGTCAAAATATTTTTTTTTCCAATAAAAACAGAACGATACTTTACGTTCGACATAAAACTTACAGCTTACGACAAGCGCTTACGGCACGGAAAATAAACGATACACGGAAAATAAACGATACATTTTAATGTACAATATAATCATCTTTAGTTTGCATTTCCTTCTAGCTTTAGAATTATGTGGTTTTTTCACTAAAAAGGTTAATTAAGAATTTAGGTTTATTTGCTTGTATATCTGTTGGATTGGTTTGGTTTGAGTAAGTATAATCTACTTATACATGTATGTTTACTTCCGTTATCGGCTGTTGGCTTGCGTTTGAAAATTTCACTTCAATAGCAGTCTTTTGATTTTTGTTTGACACATTAATTTAAAATTGCTTTTAGCTTTACTCCAAATTTCTAATTAAGTTGTGTTCTTGTGCCCGTTCTCCACCGATTTATTCTGCATGTTTGCACACCTGCAATTCTTGGTATCCCCGAATAAATTGTGGTAATCCTGAGACTGATGCAATCGTGCCTTGTACGTATATAGGGACTGGAGGGGCACATGCAAGAGCTCAACGATTTGCGTAAAGTCTACCACTGTAAATATAAATAATTAATATTTTAGACAATGATTTCAATGCTTACTATTTACCATCATCTGCAGTAATATGCCCGTGTCGGATAAGAAAGTCAATAACAACAGGCGCTGAAGTTGTCTTGAAATCTGAAGTGAAAACGCGCTCTACACACTCCTTGGCGGTTAAAAGCTCGAAAGCCTGCACCTCTCCGTCAGCATTCTGCGGTACAAAGTCAACCGGTAACTCTAGGTCAAATACATATTCGGTGTTAGGGAAAAGCCCTTGCCGGCTTTCAAAGTAAAATGAGACGCATCCTGCTGACACCAAATTCTTGACAAGATCACATGGAATTGATGCCTCTTCAGCAGCCTCTTTAATGGCTGTCTCCTTTATGCCAAAGCCAACAGAAAGTCCACCACCCACCATATTGTCCCATTTCCCAGGCCATGTCTCTTTTGTGTTGGATCGCTGCTGCAGCCAAATGCATAATCCAAGCGTCGGGTGCCTTACGTAACCGTTGATATCGACGCCGTACTTGCGCACTCCAAAGAGCGGGGTTGCCGCTCGTTCCATTTTCAATAAAGCCATTCGTTCTGACTTTACCTCAAAGTACTCATCCCTCCATCCCTGTAATGCGGTAAAAATTCCCTCGGAGCGCAGGTTACGTAACACCTTTTCTAGTTGTTCGGTGCGTTCGTTGTAGTCCCGGAATGCTGGATTAAGCTCAACAAAACCCTATGTTTATTAAAGTCAATTTTAATTAACTTTCTTAGTATAGATAAGACTCACCTCTTTGGTTTGCTCGCAGTCTCGTATGCAAAATACTTCAGGATATTTTACGAGGTGCTTCAGAACATCTGATTTAATGAGTCCAACTTGTTGACCCTCAACCACAAATGGTCGGATGTCACATTTATGAAAACCTAAGTTTAGAAGAGCAGTTGAATTACATTCAAGCTTTTAAAAGGCAACTTCTTATTATAAAATTGTGATGTACAGACACCACAATAATTTGCATGTTTAATCCCAAAGCAGAAAGAGGTAACAGAGGTAATGCCCCTGTCGAGAGACAAATTGTTAAGGGCAAGGCGAAACGTCGATAATTTCAAGTCCAGTTTATGAAACGGTGTTATGAAACGGTGTTTATGGCCATCGGATAAACACAGTATTTAATTCATCAAACTACCCTTCATAATTATACCCGTTACTCGTAGAGTAAAAGGGAATATTGTATGCGTGCAAAAGTATGTAACAGCTAGAAGGAAGCATTTCCAACCCTATAAAGTATATATATTCTTGATCAGGGTCACTAGCCGAGTCGATCTAGCCATGTCTGTCTGTCCGTCTGTCTGTCTGTCCGTCCGTATGAACGCTGAGATCTCGGGAACTATAAAAGCTCGAAAGTTGGGATTACCCACACATGGTATTGGGCTTCCTACGCAGCGCAAGATTATTTCAGTCGAGTGCCACGCCCCCTCTAATGCCCACAATCGCCTTAAACGATTTTAAAAGGTGTTTGGCGCCCACACCTTTAAAGATTTTGGAAAAGTAAAAATGCAGTTTTATTGTGTTTATCAATACCTATCGAAATGTAGAAGAAATTTTTCAAATCGGATTATGTTATGCGCGATCAAAGTTTTAGACCTCCATCTCTCTCACACTTCCTTTAGCTGAGTAATGGGTATCTGATAGTCGGGGCACCCGACTATAGCGTTCTCTCTTGTCTTAAATTAAAATTTTTCTATGCAAGGTGAGGGATTCCTGTTATAAGAAAAACAACCTTCACGTTTGAGCTCTGTTTAAAAACTGATTTTATTTCAATAAATCTTTGCTTACGTAACTAACATGAAATTCTTATAATATACTTATCTATGGTCTACGCAGAGACCACATGTTTGCCTGAGCGGGAGCCTTATCAACGGTCTCCCGGAAAGCGAGCCTTTGTGCAGTGTGAAAACTATGTTTATGGTCAGGCTCAAGTGGCCTGTACTTAAGGATTACAAGTGTTAGCACTGCACCCTTGTAGGGTTTTGAGTTACAGATCGTTATTTTCGGATCTAGATCAATTTACATATTGACATGTACCGAACTCGCAAAGTCTTAGATTTAGTGTAAAGTGTTCTTCTTGAACATTCTGCCAAGGGTTAGCAAGATGCGGTGTAGGGGTTATCAATTACATAGATTCTTTTTTTTTAACAATGCAAATATAACATTAATGGACTGTATATTTATTCCGATATATTGTATTTGCTTTTTAACTTATATAATTACACACCTTGCAACGATCTTGAATTTTATTACCAAATTTATAATCAGTAGATATTAAATCTTTAATTTTACCATGATGCCTTTTCATGTCTTTTTTTCATTCTTTACCGTTTAATATTAACTGTTAAATCATACAGGACATAGTTTTAATGGGCACCAAATCATTCTTCAATAGGAACTATCTACTTTGCTCTACAAATTTGTAATTATATAACTTGGCCCGAAAGTATGAGTTGATTATGCTAATTGTCATAGGACTTTCATTTATTAACTCTTTGTCTTTACCTAAGAAATCCTGCCTTCGAACATTATTGCCATAATCGGACAACTATATTTAGTTACTAATATCGAACTTATCTGTTCATAACGTTGACTTAGCCCATTGATGACGATAGCGTTCTTTCAAGGATGCTGTCAACGACTTCCCTTGGTGACAAGGGTCCTGCGCTCAGCGACGTTGTTTTCTAGCCAGCAAGTCTTCTTCCCTTCAAAGATGAATTTAGGTTGTGGTGGCGAGATCGCACTCTCGGTAGCTTCGATGTTTTGTGTTATCCCAGACTCGGGATATTAAAATGCAATATTGCATCTGCAGGCTATTTTGCCCTATTTTCCTAAAAATATGTATTTTTAGGAAAATATTTTTCCATAATCCAAATTAATGGAGTTGAACGCTTAATTGCGATTCAATTCAAGGCCCTATTGCAAGTATTTATCTTTACATTGCATGTTAAGCATAGTCAAAGCTAATGTCTTTATAGCATTATTGGGTTCATAGCATTTGTAGGCACTTTTCACCCCTATATTTCCATACCTTTGGATTTTGCGCAATTGTTTCTTTAATTGTGTGGATTTTTTTTCCAATACAAGAGTATTGCATTTGCAATTTGACACTTATCACAAATATTATTTTGTGGGCACTTTTATTTTTTTAATGCGCTTTTCACAAAATTTAATATTTTTTATGTCTGCTGTTTTGGCTACTCTGACGCTTTACCAACTTATTGGTTTGAATATATAAATCACTATATATCTTTACATATTTATCCAATGTTACGGCCTTGGAAATGTCTTACCGACTTTAGCAACCTTTAGCTGTTGAAAACAGAATCTTTAAGGTGCTTAAAAACAAAAAAGACTCTTTGCTTGTCTTTTTGCTTTTATTTTGTTCAACACTCTTGCCTCTTACCACTGGTGGAGGATAACAATCGTGTGAATCTATTGCTACCTTTAGCTGCAAGCGTCTAGCACTTAGCAGAATCTTTAAGGTGCAGAAAATATCAGAGTCTCTTACCACTGCACTTTGGGAAAAAAGTCAATTTTTATTTGGCATAAAATCAACTTATTATACCCTTGCAGAGGGTATTATAATTTCAGTCAGATATTGTAACGCAGTGAAGGAGACGTTTCCGACCACATAAAGTATATATATTCTTGATCAGCACCAATAGCCGAGTCCATCTAGCCATGTCCGTCTGTCCGTCTGTCCGTTTCTATGCGAACTAGTCTCTCAGTTTTAAAGCTATCGCGATGAAACTTTCCAAAAAGTCTTCTTTCTATTGCAGGTAGTACATATGTCGGAGCGAGCCGGATCGGACCACTATATCTTAAGGCTCCCATACGAATAATCAAATAAATATAAGAAAATTCATTGTAACTTTGCAAGAAGTAGGCGTTTTGATTTCTGACAACTTAAAAAGGTATTTCTTTTATTTGCAAGGGTATATAAGCTTCGGCTGGCCGAAGCTAGCTTCCTTTCTTGTTTTACAAATTATTTTTAAAAACAAAATATATTTTTGGAATTTACATACCCTAATTAGCCAAGAACCGTTATCTAAGATTTTTTACTAACAACACTATGTTGATAAACGAACAAAGTCAGCTGTTCGATTGACTTTGTTGTGTGCGTAAATTAGTGAAAAATCTTTGCAAACTTTCACTGCTTATTTTGTGGAGCAACAAATTGGTATATTATTTCTGATCATGGCAAATCGTAGCAAAGGTATTCATAAATGTATCTTAGATTACATGTTTTGATTATTATGGCTTGTTGTCCAACTGTGAACTGTTTTATATGTGTATCTTTTTAGCTTAAAACTAACAAGTTTGTTTGTGTTCCGTGGTGTATAACTTATAAATGACACAAAGTTGCAAAAAGGTAAAAACGCAAAGTTATTACCAAATGTATTCTTAATATCACAAAACTAATCATTTTTGAAACTTTTTGCACGTTTCTTCAAAAAAATGACTCATGTCCATCAACTTATGAGCTTGCACACGCTGCACTTCTCGAAGTTTGGGAGAGAAACAGCCGTTCGGAAGATGCCCTAAGAAACTACATACAAACACAACTTTACGGCGAGCAACTTGATTAAACTTTAAATCATCAAATATCAACCAAAATTAAATGTTTCATTGGTTAAATTAAAAAACATTTGCCAAAATGCTACCGTATAATGGACCAATTTAAGAAATAACACTCTTTGCGGCTAGCCGGCAATATGAGTTTAAGCGTTTGTTCTCAAAATATGTCATCAAATAAACGAGGTCGGCCAAAAATGTATTATGAGGATGCTTGCGTAAGGCTCAAAAGAAAATTAGCATCTGAACTTGCAGAAGAAAATAACAATTCAAGTTCTCTTTTACTCCACGCTGCCACCATTTCGGCAAGAAAATCGAATGAAAATGACATGCATTTCGTTCTAAAAAAAGCGGCTTCAACAGAATCAGTTGGTCAGTTAAAAGAGAAAATTAGCAAAACTGATTCCAGTCCCATATCTTCTGAAAAAGCCCTATCCTTTTTTATGGAAAATAGTTTAACTAAACAGCAATGTCAAAATATTCAAAAACTAAATAAACAACAGGACTGTGATATCTACCCACCATATTCGAAAATAGTGGAGGAGAAATTAAAATGTAGGCCTGATGGAATAGTTTGCAGCGAAAATGAAGCTCACGTCTCCATACAAAACTTGTTGAACCATACCGCTTCCCGAATACTAATCATGCAAGAGGACGTCTGTGTAACGCTTTCGGATATAACTCAGTGCTTATTTATTTTCAGCTACGGTTTTGATGGTTCTACAGGTCATAGCTTATATAAACAAAAATTTAACATAACTGAATCTCCAACTTTAGATGACTCTCTTTTTGTGACCTCAATAATTCCTATTAAAATGGTAGATCAAGCAGAAAGAGTTATTTGGCTGAATAAATCGCCGCAATCCACAATTTTGCCGTCCTCTGAAAATTTCGTATATTAAAGAATCAACATCTCTCATAATAAACGAAAAAGGAAACTTAGACACTCAAATTAAAAATCTTAATGTGTACATGCACTCTTATAAGAAAAGCGAAATATCAGTGAAATTTTATGGTCACCTAACCCTAATAGACGGCAAGGTTTTAAATATATTAACAGGAACGAAATCTTGTCAGGCGTGTCCAATATGTGGAGCAAAACCAACTCAAATTCTTGACATAACTGATTTCCATTCCAAAACATTCGATATGAAGCCAAATACGGACCAATATGGAATAAGCCCCCTTCATGCGTGGATACGTTGCTTTGAATTTGTACTTAAATTATAATACAGAATCGAGCTAAAACAAGAGAGAACGCTATAGTCGGGTGCCCCGACTATCAGATACCCGTTACTCAGGTAAAGGGAGTGCGAGGGAGATGGAGATAGAAACTTTGATCACGCATAACTTTTAAACGAATGGTCCTATTTGAAAAATTTCTACATTTCGATAGGTATTGATAAACACAATAAAACTGCATTTTTACTTTTCCGAAATATTTAAATTTTTAAAATCGTATATAAGCGATTGTGGGCGTTAGAGGGGGCGTGGCACCCTTTTGAAACAAACTTGCGCTGAACAAGTAAACAAGAGAGAACGCTATAGTCGGGTGCCCCGACAATCAGATACCCGTTACTCAGGTAAAGGGAGTGCGAGGGAGATGGAGATAGAAACTTTGAACACGCATAACTTTTTAACAAATGGTCCGATTTGAAAAATTTCTTCTACATTTCGATAGGTATTGATAAACACAATAAAACTGCATTTTTACTTTTCCGAAATATTGAAATTTTAAAAATCGTATATAAGCGATTGTGGGAGTTGAGGGGGCGTGGCACCCTTTTGAAACAAACTTGCGCTGCGTAGGAACTCCAAGAATCTTCATGCCAAATACCAATCTTCTAGCTTTTATAGTTTCCGAGATCTCAGCGTTCATACGGACAGACAGACAGACAGACAGACAGACAGACAGACAGACAGACAGACAGACAGACAGACAGACAGACAGACAGACAGACAGACAGACGGACATGGCTAAATCGACTCGGCTAGTGATCCTGATCAAGAACATATATACTTTATGGGGTCGGAAACGCTTCCTTCTCCCTGTTACATACTTTTGCACGAATACAATATACCCTTTTACTCTACGAGTAACGGGTATAAAAATAAAACCAAGTCAGGGCCACCTATTTGAAAATAATATATTTGATGAAAGGCAACAGTGCGTATGAGTTATAAACTTTGAGACCAATTCGCAGACCCTAAATCGCTTTTTTTTCAAAAAATTTCTTTTGGCATACCTTAAATACCTCAATGCGCACCGTATAGGCGGGTGAGAGTGGGACCTTAAAAATTTCCATACAAATGTGGACCGCCCTAATGTACATATATGTATCTCCATTATTACAATAAGAAAATAGCTTAATTTTTATAAAATCATGCTCCATATATGCATGTGTACAATGCACATACATATGTAGATGTGTACAAACCGGAACATACACATTTTTTTTTATTCGCATCCGTGTATAATGTACACACATACGTACATACTTTTGCATAAAAAATGATCTTGCATAAGAACTTGTCATTAAAAGCATGAATATACATACATATGAATATACATACATACATATCTATGTATGCATTAAATACCAATGTCCAAAAAAAGTGTATAAATACCTCACACATACATATATATGTATGAGGTTCTCGTTCAAATTGTACATTAACTTTTTAATAGCAGTGCTATTAATACATAATAGAAGTATATTAGTAATTGTACATGCTGTGAAACATGGAGAGTCGCCTAAATAGACACATACATATGTACATATGAATGTATGAATGCACACACATATGTAAGTAAACAAACAAACAAATCAATAGAGAATTTGTTACTGGGAATTCGACACATCCTAGCAAACCTACTTTTTTATCTTACCTGTAAGGTAGAAGTTGTTAAACTTTTGCGCTAGGATCAGTAGCCGCGATAGCTTGACTTCGGTTGTAGACATTTGATCAGGATTCTGATTGCAAGCCAAGTAAATGACGAATATCGCCGGCTGATTCTTAGCCTACTATTCCTAAACACAATCTGTATAATATTTAGTTTACTTGTACTTTATACTATTTAAATTAGTTCCACGACACAATTTTCCACCCACTGAATAGCACGCACTTGTTGTGTAAGCTATTTACCCTATTCCAATCAATGTTTAGTGGCAATTGTTATCGGGCCGACAACCCACCCAAACCAACAAGATAATGAAAGTACAGCAGTGTGGCTGTAAAAGTTTACAGAATTTATCGAGTACAGTTCTTCCCAGAATACTCTTTTAAAGCCTAGTACTCAGTACGACGAAAACTGCTAGCTAACCATAGGAGTAAGCGAGAGGCAAATAGGTAGCTAACGCCTTTAGCTGGGACTTTTTCCCACCGCGGTACTCAGTTGAGCTAAGGAAATACCAAAAAAAATACCAGATTTTGCGCATGAATTCCGATGAAAGCTTAGAACTCAGTTTGGCTAAGAGTTTTAAGGCATTTTTCCACTTTGCGGTTTTTTCGGTATTTTTCGGTATTTTCGATTGGCAACGCGATAGGCGGACGTGAGGTGTTTCCATTGGCAAACGCGTCTGAAAACAGCTGTTCTGCTATTGTCATTTGCGAGCTGAAGTAAGCAATGTATTTAAATAATCTGTTATTGATAAATACAATCTCAGAACAGCATTTGAACAGCGTAAATATATGTGACAACATTGCTGCAATGATGAAAGCAGTTAGCACATCCCACGTTATGCTGCTTGAGCATCTGTTGCCAGCAGTTGGTGGAGCTCCAAATAAAGATCGGGTAGCGGCAAACAAATGCGTCAGAAACCCTGGAGTGCAGAAAGCAAAAGGATCTGATGCAGTAGGCGTTCATATATATAGATCTGTACAGGCATTTAAATAATTCTCTGACAAGACCCGCGACAACAGTAGCTGCAGCTTCTGCGGCGGCACGTCAGTGAACAGAATCTGAGCCGGGGCTGAAAGGACTACGAGGACATTGTGCGCCAGAAGGAGGGATATGTGCCCTTTTCCAGCAGTCGCTTGTCAACGTGTGTCACTTGAATATGGAATGGCCCTCTATGGTCGAAGCAGATTTTGTACCTGCGCTCAAATGGGACCAGGAGGTCGCCTTGATGGACGAATGGCGCGACCAAGAAGCAAACGTCAAGATCATGGAGCCGGGGAAAAAGGCCCATGTGCCTGCGCTGCAACGACCAAGGGACCACTCCATTGGATAAACGTACTGCTACTACCCTTTATGCGCTTATATCATCCTCGAAATACTGAACTATTGCCAGATCATTTGGCATATCAAAAACCAAAATTACACGAAATAAAGTTCAATAAAAATCTGTAAATAATTCAATATCAACAATAAATGTTTTTAATTTACCCGCTTCTTATCAGCTTCTTATCAGTTTCCACCCTCCCCTTCCCCTTCCCAATACACGGGGGTGACACAAAAAGTAAGGGGGAAATGAGGTTTCTATGTGGTTTTCCAAAGGAATATCAA
Organism: Drosophila lutescens; assembly: GCA_037075285.1. Taxonomy (NCBI): domain Eukaryota; kingdom Metazoa; phylum Arthropoda; class Insecta; order Diptera; family Drosophilidae; genus Drosophila; species Drosophila lutescens. The sequence goes on from JBAMCF010000486.1 coordinate 192,583, forward strand.
ATTCCCTACACCGTCGCCTGCTAAAAGATACAGGATTTCCAACATTTTCTGCTAAAAGGAAGAGAATCGAAATTCATCCGCTAAATCTGGTATTTTTTTGGTATTTCCTTACCATTTCCTTAGCTCATCTGAGTACCTCGGTGAAAAAAAGTCCCAGCTAAAGGCGTTAGCTACCTATTTGCCTCTCGCTTACTCCTATGGTTAGCTAGCAGTTTTCGTCGTACTGAGTACTAGGCTGAACGCCTTTAGCCGCGGCCCAAAGAATAAAAAATTTGATCTTTGGCTGTGTTTGTGCAGAAGCGGAGGAGTTGCGGCAGTACATATCGCCATGCCAGCAGCGAATTTAAAGCTTGCGACCCAGATCGGCTTAAATTTTGTTATATTTTAAAATTGGCGCCAGATGATGTTTGCTGTTTGTCAACAAACCCAGCTGATTGAGAGTAAGACCATGCTACATGCATTGCGGATGAACTTTAAAACTTCGGCCACGCTAAAAGATTAATATTTTTCGACTAGTAAAACTCTTAGCCGAACTGAGTACTAGGCTTTAGTATAGAAATCACAAAAGATCATAAAAAAAATTCTGAATAAAATTCTGCAAATGTGGTATTATTTTTAGCTGAAGTGGTGTTGTAACGACTTTTTCCAGTTTTTTTCTAGCGCATGTACCTCCGAACCGAAATTGGATCGCAGAGACAGAATCACCCTTTGTCTAATCACGATCTGCATGTCGATCTGTTGCTTTTGCGACTGCAGGATCCTGTGTGAATGAGATGGAATACTTTTTCGCAACAGCCAAGGTATTATTTGAATATGGTATTACTGTATAACTTGACATTATTGTTTCAGGCAAAACGCGGTCACACGACAACGTGCTTTGTTTTGTTTTGTAGTTAAAATTCATTATTAATTAATTAAAATTAGAATCTTCTGTGGAAAAATCAAAAGGTCTTGCTAAAGCCCGTATATAGCTTATTGAAGATTTCTATGGACTAGGGCTACAAAAACGGTTTTGTAATATAGCATCATTCAGAAATACATTTTAATTGACTTGCCGACTGTGCATGGCAATATGTCATACACAAGCAAGTCGGGTGTGACATCCATTTTAAAGACGTATTCTAGTGCGGAACGTCACCGATCCACTTCAGTGGCTGCCAACAAAGTTAGATTTTTCAGTCCAAAAGAAGTTGGCCTCGCCGAGTCTATACGCGTGGCCCAAGAAGAAGGGAATTTCCATCTGGTCAAGGAGTTTACACACTTTCTCCGTCAAGCAGAACTTCAAGTAAGTGTTACAAATAGTTATTTTTTATACTTTAATTTTAACTGATCAGCACTTTTTTAAAGGATGACGAGGTTCTACTAATAGTAAAAGATGCCAAAAAAATTGTTCACAACCTAACTCCTGATTTTGTTAACGTTGTCGAGGCCTTGCTGTCCCTTAACTGGAAGAAAAGAAGTTCAGAGATAATCAAAGCTTATACTGAATTTTATATAGACATAATGGTGACCCACAATAGATATTTACCAATAGGAGTATCCAAATTAATTGCACACTGGATTCCTGGCGATTTAGACGAACTCGACTGGGTCACGGGATGTCCTTCGGAACGTACACGACTTGAATTGAAACCCATCCATGAAGTCCTAAATCGCATTTTAACTGCAGTGCCAATGACATTTGATTTAGTCATAGATGCCATATCCGCTAAATTTCCATATTTTAAAAAGCCAACTCATGTGACGGCTGGGTATCTGTTTAACGTGCTCTGGCTAATCGAGTACAAGCCGATATTTGAGGAACTAATACTGCAGCTGGTTCTGCAAAAGTAAATACTTTACTAATTTTAACTAACCAACTACTCTTTGACTTGAGGGGTATAAAGTATCTACAGTGTGCCACTTAAGTTATTATACACCAGTCGGTTTTAACTTAATTTGCAAATTGCTCCTTTATTGAAGGACATTCGTTTCAATTTTGTTAACAATTTTCAAGAAAAGAACAACTTTTCCATTTATTTAACGTGCAAAATAAGTAAAGCCTTTAAAAATACGCAATTTTGGATCCACAAAACTCATAATACACCTAAGGAAACTCGCTTCCTTCTGATCTCTTTTGATATTTTTTACCAAAATCTTTTAAGATTCTGTATAAGTATATTTTTTATGATAAGCCTTTACATTATTGATGTAATGTAACCTTCCATATAGGAGCAATTTGCAATTAAGTTAAAATCGACTGGTGTATCATGACTTAAGTGGCACACTGTATGTACGAATTTTTACTATTGATCAAAATCAACAGCAGTGGTAATCTTGTCATGTCTGTCCAGATGACCTTCAATCGGCATATCCCAAAAAATGTAATCTCGCAACCATCCCAACCCTGAACATTTTGTATCACACCAATGAGTAGTTCTTATCCCACTGGGCGCGTTCAGCAGAACAACATGATAACTGATCACTGATGAATCAGTAATCAAGTAAAAGCTATCGTGGATACATAAAAATCAAATATTGCTCAACAATTATAAAGAATTCCACCGAATTGGTGGTTTTTTTTAAATTACTATGTTAATAAGTTTCGATATTTCGACTATCGATACATGTCAGAAGCCATTTATCATGTACCAAGAAAAGGTAGCGTACTATTTTTACGCTACCTGATACCTGATACAAAAATTTTACATCATAATTAGTAATCATGTGCGTTCAGCAGAACTATCGTAAGAAATTTATCAGTGATCAGGTATCATGTTGTTCTGCTGAACTGTCTGGAAACTAGAATTTTGCTTATATTCTTTTTAACTTGCGATAATAAATACATATGAGTTTCCAGTGCCTTGCTCTGGGAAATTTTTATACCCTTGCGGAGGGTATTATAATTTCAGTCAGATATTGTAACGCAGTGAAGGAGACGTTTCCGACCACATAAAGTATATATATTCTTAATCAGCACCAATAGCAGAGTCCATCTAGCCATGTCCGTCTGTCCGTTTCTATGCGAACTAGTCTCTCAGTTTTAAAGCTATCGCAATGAAACTTTCCCAAAAGTCTTCTTTCTATTGCAGGTAGTACATATGTCGGAGCGAGTCGGATCGGACCACTATATCTTAAGGCTCCCATACGAATAATCAAACAAATATAAGAAAATTCATTGTAACTTTGCAGGAAGTAGGCGTTTTGATTTCTGACAACTTAAAAAGGTATTTCTTTTATCTGCAAGGGTATATAGGCTTCGGCTGGCCGAAGCTAGCTTAATTTCTTGTTTTACTTTTTGTTGATACTTATTTAATATAGTTTTGTGTTCTATTTTTACGCCTCTCAGACTTTTAGTACTAGATGTTAACGCTCCCCGAGATGAAATTGGCGCAGAATCAGATGATGATGATGACAAAGTGGAGGCAGATACCTTGTTTCAAATAGATGATATAACCGTCGACAGATTGACTAAGACTGGAAAAACTGTTTGTCATCCTGTCGGCAAAACCTTGGATATATGTCTCTTTATGCTCTATAAGTTTTTTGACGGCAGATGTCGCATTCACCAAAACAGTAGCGACCAACAGCGCTGGACTGCTAATCGCCTATTTAAAATGTTGCTGCATATATTCGACGAGGTTCTGTTACCCACCCACAATACCCATCATGTGCAATTCGTCTTGTTTTATGTGACTAGTATTCGGTTTGCATACTCCGAAGATTTTCTTGATCTTCTTTGGCAGAAGGTTAAAAATCCAAATATATCGGCGATTATTCGACATGCAGCGGTTGGATACATGGCTAGTTTTTTATCTCGCGCCAGGTTTTTACCACTTAGGTAAGAATAAATGTGAGGTTATGTATGAGATATGAGTTAAGAACTTAAATTTTCGTTAATTTTTTCTAGCATTGTAATATTTTATTTAAAAGAATTGAGCAAGTGGGCTCATACCTACATAGACGACTCGGGTGAATATAACCAGACATGCTCGTTAAAGGCTCACTTGGTTTTCTACTCTATCTGCCAAGCCGTATTCTACTTAATTGCTTTTCGTGCCAGAGAATTGACTGCTAGTTCAAAAGGTATGCTTAAAAATTTTTTATCATTATACATATTTGTAAATTGATTCGACTGATTTAAATAATTGTACGTTATAATATTGTAGACCAGTGGTGGCCAGCAGATGCAGCGACCCCGGTTGTGGGCTAAAAAAATTGCCGGTGCTGCTTAAGCTATGTCACTTTTCAGTTCGCACAAACAGAAAAGAAATGTTTCTGTCGAAAAGTTTCGCAGAGCAAATCACTCACGCAAACAGATTTCAACATGTCATTGTATGCTCTACTTCTGCTGGCCATCGCTATTGTAGACCAACCATATTTTTATACGTTTTACAGGGTATTAAAATTGTAATAATATAATATGCTTCTGCTTTAAATTCCGGTTTCCGATCCCAAAGTATATTTAATATACTACTTTACTGCCAAAATACACCAAGAAGGATGATTGTAGAGTTCGATTCCTAGATCACAAAATAGAAGTCAAAATTATTTTTATGGATAAATTTTGTTAAATAAATATTTCTTGGTATACAAGTTTTATTTTCTCTCGAGATAGTTGCGCTTAACCAAATTAGCTGATATTTATTTTAAATGAATAGGATACATTAAGTATATATTGAGAGCTACAGGTCGGCAAACTTTTGACTGCAAGACAAATTTTTGAAATGTGAGGTCACATTTATATTTGTAAGTCTATTGGTAGCTGGTTTCCCAGTCGAATCGAATACACAACAAATTGTATTTCTGTAAATCTTAACTTTGCATATAAGGGGACAGTTCTTTTTGAAAAATAATTTGACGTAAGAGATGTAGTAGTAGTATTATCCAATCTATCAAGGATAGAAAAGGATAGATAGATAGATAGATAGAAAAGGATATCAGTATTATCATTAATTTGAATTTAAGCGAATCTAACTTCCTTAGTCAGCTGCAATGCACACACACGCACATATCTAGGGATTGTGTTTATAAAAAACTCATTTTGTGGTTAAATATATTTCGCCCATGTGTGTGTGCAACGGAGCGAAATAATGTTTTTTACAAATCAACAATTTGTCAATATCTCAACGTTTAAAAACTAATAAATAGTTTGCTGATCAGTTTTTTGCATCATAAAAATAAAAGCAATTTTAAGGAAAATTTGGACTGTAAAAATCAGCTTAATGGGATTTCTGTAAGTCCACCGATATTTTAAATTTTACGTTTACCTAAAATAAAGGAGCAGAAGAAAAGATTTTGGATATAATCGATTTTTAACCGCGCATTTTAAATGTGTTATGACTGTGGTATTTTAATTTTCCCCTTGCGCGGTCACACTTAAAGTGCGACAGCAGGACATACATACATACATACATGTATGTATTGTACCTCACACGCGGGTCCTAATTATTTTAGTAATTAATGAGATTTTTTTTAGATTTTTATGTCAATCCGTTCTGCAAAGTGCGCCAGCAGAACATATTGGGTGGGCACAAAAGTCATGTCGTTTTTTTTAGTAATCGTTTTTAATCTAATTTATTTACGACTAATGGAGCACCAGTAACATTTGTGGAAGCTATAGCAAATTAAACATGGAGGATCAAAGTGAGCATTTTCGGCATATTTTGCTTTTTTATTTCCGAAAAGGAAAAAAAGCGGTCGAAGCTCGCGAAAAATAGTGCGAAGTGTATGGTAAAGATGCCATGAGTGATCGCAAATGTCAGCGCTGGTTTGCCAAATTCAGGCTTGGAGATTTTGGAGTTAAAGACGCCCCACGTTCTGGTCGACCATCGGCCGTTTTTGACGAACAAATTCAGGCTTTGCTGGATGAAAACGCGGGAGATTTCAGAGAAGCTCAGTGTGTCGCATACAACGGTTGAAAACCATTTGAAGGAACTTGGCTACGTAAACAAGCTCGATGTTTGGGTTCCGCATAACTTAAAGGAAATTCACCTAACTAAACGTATCAATATCTGCCATTCTCTGCTGCAACGGATTAAAAACGATCTTTTTTTGAAGCGGATCATTACTGGCGACGAAAAGTGGGTTGTTTACAATAATGTTGAACGAAAAAGATCATGGAGCAAGAAAGATGAGCCAGCCCAAGCCACATCAAAAGCCGATATCCATCAGAGGAAAGTTATGCTGTCTGTTTGTTGGAATTGGAAGGGTGTAGTGCACTTTGAGCTGCTGGGACGGAATGAAACCATCAATTCAGATGTGTACTGTCGCCAGCTATCCAATGTGCCGGAAAAAATAAAAGAAAAGGAGCCGGCACTAGCTAATCGCAAGGATATAGTCTTTCACCATGACAACGCTAGGCCCCACACATCTTTGGTCACTCGGCAAAAATTAACGGAGCTGAATTGGGAAGTGCTACCACATCCACCTTATAGTCCGGAATTAGCCTTCAGATTACCATTTGTTTCGCTCTCTTCAAAACTCTTTGAATGGTAAACACTTTGATTCAGATGAGGCTGTCGAAAACCACTTGTCTCGATTCTTTGCTGGAAAAGACCAAAAGTTCTTTGAGCGCGGAATTATGCAGCTGCCCGAGAGATGGTCACTAGTGGTCGAACAAAACGGCCAATACGTAATTGATTAATTAATTAATTGGTTGACTTCGCTTAATATTCCTCCACCCGCTCCCAATTCCTAACTACGAATAGTCAATGCTACATAAACTATCTCTCCCAGTGCAAAGAAAACTTCCGCACTGATCCTAAGCAATTTTACTCATTTGTTAGCTCCAAACGTAAATCTAACGCATTTCCTTCGTCCCTCCGTTATCGTAATAGTGCTGAATCTTCTAATCTTGGTATATCAAACTTATTTGCTTCTTTCTTCCAGTCAACTTACTCTACACAACTCTATGTTCCCCGTTGTCCATATCCTTATGACCTACCTCATGCGAACAATATTTTTCTGGCATCTTTCACGAAAGGTGATGTCCTTGATGGGTTGTCTTCAATTGACAATTCATTTGCAGCAGGTCCCGATATGGTTCCAAGCTGCATCTTGAAACAATGTGCCCAAAATCTTGCACGCCCTATCACACATTTATTTAATTTATCTCTGAACCAATCCTGCATGCCAGTCATTTGGAATGAATCCTACATTATTCCTCTGCACAAAAAAGGTTCAAGGTCTGACGTTGAAAATTACCGAGGCATTGCAAAGCTTTCGGCTATTCCCAAACTGCTCGAACACCTGATCACGCACCAACTGCAACACCTCTGCAGCAGTCTTATATCTCCATCTCAGCATGGTTTCTTTAAACATCGGTCAACCACGACCAATCTTCTCGAGTTTTCTTCTCTCGTTAATCGAGGTTTTCAGAGCCGCTTGCAAACCGACGTGATTTTCATCGACTTTAGCAAGGCTTTTGATTCGGTAAACCATTCGATACTTCTGCTTAAGCATTCGCATTTGGGATTTCCTCCAAATCTTTTAAAATGGATTGCGTCTTACTTGTCAAACCGTACACAAAGTGTTTTGTTTAACGATGTGTTTTAAAATGTTGTCAATGTAACTTCTGGTGTTCCACAAGGTAGCCATCTGGGTCCATTACTTTTCATACTTTTTATAAATGACCTTCCTCAAGTAATTTTAAACTCCTTCATCCTCATGTATGCTGACGATGTTAAAATCTGTTTGTCATATTCTGACTGGTATCTGCACACGCGCCTTCAGCTCGACCTTGATGAATTTCAGAATTGGTGCCAAAATAATCTTCTTTTTTTGAACCATACAAAATGTAAAGTTATGACTTTTCACCGTTCCTCTCCTCATCTTGTCTCATATTCCCTTGGAAATCATACCCTTGATCGAATTTCTGTGTCAAATGACCTTGGTGTTCTTTTTGATCACAAACTGTGTTTCAATAATCATATTGCAGCCATGGTAAACAAGGCCAAGGGTGTCTTAGCATTTATAAAACGATGGTCCAAGGAATTTGATGACCCATTTACTACTAAGACTCTGTATGTATCGTTAGTGCGTCCGATTTTGGAGCATTGTTCTTGTGTTTGGAGCCCACAATACATGGAACAACAGGCTTTTATTGAATCTCTTCAAAAGCAATTTTTAATTTTTGCATTGCGTAATTTAAATTGGGACTCTGGTAGATTATTGCCACCTTACCGAAGTAGGCTACAATTAATTGACATGCCTTCTTTATATCATCGACGAATTTGTATTGGCGTTATGTTTGTTCATAAGCTTCTTCTCGGTTTAGTTGATTCACAAACTCTCCTTTCCTATATAGATCTCACGATTCCTTCAAGATTTACACGCACGTTTCGACCTTTGCGCTTGCCAATATGTAGGTCTAACTACGCTCAACACGAACCTTTTCGTGTTCTTTGCCACAATTACAATACTTTATCTGATATCCTCTCCCCTAATGTAACTATAAGTTCTTTACCGTGTAAAATTTACAATTACCTAAATTCTAACATGTAAATTTATTATTGTATACCGCATTTAATGCCTAATTGTTAGTTTTATTGTTCAAGTCTAAGTTAGCAGTTTATCTATCGCTAAAATGAATAAATATATATATAAATAAATCATCTTTGAAAATATTGAAAAAAAACGACATGACTTTCTTGCCAACCCAATACATACATACATTTGTGCAGGCAATGACGTCAGACTGGCACAACAAAATTTAAAAATGTAGGGGGACTTGGTGAAGGATTCTGAATCTCCAAAAAATTTAAATGCAGTTATTGGCGGGTATGCCTTAAGATTATTAACATCACATTTTTAAACCATTTTAACAACATTTATAACAGAGAAATGGCAAAAGAAAGAAATTTAAAAAAAACATATCGAATTTTGGGGCACTTTAGGGTCGTTTTTATACCCGTTACTCGTAGAGTAAAAGGGTATATTGTATTCGTGCAAAAGTATGTAACAGGGAGAAGGAAGCGTTTCCGACCCCATAAAGTATATATATTCTTGATCAGGATCACTAGCCGAGTCGATCTAGCCATGTCCGTCTGTCCGTCTGTCCGTCCGTCCGTCCGTCTGTCTGTATGAACGCTGAGATTTCGGAAACTATAAAAGCTAGAAGGTTGAGATTTCACACACATATTCTTGGGCTTCCTACGCAGCGCAAATTTGTTTCATCGAGGTGCCACGCCCCCCCTAACGCCCACAATCGCCATAAACGATTTTCAAAGGTGTCTGGAGGCCACATCTTTTAAGATTTTAAAAATATATAAACGCAATTTTATAGTGTTTATTAATACCTATCGAAATGTAGAAGACATTTTTCAAATCGGACCATTCATTAAAAAGTTATACGCAATCAAAATTGTTTATATATCTATCTCCCTCGCACTCCCTTTAGCCCCAATAGATAGTCGGGACACCAACCCGAGTACAGCGTTCGCACTCCCTTTAGCTGAGTGACGGGTATTAGATAGTCGGGACACCAACCCGACTCTCGTTTGTTCTAATTTGTACCTCACACGCGGCTCCTAATTATTTTAGTAATTAATGTGATTTTTTTTTAGATTTTTATGTCAATCCGTTATGGGTGGAATTTTCTACTGACCGTTTTTATACCCTTGCAGAGGGTATTATAACTTCAGTCAGATATTGTAACGCAGTAAAGGAGACTTCCGACCACATAAAGTATATATATTCTTAATCAGCACCAATAGCCGAGTCCATCTAGCCATGTCCGTCTGTCCGTTTCAATGCGAACTAGTCTCTCAGTTTTAAAGCTATCGCAATGAAACTTTCCCAAAAGTCTTCTTTCTATTGCAGGTAGTACATATGTCGGAGCGAGTCGGATCGGACCACTATATCTTAAGGCTCCCATACGAATAATCAAACAAATATAAGAAAATTCATTGTAACTTTGCAGGAAGTAGGCGTTTTGATTTCTGACAACTTAAAAAGGTATTTCTTTTATCTGCAAGGGTATATAAGCTTCGGCTGGCCGAAGCTAGCTTCCTTTCTTGTTTATATACAGCCTTTTATATAGTAGTTTAGATGTATGTTCTACTTGCGCACTTTGCATAAAATTGTAAATGTATGTATGTATGTCGCACTTTAAGTTTGACTGCGCAAGGTTAAAATTAAAATATTACAGTCATAGCACATTTAAAATGCGCGGTTTAAAAATCGATTATATCCCAAACATTTTCTTTTTCGCCTATTTTTATACCCGTTACTCGTAGAGTAAAAGGGTATATTGTATTCGTGCAAAAGTATGTAACAGCTAGAAGGAAGCATTTCCGACCCTATAAAGTATATATATTCTTGATCAGGGTCACTAGCCTAGTCGATATAGCCATGTCCGTCTGTCCGTCCGTCTGTCTGTATGAACGCTGAGATCTCGGAAACTATAAAAGCTAGAGGATTGGTATTTGGCATGAAGATTCTTGGAGTTCCTACGCAGCGCAAGTTTGTTTCAAAAGGGTGCCACGCCCCCTCTAACGCCCACAATCGCTTATATACGATTTTAAAAATTTCAATATTTCGGAAAAGTAAAAATGTAGTTTTATTGTGTTTATCAATACCTATCGAAATGTAGAAGAAATTTTTCAAATCGGACCATTCGTTAAAAAGTTATCCGTGTTCAAAGTTTCTATCTCCATCTCCCTCGCACTCCCTTTACCTGAGTAACGGGTATCTGATTGTCGGGGCACCCGACTATAGCGTTCCCTCTTTTTTTATTATTTTTTTCCAGTTTTGCATAGATTTTTTTAAATAAGTCAATAAAATTTATGCAGTTTATGGACACAATACAGTTTCCATTTCCACCGCACAACGATGGTTTCAACGTTTTCGTTCTGGTGCAGAGGTGGTCAAAGAAGGAAGGCCTGTCGTAGAAAATTGCGATAAAACCGGCATAATAGTAGACGTAGCATCGGTCAAGAGCTTGGCTTAAGTCATCAAGCCGTTATAAACCATTTGAAGAAGCTTTGAGTCAGCTCGATGTAAAAAAAGAAAAAATAATATAATAAAAATACCGCAGGACTTTTTTGACAACCCAATATATTCTTGATCAGCATCACTAGACGAGTCGATCTAGCCATGTCCGTCTGTCCGCATGTCTGTCCGTCTGTCTGTCGGCCTGTTTCTACGCAAACTCGTCTCTCAGTTTGTAAGCTATCAGGATAAAACTTTCCCAAAAATCTTCTTACTTATAGTATATAGTCTATACTTATAGTATGTAAGTCGGAACCGACCGGATCGGACAACTATATCTTATAGCTCCCATAGGAAGGATCGGAAAAAAAAGTTTAAAAAAATTCTAGCTTCGGTGTTTTTTGAAGTATTACCTTCTACTCTTGGGAATATTAGTTTTTAAACATTTCTGAATTTCGAATAAAGTTTTAAAAAATCGGATCACATATCATATAGCTGCCATAGGAGCGGTCGAAAAATTAAATAAAAATTAATAGTACAAAAATTATATATTTGTTGATTTTTATTACAATTTCTTCTTCTCTGGGAAGGAGAGTTTTCTTTAACATTTTATTTATATATTTATTATATTTTATAGCAGCCTTAGGAAGGATCAAAACAATAATGTCAAAATAATACGAAAGCATATACGCAAGTAAATCTAAATTTAATGTTTTTGTAAGTTAATAGGAAAGATTTGCAAGGGTATATAAGCTTCGGCTTGCCGAAGCTAGCTTCCTTTCTTGTTTACCTATATATCTATTGTTTTCTTTATTTTGGACGGAGCTAGCTACTCCATTTCTTCTAAATAGATCCTATTTATGAAGAACAGTATTTTAAAAGAAGTTTAGAGGAATCGCAAGCCCTAAACAAACAAGTGCTACTGTATCTGTAAAGCTTCAAATAGAATTTCGCCTGAATGGTGAATGGTTTGTCCAGCCAATATTTTTACTTTCGACTTTAACTAAAATAAGATTTTTTTTTTAATATCATTTGAACTATTATAAACAAAACATGAAAATATTATTGTTTTTGGGCCAAAAAATCCTATGTAACCCCTTAACGTGGCAAAGTTCAAGGGAGTAGTCAGTTGGAATTTGTGAATTAATTTCGTTTACCATGTTGAAGTTTTTTTACCCGTTACTCGTAGAGTAAGTGCAAGCAGTCGAATTACTGCTTGCATAACATCATCTCCCTCGTACTCCCTATAGCTTAGGAACGGGTATTTAATAATTGAGGTGCTCGACTGACAATAGCACTCTCGAATGTTTCTTGTAGGTCTATTGGCTTGAATATGAATTATTAAAGTAGTGGTTTATGTTGTTCAGTCTTATTAAATTAAAACATTAGGGTTTTTGTATTTCCGAATAGCTATTCTAAAAAATACAGCCACTAGTTACTCCTAGATTAAAAGGGTATTGTATTGTATATATAATTTATGAGCAACATCTAGCAGCTATTAAATCTATTCTATCCTTTCTTTCCAATAGAGACCTTTTGATTGTTTTGGGTGACTTTATGACTTTGTGGATGGCCTTTTAGAATTATCGTTACAGCAAGTTAGCTTTATACGAAATTCATTAAATAGACAATTAGATCTTGTGTTTTCTTCAGAGCCGTCTGAAGTCACGGTATCTAGAAATGACGCTCTTGTGGTACTATGGAATTGACAATTTGCCTCCCCTACCTTGATACCCTCTCTCCTTTAGTTTCTCCAACTAAAATGAGAAGCTTTCGTAAATGTGACTTTAGTAAACTTAACTTAATGATTTCTCAATATAATTGGACAGAATTTTATAACTGTATGGACATCGAAAGTGCCACTGAACTGTTCTATAGCGTTCTAAACACTTTTTTTAATGAATGCGTTCCTGATAGGCCGAACAGGCCCCCTTGGTTTACAAATGCGCTTCAGCGACTTAAAAATCTTAAATCAAACACTTGTAAAAAGTATAAAAAATCGGGTAGGCCATCTGATTTTTTGAAATATGTGGTGGCTCGATTTGATTTTAACGTTCTTAACAGTCATTGCTATTCTATGTATTTAGATCGCTGTAAATTTGAATTTTCAAATGACCGGAAGCAGTTTTATAACTTTGTGAACGCTAAGCGTAAGTCATCGGCTTTGCCTTCATTGGTTCGCTTAAACTCAATGGAGGCATCGACAGATTCTGAAATTGCTGATTTATTTGCCGACTTTTTCCAAACTACTTATAGCTCCTCTTCATGGTCAAAACCAATCTACCCTAATCCCTTAAATAGGGCAAATTGTATTTTTTCCCCTATAATTAGCGAAAGTTCTCTCTTAAGAGATTTAACATCAACAACGCCAACTTATTCTCCCGGTCCTGATGGACTTCCTGGGTGTGTGCTTAAGTTTTGTGCATCAACCATTTGCAAACCTATTCTTAAACTTTTCCATTTGTCTATTTCATCAGCAGTTTTTCCAACTATCTGGAAGGATTCTTTTATTATTCCACTTCACAAAAAGGGTGCGAAGGCGGATGCCCAGAATTATAGAGGTATTTCTAAATTGTAGGCAATTCCAAAAGCCTTTGAACGTATTATCACTTCTCATTTGCAACATTTATGTTCCTCGCTCATATCACCGTGTCAGCACGGTTTTGTTAAGCGAAGATCGACTACCACCAACCTACTTGAATTGTCATCCATTGTAATAAATGGATATAAGAATAAAATTCAGACTGACGTTGTATATACAGATTTCAGTAAAGCCTTTGACTCTGTTAACCACTCTCTTCTTTTATTCAAATTAGATTTGCTTGGGTTTCCATTTAATCTATTAACTTGGATTTCAAGCTATTTGAATGGGAGGACTCAGAGGGTTATATATAGGAACGCTGTTTCAAAAATGATCCATGTGACATCTGGAGTGCCTCAGGGTAGTCATTTGGGCCCTTTACTTTACTGTTTACTTTGTTTATTAACGATCTTCCCTCTATCGTAACAAATTCTTGTGTACTAATGTATGCTGATGATGTTAAGCTTTGTTTGACAAACAATAATATAGAGTCTGGTTTTGGCTTACAATCAGACATTGATCATTTTCAAGTATGGTGTATGTATAACCTCTTAAATTTGAACTGCCTAAAATGCAACGTAATGACCTTTCATAGGGTTACCCCTACCTTTATAAGTTATTCGCTTCAGAATTTGCCACTTGACCAAATTATTATTTACCTCCCTTGTCCGTCCTATATTGGAATATTGTTCTCCGGTTTGGAGCCCACAATACCAAGTCCACATTGACCGTATAGAGTCGGTACAAAAAGAATTTCTCCTTTTTGCCCTTCGTAGTTTGAACTGGGATCAAAACGTAAGGCTACCTTCCTACCAGAGTAGATTATTATTGCTTAATTTACCGACACTTGCAAATCGTAGAATCGTAGAGGTGATATTGATTCTGTAGAGCTTGTTAGCCGCCTAACTTTTAATGTTCCCGTTAGACTAACACGTAATTATTATCCTCTTAATTTACCTCGATGTACATCAAATTTTGGTCTGCACGAGCCCTTTCGCATTCTATGTAATAACTATAACGTTCTTTATCATTTAATTTGCACATCAACTTCTATCCCGGTATTAAAAACTAACATTTTAACTCATTTGCTTCTCTCCTAACTGCATGTTTTTTTTTCATTATTTGTCCCGTCTTTATTGGTTTTATGTATTCTTCCTCGCGAACTCGCATTTTTGTCAAAATTTACAAAAGGGCCCCGCGCGTAACAAGCACGTGCTTGGTGTCGTTGGGCCACTTGTTTGTACTTCTCGTATTGCATCAACGTCCATCATATATATTGTATTGTATTCGGGGAAAAGTATGTATCAGGTAGATGGAAGCGATTCCGACCCTTTAAAGTATATACATATATTCTTGATCAGGATCACTAGCCGAGTCGATCTAGCCATGTCCGTCTGTCTGTACGTGTGATCGCTGAGATGTCGGAAACTATAAGAGCTAGAGAGTTGCGGGTTTGAATTGGGATTCCATTGCATCCCATTCAGCGCCAGTTTATAATGCCAATACTCTAATGCCCACTCTAACGCCCACAAACCTCGAAAAGCTGTGGCGCACACATCTTCGAAGCTATTATCAAAATTTTAACTAAAATGTATATTGTTTTTCAACACCTATAGAATGACCATAAAAAAAAATTTGCCACGCCCACAAACCGAGAAAAACGGGCGCTCATAGTTTTGAAGCCCCTCACGCCCACTCCAACTCCCACAAACCGCGAAAAACTGTGGCCTCCGCAGTTTTTAAGCTAGAATGAATATTTTAACTAAAATATTTTTAATTCGTTAATAGTATTGAGGAACTTCCTCAATACTTTTCGATTGACTCTAACGCCCTTAACGGTTTGCGCCCATATTTACGCCTTGCATTGATTCTTGTTTTAAAGTTCTTTAACTTTAAAGTTAAAGTTCGACTAAAGCTTTTTCTCTTGTTTTATATTGGACACAGAAGTAAATACTAAACACGCTCCTACTGCAGTATTAAATAATAATTTTTTTAAATCTTTCTTTTTTAGATTTGCTTTTTCTTCAGTCCCTGCAACTATCCCGCCTCGCTATGTGCCACTTTAATCCCCTTCGATACTGTCTAGCCCCAGTGGCCACGGCTTTTGCTGGTGTTACAAGAACTTACCAGCTGGCCTACTGTCATACAGTTTTGGAACGCAACGCTCGACGTAAACTAGCCACTGTATATGGCCATGACAAATGTATACCCCAGGAGACGCTCGAATCGTTTTTCCCCTTCGATCCATATTTACTAAAACTGTGAGTATTTATCATATAATTCCCTGCCAATATATAATCGGCCTAATACATTTGAAGATCAAACAAGTATATTGAGTCCAACTACATAATTTATCAGTGCAATGATACGGATGACTATATGGATGGCTCTACCAATGATCATTGTAGAAAACGTGGTGACTCTGAAATGATCGAGGAAGACGACTTTATTATAGCGGACAAAAGGCGGAAGCATTTGGAACTGTCTAAAAGTCCAGAGTTTGACAAGCAATTTCACTTCGGGTCTTCTCCGGTATTCAACACATAAGTCGTATTTATTTATAAATTTTGATTTACCAATAAAATTAATTTTAAGGTATGATGAAGTTATTGAATTTTAATTATCTTAACCAGAAACATAACTGTTTCTATTGGGTTGGCAAGAAAGTCATGTCGTTTTTTTTTCAATATTTTCAAAGATGATTTATTTATATCAGGACTTATAATTAATCAAACAAAAACACCTCTTAACGAGGTATAAAAATAGTGACGATTGCACCTTCAACGTACAAAAGTTCTGATATCAACTTTTGTGACGAAAAATGATTTTAGATGCGACTAATTAAGTACGCTGCCTAAAATTTACTTGTTCGGGCCGCTTTAGCAAATATTTAATATCTACACGAAAGTTTTCTGTTGTAGCGTGCCGAATGAATACATTTTAGGCAGCGTACTTATTTAGTCGCATTTAAAATCATTTTTCGTCACAAAAGTTGATATCAGAACTTTTGTACGTTGAAGGTGCGATCGTCACTATTTTTATAGTTCGTTAAGAGGTGTTTTTGTTTGATATCAGAAGTTTTTGTTTTGACCATAGTCAAAGTAACCCCAATACCATAACTAGGAGTCGTCCCCATATGGCTTGGCTATTGAAAAAACCAGAGCACACAGTTCTGACCCCTAATCCCTAATATAATTATTTAATTATTTAATTATTTTATTTAATTTTATTACTTAATTATTTAATTATTTAAATGTTTAATTATTTAATTATTTAATTATTTAAATGTTTAATTATTTAATTATTTAATTATTTAATTATTTAATTATTTAATTATTTAATTATTTAATTATTTAATTATTTAATTATTTAATTATTTAATTATTTAATTATTTAATTATTTAATTATTTAATTATTTAATTATTTAATTATTTAATTATTTAATTATTTAATTATTTAATTATTTAATTATTTAATTATTTAATTATTTAATTATTTAAATATTTAATTATTTAATTATTTAATTATTTAATTATTAATTTTTTTAATTATTTAATTATTTATTTATTTATTTGTTATTATTTTATTATTTGTTGTTATTTATTTATGTATGTATTTATTTATTTCTTTATTTATGTATATACTAGCAGGGTCTGTAGCCCGCAGCTTCGCCTGCGGAAATTAAAATTGAAAATGAAGCATACCTTTATCTTTGCTACTTATTTTAAATTTAAAAAATTCCTTATTTTTAGTCTTTAAGCCGAGAAAAGATTTTATCAAAACTTTTTTCCTTAATATCCGTAAAAACAACCCTATGAAAACTACTTAACAAAAATACAAAAACTTGAAAAAAACATATGTGTTTTTTTTTTAAATCTTTCTAAAATTCTTTTGGATTGTTGGCATAAGTTAACAATTGAACAAAATAGAAACAAACAAATTCTTTTTTCGACACAAATCCTTACACTAATTTTCTTCAAAGCATTAGTACTTTGTCGAAAACATATTGTTTAAATATAGAATGTTATACTGCGTTGAGCATGTAATTAAATTCCCAATCCATTGCCATTAAAGCCTTAAAACATTATTCTAAAAATCATTTTTTGAGAAAAAAATTGATAAGATACGAATTTGATTAAATTTACATGCTAAAAATATTAAATCTTTTTCAATTTCGGAGAGTTTTGACCATTGCTGCTCCTAGCCAGATAAATTTATAGATTTTTTTTGTATGAATGAAGAGTACAAAAATATGTATTTCAAAGCAGTACTTTGTCCAAAACAAACTGCCAAAATATGGGTTATCACGCCGCGTTAAGTTCGTATTTCAATATGTATTTCAAAGCAGTACTTTGTCCAAAACAAACTGCCAAAATATGGGTTATCACGCCGCGTTAAGTTCGTATTTCAATTCCAAATCGATTAGCGTTTAAATCTAGAATACAAACTTGTTTTCTAAAAAAAAATGCAACAAAAAATTGCTAAAAGATTTACATAGCTTTCCAACAACCAAAATAATAATTTTGGTTAAGATTTAAGAAATTTGAGGGAATATTTTTAATGTGAGTTCGCCTTGAAATGTTACAAACGCTTCAAAATGTGATGGGATGTTTATCCTTTGACAGTTGAAAAAATTACTGTCTCCAATTCAAATTTAAAAAAATTGAAGCAAGTGGACATTTTTGAATAGAATGCCAAAGGAAGAATAATTTTAGGGTGGATTTTATTTCATCGGTCCTTCAAAACAAAACCTCTTGATCTTGGCCATGCTACCTCGTTCTACCTTTTCTCCTTTGTTAATTGCCCCTGTATTTATACCCGTTACTCGTAGAGTAAAAGGGTATATTGTATTCGTGCAAAAGTATGTAACAGGGAGAAGGAAGCGTTTCCGACCCTATAAAGTATATATATTCTTGATCAGGGTCACTAGCCGAGTCGATATAGCCATGTCCGTCTGTCCGTCTGTCTGTCCGTATGAGCGCTGAGATCTCGGAAACTATAAAAGCTAGAAGGTTGAGATTTCACACACATATTCTCGGGCTTCCTACGCAGCGCAAGTTTGTTTCATCGAGGTGCCACGCCCCCCCTAACGCCCACAATCGCCATAAACGATTTTCAAATGTGTCTGGAGGCCACATCTTTTAAGATTTTAAAAATATATAAACGCAATTTTATAGTGTTTATTAATACCTATCGAAATGTAGAAGACATTTTTCAAATCGGACCATTCATTAAAAAGTTATACGCAATCAAAATTGTTTATATATCTATCTCCCTCGCACTCCCTATAGCTGAGTTACAATTATTAGATAGTCGGGACACCAACCCGAGTACAGCGTTCGCACTCCCTTTAGCTGAGTGACGGGTATTAGATAGTCGGGACACCAACCCGACTATAGCGTTCTCCCTTGTTCTGTTTTTTAAAGATGCAATTTTTAAAATATTTAAACCGAGTAATGTTTACTCTTTGTAAAGAAGTTATTTCTTGATAATTAATAAGTTACCTAAGAATGTAGCAAAGGTCATATTATGCACATGGGTAACAAAAATACAAACCAAATACTCTTGGCGAATTTGCTATCGGGGGATTTTTGGAAGGTATCCACAGTAGACAATAGTGTTGGGTAAACACTGCTCACCTAAGTGAACAAGATCAGTTGCTCACTTTTAAGTGAATGAATAAACTCACCAATTTGGCTCACTCATTTGTTCAGTGAGTAACTCAATTTTTCAGTTGCTCACATGTTACTCACTTGATCAAATGGTGAATTCTTCAGTTGCTTACTAATTTATTACTTTTTAAAATAAATACAGTAAGTAAGTCAAAATTTAAGCAAATTTCACTAGAAAAAAAATGCAGGTGTACTTTTTGAGATAATTTTTTATTTCAAAAACAAGGGACTTTTTCTTTCATATGAAGGCACTAAAACGTAACAAAAAAATCATGTAATTCATAAGTAGTTTCCATTACAGTTTCTTGATTAATTGCTTTGCGTTTTACACTAGTCAGCAAATGATGTTGAGCCTGAAACCAAATTTTTTTTAAATTGACTAAAAAACAAAAATTAAAAAATCTTACCGTTACATGTTATTTTGAAGGAACATTAGACTTTCCGCTTTGTTTGGATTTAAAAGAGATCGTAGCTACGTCACAATGTCGCCTGCTGCTGAAAGAAGACTTTCACAAGAAACAGATGTTGCTAGCAAACACATTCTTTGAACGAACGTAGAGTCAGAAACTGTTGCCTATATTGACTTTACATGTGATTCAAAACACTGCCTTAATTGAAAAAAACGCCCTTTAAAGCGAGGATCCAGAATTGTACTTTCCTCATAAAGTTTATTTTCTTCCAAGTCCTTAAATATATTGGCCATTTCGCTTTGCAACTCCTCGACAGCCGATGCAACCAAAGAATTTTCTCATTTTAATACGTAAAAGGTTGCTAAGAATTGTGACCCTTGAGAGAGTTACATTTCTTTCGGAAGATATTTCTAGGGTTATTTGATAAAATGGTTTGAGCACCGGTAATACTTCATCAATAAATTGCCAGATCTCAGGTCGAAGTACTGACACTGCAACAATAACAGCCTCTTTTAATAATACGAGACCCTCAAGCATTTTATACGTGGAGTTCCATCTATTTGGTACATCCTGCACCAACTTCAAGTCCGTCATATTCAGCTGCCTTTGGGTATCCCTTAATTTATATATGCCAAGTGTTCTGCGATTGAAATATTCAACGATCGCTTTCACTTTCTTGCGCGTAAGCGAGATTTTTTTCAGTCCATTCTGCACAATTAAATTGAGTATAAGTGCAAAACAGGACAAATGAGGCCAGTTTCCAAGCTTAACTGCGCTCACGATATTAGCAGCATTATCGGACGTAATTGCGGCAATTTTGCCTTGCTCACATCAATCAGTTGCTATTTTGTTTAGGTAAGAACAAAGATTTATGCTGGGATGCCTCTCATTAAAAGATTAACAAGCCCACATATGCGATTGCAATTTGGTGGATTCCTCGGTGATGTAATGAGCTGTTACCGCGATATAGCTTTGATTGGTCAAGGAAGTCCATCCTTCGGTTGTCAAACATACGCCAGAAGCAGAAGGTATAATTTCTTTAATATTACCAGCTAGCATGTGCATTTGTCATTAGTACGTTGAACATAGTCTTTCTAGTCATAGTCTTTTTTGAATTCGGGCTCCTCCACTATTCTTAGGGCACGGTGTCCTTTCGTCACCATTCGAACTAGCTGTCGATCGAGCTGCTCACATTTACGAGCCGGTAGGGGTCGTTGGATGAAATGCATTATTTTAGTCTGCAATTCTGCTGCAAAGCCACCTGAGTCACTTGAAGTGAGAGTACTTTGGCGTTTGACGGGAGCACTGTATCTAGTATGATTTGCCTTCTAGCGTCGTCCAAGGTTGCTCAAAGATCCAGACGACACCGTGGCTTTGCATAATTTGCACTTTACTTTTTGCTCTCTGACATCCTCAAAATAATCCCAAAGGGAACTTATTTTCCTTTTCAGTGACATATTTTTGCAAACGTTAGGAAGCTACAATTTCAAGTTTCCACACAATTATGGGTAAGCAAGGTTGGCACTATTGAAGTGAACCGGTGAAGAAAACATAATTAGAGAGCGAAGCAGAAGAACCATTGAACCACTGTTCCCTGCAGTGGGAAAAAGAACTAGTAAAAAAAATCATGAACGTGCTACGAACTTGGGAAATTATAAATGAGAACAGAACTGAACAGAGTCAGTGAGCAAGTGAACAACTAAACAAACTGAGTCACTCACTCACTGAGGGGAACAACAATTTTTTTTGTTCACTCACTCATGAACAACCCAACACTAGTAGACAACTCTTATAAGGGAATCAAATATTTATGCGGAGCAATGTTTTGCATTATGTATTTGACTAATTTAAGAAAAGGAATCAAGAAACTCAATTCAACGTTACTGCATTTTACCATTGAGATTTTGTTTCACTATTTTTATTTTCATTAATTTTTCACCTTGATTAGAATTATATTAATAACTAGCAGGGTCTGTAGCCCGCAGCTTCGCCTGCGGAAATTTAAATTGAAAATTAAGCATACCTTTATCTTTGCTACTTATTTTAAATTTAAAAATTCCTTGTTTTTAGTCTTTAAGCCGAGAAAAGATTTTATCAAAACTTTTTTCCTTAATATCCGTAAAAACAACCCTATGAAAACTACTTAAAAAAAAATACAAAAACTTGAAAAAAAACCGTATGTGTTTTTTTTTAAATCTTTCTAAAATTCTTTTGGATTGTTGGCATAAGTTAACAAATGAACAAAATAGAAACAAACAAATTCTTTTTTCGACACAAATCCTTACACTAATTTTCTTCAAAGCATTAGTACTTTGTCCAAAACACATTGTTTAATTATAGAATGTTATACTGCGTTGAGCATGTAATTAAGTTCCCAATCCATTGCCATTAAAGCCTTAAAACATTATTCTAAAAAACATTTCTTGAGAAAAAAATTGATAAGATTCGAATTTGATTAAATTTACATGTTAAAAATATTAAATCTTTTTCAATTTCGGAGAGTTTTGACCATTGCTGCTCTTAGCCAGATAAATTTATAGATTTTTTTTGTATGAATGAAGAGTGCAAAAATATGTATTTCAAAGCACTACTTTGTCCAAAACAAACTGCCAAAATATGGGTTATCACGTCGCGTTAAGTTCGTATTTCAATTCCAAATCGATTAGCGTTTAAATCTAGAATACAAACTTGTTTTCTAAAAAAAAATGCAACAAAAAATTGCTAAAAGATTTACATAGCTTTCCAACAACCAAAATAATAATTTTGGTTAAGATTTAAGAAATTTGAGGGAATATTTTTAATGTGAGTTCGCCTTGAAATGTTACAAACGCTTCAAAATGTGATGGGATGTTTATCCTTTGACAGTTGAAAAAATTACTGTCTCCAATTCAAATTTAAAAAAATTGAAGCAAGTGGACATTTTTGAATAGAATGCCAAAGGAAGAATAATTTTAGGGTGGATTTTATTTCATCGGTCCTTCAAAACAAAACCTCTTGATCTTGGCCATGCTACCTCGTTCTACCTTTTCTCCTTTGTTAATTGCCCCTGTATTTATACCCGTTACTCGTAGAGTAAAAGGGTATATTGTATTCGTGCAAAAGTATGTAACAGGGAGAAGGAAGCGTTTCCGACCCTATAAAGTATATATATTCTTGATCAGGGTCACTAGCCGAGTCGATATAGCCATGTCCGTCTGTCCGTCTGTCCGTCTGTCCGTCTGTCTGTCCGTATGAACGCTGAGATCTCGGAAACTATAAAAGCTTGAAGGTTGAGATTTCACACACATATTCTCAGGCTTCCTACGCAGCGCAAGTTTGTTTCATCGAGGTGCCACGCCCCCCCTAACGCCCACAATCGCCATAAACGATTTTCAAATGTGTCTGGAGGCCACATCTTTTAAGATTTTAAAAATACATAAACTCAATTTTATAGTGTTTATTAATACCTATCGAAATGTAGAAGAAATTTTTCAAATCGGACCATTCATTAAAAGCAATCAAAATTGTTTATATATCTATCTCCCTCGCACTCCCTATAGCTGAGTTACAATTATTAGATAATCGGGACACAAACCCTTTATCTGAGTGACGGGTATTAGATAGTCGGGACACCAACCCGACTATAGCGTTCTCCCCTGTTTTGTTTTTTAACGATGCAATTTTTTACGGACGCAACAGACAAAATGTCCCTTATGGGAGTGTCGGTGGGCTCCTCAAGCCAAACATTCTCTAAGTCTGCGTGGTCTAATATATTTGGACTAACCATATTGATTTTTGCAAGTGTAATCGCAAGTACTAAGTTCTGCAATTCCATCATGATCATCCTGTTCCGAGCAAGCAATGTCTCGTATAAATGACCAGTGTCAATTTGTGAATTTTTAGCTGATTTCAGGATTTGGTTGACTGTTGCGGGAAGCTTATTAATTTGATCTTGTACTCTATTGGTAATTTCCACCTGTCTATTGTTTGAGTTAATATGTTGCAACTCAGTAAATTTGATCTTTTCTAAATCTTCTGCGTCTGGTGTTCCTGCCACGATCTTTAATGCTGACCCTAGAAAATCTAAACTTCTAGCCACCCTATGGTGTACGCCCAATGAGTCAAGTAGGTCTCGGAGATGAGCGGTATCCACGCTCAGAAGCTTTTTCATGTGCGATAGGGGAAACATTTCGCTCATGTTGTCCGTTTCCTCAACTACGCGCCTATATTCAGAAAGATTCGCCGAGTGCCTTACGAACGCGTATTCTTCCCAAGCCAGGTGAAATATAATTATTCTGTAGTTCCAATTTCCTCCCTGATTTCCAAGTTCAATGAATAGTCTTGTTTGTATTTAGATTTTAGTTGTCTTGAGTTTATTTGGGTTTATTTGGTTTAGTTGGAGCAGCCATGGTGCCGCTCCAACGATCGAAATGTCTCTGCCTTTTACAATATTCTTTAAGTCTAGTTAAGGCTAAGTCTCGTAGCTGCGCTGCTCGCAGGCGGCGGCAGAGAGACGACTATGTGCCTATATGCTTATGTATATATATATATTGTTATGCGCTCTTAAGTGGCGGCGCGAGGGGGTATGCATATGCTGTCCGTTCGCTGCAATTATGCCGATGCTAGCACTTTCTGTGTGCGGGCCAAGCCATAGCGATCGGTTCATATTTCGGGACTTGAAATATGTAAACACTGCAACAAAGTGTTACAGTGCGTACCCTTTAAGTAATTTCGGTACAGTGGGTATTCAATATATGTGCATACTACATCTCCCTCCTTTTGAAAAATAACGTAATATAATGAAGTTATTTTTATAGTAAAAATTTTTTATTATTATTTTTTTTTTTTTTTTTATGTTATGTTATTAGGATCAAAGAAAATGAAATTATTAAAAGAATATGTGTATTTATTTATCTATGCATGTGTGTCTTTGTATGTGTGTCTATGTATGTGTGTCTATGTATGGCCATACTAAGTGCAATTTATTTAATAAAGATTTTTAATCTATCTTTATGAACTGTTTGTTTCTTTTGTTTATTATTTGTTATTACTATGTATTTTGCTTTTGCTTCGACTGAGACTGCCGACTTTTTCAGAAGCAGCAGCAAAAGCAATAGAAACTTCCAGACAGTTTTCCTAGCTGCTGCTTCGACTGTTGCTACCGACTGAAAGCAGCAGCACAGCAGCAGTCGAAAATCAGAAAGCAACGACTTGCTGTTGCTTCGACAGTCGGCAGTTCTCGGATTTTGCTTTTGCTTCGACTGCGACTGCCGACTTTTTCAGAAGCAGCAGCAAAAGCAAAAGCAGGCTAAATGAAAATTCAGGCAGTTTTTTAAACACTGGGTATGGCAACTAAATACTTGGTTAAATCACATATTAAAGTGACTGCATACTCATTGCCATTTACTGATTTTGGTAGTGGACCAATAGTGTCCACTATCACTCTGTCGAAAGCATTTATTGGGGTGTCTGTAATTGTTAAAGGGGTCTTTGTGTGTTTAGTTATTTTGGATTTCTGGCATTTTTGACATTTTCTTACGTACTCAGTTATATCTTTAGACATATTTTTCAGTAATAGTGTCTTTTTACTTTGGCCAAAGTTTTTGTTATGCCAGTATGACCTCCTTGAATTGGATCATCATGGAATTTAGACAAAATTGCTTCTTTTTCTTTTAAATTTGTTATTTGGGTCACCGGGTTGAGTAGCGCTACTCTTAATGTTTTCAAGATTTTATTGCCCATTAATTTGAAATTATCTATTGAAGTATGTTCAAAGATATTTTCCCACGGTGCCACTTTGAGTTGGCTGATTTTATGTATACCGGCTTGCATTTCAAGCCTTTGGAAAAATTGATCTAAATCAATAACTCCATTAGTATATAAATCGCTAACATCATATCTTGCAGTAATTTTTCTACCTTGTTTAAATAAACATAACGTATTTTTTATCTGCAAGGTCACTACTTTACGTACTTCATCATTGTTTATGACGTCGTATACGTTGGGCTTAGAAGCTTTATTTAAAGATTGCGTAGGCAATTCTTGTTCTTGATTTTCCGCGCGGAATTTTTGTCTATTTTGATATCTTGTAGTGACTTTCAATATATTTCCGGTTATATTTTGTAGATCTTTGATGGTTATCCTTGATAACGCATCAGCTGCATAATTATCTTTTCCCTTTAAATATTCGACTGTAAAGTCGTATTCTTCTAGTTCGAGCCTCATACGTGTCAGTTTAGAACTGGGATTGATCATTGAGAAAAGGTATGTTAAAGGTCTATGGTCTGTTTTAATTAAGAAATGTTTTCCATATATATATGGTCTAAAATGTAATATCGCCCAATGAATTGCAGCTAATTCCTGCTCAGTAGTACATTTGTTACTTTCACCTTTTGTGAATGCTCTTGTTGCGTATGCAATGGGAAGTTGGAGACCATTATGGTTTTGAGTTAAAACCGCTCCACATGCTTGCTTACTTGCATCTGTTACTATACAAAATTCTTTAGTGAAATCTGGATATTGTAGCAAGGTAGGTTCCATAAGTTTTGTTTTTAAGTATTGAAATGCATTTTCACACTCATCCGTCCATATAAAGGGAACATTCTTTTTGCATAATCTTGTTATGTGCCGTGAATAGTCGGCGAAATTTTTTATAAAACGTCTATAATAGTTACAGAATGCTACGAAACGTCCGCGTCGTGCGGAACTGGGTAGTTCATAATGACATCGTATTTCTTGTCATCTGGAAGTATTCCTTTATCAGTGCATTTATGACCTAGAAAAGTCACTTCATGCATAAAAAATGAGCATTTTTCTGGATGTAACTTTAGGTTGTATTTCCTACATTTCTCAAAAACATCTGTTAAGTTCTTAAGCATATGTTTTTCGGAACAACCAATTACTATTAAGTCATCCATATAAAGGAAAGCTTGAGAAGGTTCTAGACCAGAGAACGCAATAGTCATCATTCTCTGAAACGAATTAGGAGCTATTTTTAATCCGAATGGTAATCGCGTGAAGCGATATGAGCCGTTGCTCGTTGAAAAAGACGTTATATCTCTTGAACCTTTTTCTAGTTCAATTTGATGGAATCCTGACATTAAGTCAAGACATGAAAAGTATTTAGCTCGACCTAGTTGATCTAAAATATCATCAATTCTAGGTAATGGGAATTTATCAGAAATTAATTTTTTATTAATCTGGCGGTAGTCGATTACTAATCGCCATTTCTTTACATTTGACCCTGGGGATGATTTCTTAGGAACAAGTAACAATGGGCTATTATATTCGGAAACTGACGGTTCGACAATCCCGTCAGAGATTAATTTTCCTACTTGCTTTTGTATTTCGTTCACCTGACTATGTGGGCTTCGATAGTTCTTTATATAAACTGGTTCATCATCTTTTAATCTCAGTTTTTGTTTATAAAAATTATTTGTGGTTATTGATTCGATTTCCAATCCGAATATATCGCTATACTGGGTGCATAAGCTAGAAAGCTGTGACTTGAACTGTGGAGGAAAGTTTTTTGAAAGTTGTGATAGTACGGATTTTTTCCTATTGTCTGGATTTGTGTTGACTAAATCGTAGTTCGAAAGTGATTCATATGTTAGGTTATCTGTACTGACTACTTCGTCGGTATTTGTTGTGTTTATTAGCCTTATGAAGGCATTATTGGATGTTGCTATGGTATTTGCAACGTAAATACCATACTGAATTTCCTGATTTGGAATTAATACACTGTCTTCTTTTGAATTAAGTTCAATTTTCCGAATAACTTGGGATCTTGCTGGCAGAAGTATTGAATTGTTGCCGGAACTATGAGCTATTGGTACTTTAATTGGAAATTTTAAATTATTGGGTCTAATTATAAGCCAATCTTCAGATGGCTGGAAGTCTAATTGACAGTTGTATTTTTTAATAAAGTCGATGCCTAGTATTCCATCGCATGGAATAGGGAAATGCGAATTTACGATATGAAAATCGTGTGGAATTATGTATTTAGTTGTCTGTATTTCCATAGAAACTAAACCTTGGGATTTGGTTATTTCTTTACTTATGCCTTTTATGTCTATGATGTAATCATCTTGGATGTTTTGGAAGTTATCCGAAGTTTCTTTTAAAATGGAAATGTCTGCACCTGTGTCTATTAAAAAGATAAGTTCTTTTCCAGTAGCTACATTGAAAAATGAAACGAATATATTTTGGCTGAGATTAATAGTGTGAACTCTGACTTCTTTTATTGTTGAGTATTTAAAGGGCTTTGGGAGTTTTCCGATGTGTTTTGGTTAGTATTTTGGGTAATTCTGACATTGTTTTGGTTATTGCCATTGTGGCCTCGGTTCGAGTTACTACCACCTCTATAGTTTCCTCTATATTGGCCTCGTCCGCCATTGTTATTTTGGTAGTTGTTGTTGTTGTAGTTATTGTTGTCGTAGTTATTGTGATTACCACGAGAATTACCACGAAAATTACCTCTATAATTACCACGTCCGCGATTTGAACCGCGCTGTGAATAGTTCTGGAAGTATAAGACAGTATTTGACTGTCCAGTTGCCTCAGTGCAACTATTGACAAATTTGGAAACGGCATCGTTCATAGTACTAAAGGTGCCAGCTTGCATGATAAGTTTTACCTTATCGATTGTGCAATTTTTAGTCATTGCTTCGACTGCATGCTGCGTGGAATAACTTCTGGCTAGCTCTAAAGATAAACCATCTGTTATATATGCACCTTCTAAGGCTTTCGTCATCTGCTCAATTTCTTGTGTGTATTGGTTGGCAGTTTTATTGCGCTGCTGTAGGTTCATCAGCTTTGCTGATAATACTTCAACAGTTTCGCCTTTGACGTTGCTTCTTAGTCTGGAAATCACTTCAGTAATTCTTGTTTCATTACCGATTAGATTTCTGGCGACACCTTTTAGCTTTGTTTTAATTATGGAAACAGCTAATTCTTCGTGCTCGCCTTTTATTGATTCTATTATTTGTAAAGCATCAATGAAACTTGTTAAATTTTCAGCCTTACCATCAAAAACTGGTATAAGCTTGGATGCTGTATTAATAAAATCAATATTTGATTGTGCCATTGTGATAGAGTTACTTATTTTGTTTTCTATTACACTCGAAGTATCTGAATCTGTTGAATTGTCCAGATCAGTGTATACCGCCGGAATAGTAAGATTATTCAAATCTTCATCTTCTATTTTGAGGTTTACTTCGGGAAGCTCTTCTGACTCCGATTCGTTTGTTTCTGTTGATTCCGGGTCAGGTGCAGTGTCAATTTCTATGGGAGTGTTTAGAACTGTTGGTATCGATATTTCTAAGCTGAACTTTTGTTTAACAGATATTAAATTGGATTGTAGTCGTATCAAAAGTCTCGATACCTGTGACCAATGATCTTGAGTTAATCTTTCCCTGTGCTCATGTATTAGAATTCGCGCTTCGTTAAAGCACTCTACTAATATTTCAACATGCTTCCTAACAGTGTTCTTTTGGATAGGTCTATTCTGGGTTAGGGACTTGTGTGATCTGTCGAAATTACTTTTAATGTTTGATAATTCCCCGTACAATTTGTTCCATTCCATGCCTTTAGTTTAGCCATACATGATATGAAGAATATATTGAAATATTTTTATATTTATTTTTTTTCGTTATTTCATTTTCTTAGATTTTAGGTGTTAACATTTATGTGTAATCACTGTTGTTTGTGCTGTTTATACTTTATCCAGGTCATTTCCCCGGCTCATATACCTTTTTTTCAGACAATTATAATGCAGTTTGTAAATTTTGGAAAATAAAGTGGCGCACATGAGAACAACAATGATTATCAGGAGTATATGTACCCAATATAGATTGATGTTGCTAGATTCTACCTTATTGATGACATTGGCAGTGGAATCCACTGTTTTTATGTCCAAAGTCATTTTGATGGGTTTTGCATATACTTTTATCTTATGTGTATAAAGTGTTGTGTTAAAATTATTGTGCTCTTCTATTGAAAATTTACTTATCGCATTACTGCGCATTTAAATTAACAAACTTCCTACCTAGTTTTTGCATAGCTTTACGGGCTACACGTCTAATCGGGCAGAAAAAGTTCCGCTCAATTTTACAAAATATTATATTATATAAAAAAAATATGCATCGTAGTGCAATCCAAAAAAATTATGCAACGCAGTGCATGGGTGAAAAAAAATTTGTTTTGAGCTTGGTTCCTTTTTCTTCCTTCTACGTCAGCTGGTCGTCGCCGGTTTGGCTACGCTGACGTTCCTTCGAAGGCGCAGGTGGCGGTCGTGCCTCCCACGCTTGGTAACTGCTGCTGTTGTCCTGGGCCTTTTGGATTAGGCGGTACCGGCGCTGGTCTTCGCACTGGTCTTCGGCTTCATGCATGCGGAATTGCATGCCGCAGAGTTGAGAGTTCCGGGGCAGTCGGTGGGGCACACTTGTGGTCGTTTCGGCAGTGGCTTGGGAATATTTGATTTCGTTATTAGTTTTTGATTTATAACTTGAATTTGATTTTCTGAGTGAGTTGTGACTTGTGGTACTCTATTTTGGAGGGTTTCTCTTAAAAATTCAAGCTCTTCATACAGTTTTTGTGCCGTCGTCCATGGCGGCGGTGTTGACTGAGCAAATAGTAGCCACTTTAGGCGGGCTATTCTTTTGTTAATTTTTTTCTTCTGTCCTCCACGTACCATCACGCACACTCTACTCACTCAGACGGGTTTTTATTTTGTATATCCTCCTTGTATGAAATATATTCCTCCAGTATTACTGCCATAATCCTCCCGATCCGCTGCTCCTTGTGACTCTAGTCACGGTCGCCATGAAATATAATTATTCTGTAGTTCCAATTTCCTCCCTGATTTCCAAGTTCAATGAATAGTCTTGTTTGTATTTAGATTATATTTGTCTTGAGTTTATTTGGGTTTATTTGGTTTAGTTGGAGCAGCCATGGTGCCGCTCCAACGATCGAAATGTCTCTGCCTTTTACAATATTCTTTAAGTCTAGTTAAGGCTAAGTCTCGTAGCTGCGCTGCTCGCAGGCGGCGGCAGAGAGACGACTATGTGCCTATATGCTTATGTATATATATATATTGTTATGCGCTCTTAAGTGGCGGCGCGAGGGGGTATGCATATGCTGTCCGTTCGCTGCAATTATGCCGATGCTAGCACTTTCTGTGTGCGGGCCAAGCCATAGCGATCGGTTCATATTTCGGGACTTGAAATATGTAAACACTGCAACAAAGTGTTACAGTGCGTACCCTTTAAGTAATTTCGGTACAGTGGGTATTCAATATATGTGCATACTACACAGGATTCGACCATCAATTATGGGAATATATTTCGCCTGGGAATAGTCAGTTATGTGGGTCGACGCCGAAGTTAGAGACAAGATGAAGAGGACGAATTTGAACCTGTGAAATGAATTTGAAGCTATATTTTTGTTTATGACAAGGTTGCCCACCACCAACGGAAATTAGCATAAACTTAAAAAATATGTTTTACCATCTATGCTTATAACTATTAAAAGTTGGGCCAATTGGCTACGAAAAGAATTAAAAATTTGTGCCAAGTGGCTAAACAAAAATAAAAGACATTGTTTTTTCTGGTTGGTTAAATTATTTCAGGTTGTCTTTGTGGACCACCCTCCCCTTAATGAGGACCG
This sequence comes from Drosophila lutescens, assembly GCA_037075285.1. Classification (NCBI taxonomy): domain Eukaryota; kingdom Metazoa; phylum Arthropoda; class Insecta; order Diptera; family Drosophilidae; genus Drosophila; species Drosophila lutescens. The sequence continues at coordinate 223,801 of JBAMCF010000486.1, forward strand.
TGGTCCCCATGTCCGCTTCCACAGTTTTCTCCTCGCATAATGGTGAAAGCTTGTTGCCTAGCCTCTTGTTGGATTTTACCAGGACTTTGTCGCCAACCTTGAACACCCTATTTTGCCTAGAAGCATTTTCCCTTGTTCTCAGCTTGTCCTGGGCCTGTTTTATTTTATCCTGTATTTCGTACTGTGGATCACTTGATTGTGGTCCAACTACGTCGGCTGGCCTCTTGTCGATGACCGAATGGATAGACTTGTTGTATTTAGCAGTGGCCAACAAAATTAGTTCAACGGTGTCACTGATGCCTTTATCAATTTTAAGGCATCTAGCAAGCTCTATTAGCGTGCTGTGGAAACGTTCCATTTGTCCGTTTGAGACACTGTGGAGGGGCGGTGCATTCGAGATGCTCACGCCGAAATGGTTTTCCAGCATGGACAAAATTGTGTGCGAATTCAACGATGGTTCGTTGTCACAATATATGACCTTGGCTTTTGGGAAAACATTCAAGAGTTGTAGCAGTGCTGGTTTAATGTCCTCTATGGTTCTAGAGGGGATTGGCTGGACCATCGCAAATTTTGAAAATTTGTCAATGGATGTAAGAAAATATTTTTTATCCGTTGAGAAGATGTCTATGTGTAATATCTCCCCAACCTGGGACGGGATTGGTGTTTCCCCAAGCTCCTGCTTTTTGGGATGCCTGTAATATTTAGCTTTACCACATGTTTTGCAGTTAGCGACGATTTCGCTAGCTAGCTTGGCCATTTTCGGGAAGTAGTACTCGGAGAGTACCTGCTTCACATTCTCTTGGGCCGACCTGTGAGCCCTGTTGTGTTCAGTGGACAGAATTTCCCGTCTCTCCGGGACTGCGAAAATGTCCGTTACACGATTTTTACAATACCAAAATTTTGTGGCTGGAAATTGGCGTACCAGTTAGTCCTGTATCATTGCGAGTGTGTGCAAATCGCAATGGATGGCGTTTACGCCCTTAGGAACAATTAAATCTGCGAGCTCATTGAGTAATGACTCTTTGCAGGAGAAGCTGATCGCATGCCGTCTTTTGTTTCCAAAGAGGACAAATCTGCGTTTTTGCGGAAAGCGAGCTTCCTCCAGAGTTATCTGGTTTTGGAAGCAATTTAAGGGCTTATCCGTTGCCTCAATTGCGTGGATCAGTGACAGCTCACTGTGAATCGTGGCCGCACTTGAAAAGGCTTCTTCCTCTCCCAGAACGTTAAGTTGCTGTCTTGAGAGGGCATCCGCAACGAGGTTTCCTTGCCGGGCTTGTAAAAAATTTTGGCTCCGGACTCGTCGATGCGAGCTTTCCACCGTTTGATTTTCGCATTTGGATTAGATTCTGCCACCGCGAAGGTCAATGGTTGATGATCAGTAAAGATGTTTATATCTTTGACTGCATATAAGTAGTGACACAGCTTGGCCAGTGCCCAAATTATGGCTAAGAGTTCCCTCTCGTTTGTGGCGTAGTTAACCTCCCTATCTTTCAATGTCCTTGAGATCATTGTTATTGGGCGTCCCTCTTGGGACAATACAGCCCCAATGCCATATGCCGAGGCATCTGTCGTTAGATCAAATGCCTTTTTGTAGTCGGGGTACCCTAGCATCACGTTGTCGGATGCCAAGATATTTCGTAGTTTCTGGAACGCTTGTTGTTGCGCCTCACAGAACTGAACCGGAATGTTTCGTGACCTGTGTCTACTAACTATTCCGTTTTCCCCCTTCAAGATGTCCGATATAGGCCTCGCTATTGCTGCGAAGTCCTTAATAAACCATCGATAATAACTGGCTAAGCCTAGAAATGATCGTACCTCAAAAATATTTTTGGGTTCCGGAAATTCTTTTATGGCCTTTACCTTTTCTGGGTCTGTTGTAGCACCGTTACAGGTGATTATAAACCCAAGGAAGCTCACACTTTTTTTAAAAAAGCTGGAATTTTCTTCCGATACTCTCATGTTCGCATCGTACAGGCTCTTAAGAACCCAATCCACGTGCCTAATGTGAGCGTTCTCATCCTCCGAAAAAATGATTACGTCGTCAACGTAAACATAGCAGAACTTCTCGATCTGCTCCCGTAGGATGTCGTCGATGGTCCTCTGAAAAATGCTGCCTGCATTTTTGAGGCCAAACGGTAGTCTGCGGAATTCGTATTTCCCCCCATTTACCGAGAAGGAAGTTTTCTCACGGTCTTTTTCCGCGAGAGTAATTTGGTGGTAGCCGGACTTTAAGTCCAGCGTTGAGAAATACTTGGCTTTGCCCAAGTTTCCTAATATCATTGAAATGTTCGGCATGGGATAACGATCAGGTATTTTTCTTTCGTTCAATTTGCGAAAGTCCAACACTAACCGCATTTTTCGGTTCCCATCCTCATCGATTCCCTTTTTATCCACAACCCATATTGGGTTGTTATAGGGGGAGACCGATTTTTGGATTATGCCGTTTTTAAGCAGATCGTCAATCTCTTTGTTGACGAAATCTGCCGCCCCCATGGGGTAAGGGTACAATTTGGTGTAAATGGGCTCTTCATCGAGAGCCCTGATGGTAGCTATTACCGACGTATTATATGGCAGGGCTTCATTAGGGTCAGCGAAGGACTTTTTTCTGTCAGGTGCCTCTAAGCAGTCCACCTTAGTAAAGTTGACGTCTGGGCAGGTGTGGAATGAAATTTGTTCCACCTCTGTGCCCCATTTAAGCTGACCTGAAGCCAAGCATAGTGATACCCCTGCCTGTTTTAACAGGTCGAGGCCTATTATCCCGTCAAATGTTTCTAAACCCCGTAAAATAAAAAATGTGGCATTCGTGTTAAACAGTGCCACACAGCATTTCTCTGTGATTTTGGTCTTGCCGTGAATGGAATGAACTGAGAATTTGGATTCTACCGGGCGAACGCCTTTCAACCCTTTATGCGGTCGAATGAAATTTTTGGACGCGCCCGTGTCAATGAGGAACTTCATGTTCACCCCCGCTACTCTGCGTCCGATGACGGGTAGCAGGGATTTTCCCCTAAAAAATTTATTGTGTCTGAGTCGTAATCGTAAATTGAGTCATCGTTTATTCCCGCAGCTGCGACAGAGGCAGCATCGGCATACGATTTTACGACTTGTTCGTCGTTCTGAACGACGTGATTAACCCTCTGTTGTTTCTTTGGGTTACCCGTGCGATCGGAAGTTGCGGGTCTTCTGTTCTGATAAGTAGGGACTTGAACAGGGTGGATTACCTTGGAGGCAGATGGATCTACATCCATGGGCTCCTGCGTATTTTGAAACTTGTTGTTACGCGGCTCATTATGGACCTGCGCTTTAAACGTTTTGCTATAGTGCGGGTTTTTACCGGCACTATTTTGTGGCTCCGCCTGTGCGGATGTCTTGTCCTGTTGACGACTTTGAGTCTTTGGACTTGACTTTCGCTCCTCTTGGCTTCTTGCGAACGTGGTCGCGAACTGATATCTCTCGTGGTTTGATTCCACCTCTTGTGCCAGGGCTAGGGCCGATGGCATATCCTTCGGCTTTGCCGAGAAAAGCACGTCAGTGAGACTGCGTTTTAGGCCCGAAATAAATACCCTTAGCGCGTCGTCACGGAATTTTTCACATAGAATTTTCGCCATACATTGTTCGTAGGACATGTTAACCTTGTTGGTCAATAAGGTCAGCTTTTTCTCAACCTCATCGTAGTATTGTAATAGGGTTAGGCTACCCTGCCTGAGGGTGCCTAGCTCTTGTTCGATGACGTGCATCGGTCTTTTGTCGCTGTAAGTAAAATCAAGACGACTTACGATCGCGTCGAAATTTAACACAGTTCCAAATGAGGATAGTACTGCGTCGGCAGGTCCCCTAATTTTGCTTCTAATAATAATTACCGCCTGATAGTGGCGTGAACTACCATCATATCGTCTGAATATGTGATATGCGGCCGTGGCCGCCTGTCTCCAAGAAACATACGCTTCTTGTGCCCCCGCGAATTCGGGTAGGCATTTGACTGCGTCGAGGGGCTCGCTACACTGAACGTCATCCCTGATTTGTATGGCCGCGTATACCCTAATTTCTGGGGCCGGCGCCGGGGCTTGGGCTGCGGCGGGTGCCACGCGTAACTCTGCCACCTCGCTGGCCAGTGTATTGATAGTTAACCTTAGTTGTTCCTCCCTTTGTCGATTTAAGGCGGCCTGCTCTGTCAACGCATTGTCAATGGCCGCCTGCACAACCTGCCTAAGTTGCTCGGGATCCATCCCACTACCTGCTGGGGCGTCTATTCCCGCGTTTATCGGAGTTGAAGCCCGAAGGGATTCTTCGCTATCGGAATCTGAATCGCTAGGGTACTGGTCAGCGTTTCTATACTGACGAAATTGTGCACTCATGGGCTTAAATACCCTAACGATATGCGAACGTAAGCAATTAAACAAAAGAACAACAAAGACAAAAAGACAACGAGGAATGCGGGGTCATATTTCTTTAAGACGGCGAACGGGTGGTTCCGTTCACTAAATGCAAAGCTAGCAAATATAGTGCTAATAGCAATAATAAATTGATATGAATTATTTGGGATATAGCGTAAATAAGAGCGATGCGTTGTATAACTCTTGTTGGGGAAAAAATTTATCTGCAATACCTAAATCGTCAACCAAATTCTGATTCCAAAATTCTGAGTCCGTTGTAACTCTTTTATTTATTATTTATTAAGGCATTGATTTTTCACATGGAGTTGCAGAATTAGTTTTTATAAGTAATAAGTTATTGTTCTTTTTAATTAAAAAATAAAATTTTTTTTAATTTAAAATAAGTTTTTTCTTTTTTAGAACATATATATATTTTTTTAACTGTTTATAACCTTGTGCAGATTAGAAAATATTTAAATAAGGGGCTCACTTACATGTTTTTTTCTGTGTGTGTGTGGTGTGTTCCCTCAAATTTATTCCAAAATTAATTTACGTTGAGCGCCAATTATACTTTTTAGTAGCTGGCCCGGCTGCGGTACCGTTCCTGTACGGGCCAGTGGTGAGGGGGCACCGGTAGGGTGCTTGCTAAAGGTGAGGGGTACCGGCAGGGTACTTGTCGTAGGTGAGGGGCACCGGCGGGGTGCTTGTTGTAGGTAAGGGCACCGGCAGGGTGCTTGTCGTAGGTGAGGGGCACCGGTGCTTGTTGTAGGCGGGGTAGCCGCTGTGTAGTTATAGTTGTTCGCTACACAACTATGATCGCTGATGTGTTGGATGAAGAGTAACCACTGTGTGGCTGTCGTTCAAGTGGTTGGGAGTTGGCTGCTGGCAACTATAATCGCTGGTGTGCTGGATGTGGGGCAGCCGCTGCGTAACTCTCTTCCAAGTGGTTGGGGGTTGGCTGCTGGGCAACTATGGCCACCAATGAGTCAACTGAAGATTATGATGAGGGGATAACTGTCCCCCTATGCCCCTGGCCTTAGGCTCAGTGGACGAATATAAATAAGTCTGATGGCGATGGCCGGAGTAATGCTCATGAGCAGTGTGCTCTTTATTCGAGATATAAAACAGAACTGAATACGAATTCTGGACTTAAAGCTAACAGAAGCTAACTCATAGCGGCCGCGCAAAAGTGCTGTGTTTGCCGGCTATGCATGAGCATCCGGTCAAATGCTGTGTCAGCGATTTGGCCGGTGCATGGTATTCGGACAGCCGGTCATCGACTCTGTCCGGTTGACTTTAGTTAACTTATATATATTTCGTGCGTGTGTGTGTACATAGCAGATCGAATCATTGTTTTTGTGTTTTACAAATCCAAAGTTTGTCGATAACTCAACATTTGAAAACTAATAAATAGTTTGCTGATTTTAAAAAACAAAAGCAATTTTAAGGAAAATTTCGGCTGTAAAATTCAGCTTAATGGGATTTCTGTAAGTCTACCGATATTTTAAAATTTAACGTTTACTTAAGAAAAAGGCGCAAAAGAAAAGATTTGCGATATAATCGATTTTTTAACCGCGCATTTTAAACATGTCATGACTGTGGTATTTTCATTTTAATTGCGCGGTCACACTTAAAAACGACAGCAGGACATACATACATACATATGTGGAGGCCGTGACGTCAAATCGGCAAAGCAAAATTGGAAAATATTGAGGACTTGGTTAAGGAGGCTGAATTTCCAAAAAATGAAAATGCAGTTAGTTGCGGGTATGCCATAAGATTATGAACATAACATTTTAAAACCATTAGTTAGTGATTTTTTGGCGACCTGTGTTACTATTGAATACGTTTTTAGCGGACTCGAGGTCAGTTTATTTAACGTTGAGTTATTTTTATTTCTATAACTCAACGGTCTAGCATTTCAACACACTGCACTCGGTGAGGAGTGAACCTCGGACTTTCTGGGATCTGCAGATTTCGGTAGGGCGTCACCGCTACCTCATCAGCCAGAGAAGAGGATGTGAGCTGAGCGTCGAAACTTCTATTTATATCACATCTAGGAATCTGTAATTAAGTATTACATACTTCTAGGTTTTAACAACATTTTAACAACATTTATAACTTAGAAATGGCAAAAGAGAGAATTAAAAAAAAACAAATCGATTTTTGGGGCACTTTGAGGTCGTTTTTTGTTTTAATTTGTACCTCACACGCGGCGCGTGTGTAAAAATCAGCTTAATGGGATTTCTGTAATGCCCTCTGCTCATCATCTGCGAAGTCAAATTTGTGGTATTTTTCAGCAGTATTAACCAGGCATGATAATTTTTCTGTACCCGAAACTGATAAGAATGTGAACAGCGCCTAATTCGCATCTCTATCAATAGCCCGATAGTGTTGGGAAACGCCTAGTAGTTAGTATTGTCAAGGGACGACAGGGAGAGCTATAAGAGTACTAAAAGGAGAACAACGTGTGCAGAGCGTTTTTATAGTTATAATTTCCATGTATTACCCTACTCAATTATCCACATATTAATAAACCTACATACCACTCGAAAAGCTACCCTTCACAGTTCAGAAGTGGGATAGTTGAGCTAGAATTCCAGAAAAAGCAGCAAGAATCGTCGGCGTGGAAAGTTTGCAATGGGATGTCTTCCCGAAGGTCTATGTGACAAGGAAAATTGCAAATAACGGATGTGTTCCGTTTCTACGTGGCAGACGGATTCAAGGCAGCAAGATCGGGAGTCTTAGTGAACCCGTGGAAGCAAAGCAGACGGACAGGATTCTTAGTGAGCCTGTGGCCGCAGAAGTCTCAGCAGAAGTCTCTAGAAGCCAGAGCACATACACACATACACAGGAGTTGTGTGTGTTGGGGAATTTCACAAGCGCATGCAAGCCTCGCGAGGTACATATGTATAGTTGTCTCGCTCACAAGGTAGATATAGTTGTCACGTTCGCACAAAAGAACTGCCAATTTATCTAAAAGGATAATTCGAGAACAGTAAACAATGCCAAAAATAGCGGATCTTAAAGGCGACTAGTTAAGGTTCCTGCGACGATCGAGAAACGTGTCAGTTTCCGGCACAAGAGCCGAATTGGTTCAAAGGCTTATAGATTTTGAACAATCGGAAGACGTAGAGTTGCCAGCAGCAGTGGGGCTCACCATGCAGCAAGAAGAAGCGATGGCAACGCAGTCAGCGGCAATTTCTCAATTGCAGAACGAGATGAAGGAGCTAAAAGATATGTTAGCGCAGTTAGTAACCGCTCAAATGAGCAATGCAGCACCAGCAGATGCAGGAAATCATCAGCAAGACCAGGAAAACATCATCGATTTGGATATCGACGAGGTCAACATCAACAGGAGTAGTCCAGCGCAGACTACCAGCAACGTAAGACAAGCGTCAGTCAAGGAAATCGCCAACACTTTGCCAGAGTATGATCCCAGCGACGACAACGCCATTTCAGTGAATCAGTTCATCGATCGCGTCAACAAGGTGGTTGATGCTTATCAGTGGGACGAGAAGTTCCTATTACTCGCCATTTATACACGGCTAAAAGGTCCAGCGAAGATGTGGCTAGATTCATCACCCATTCTACACACAACATGGAAAAACTTCGCCGAAGCTATTCAGGACGAGTTCGGCGCAAGTCCAGACGAAGCTGAAGTGCATTTCAACATGGCCAATGCAACCAGGCGATCGAAGGAGACGGTAAAGGAGTACTGTTTCAGGATGTCCGCCCTTGGGGTGCGGTACAAGCTCAGCGAAGCAGCAGTTATAAGATACGTCCGCTCAGGTCTACAGCATCGAGAATTGCAAAACAGTATTGCAGCCATTCACTTCTCGACTATGAAGCAACTCCGTGATGCGGCCGAGTCTTATTTTGTAAACAGAGGTCGTTCGTTTGCAAATAAGAAAGAATTTTCAACAAAAGCCAGCAATTTTGAGCAGGAATCCCTGAAGTGTTACAACTGCGGAGAAATGGGACACTTCGCCAATTCATGCCCGAAAGAGAAGAAAAAGTCAAGATGCGCCAAATGTAACAAATTCCACGAGCCAAATGGAGGTTGCCAAGCCACCAATGTCCTTCGTTTAGGAGCCGCAAATCATGACAAGCTTTTTACCAGGAAAATCTGCGTGCACTCGCACTATTACAGCGCTATTACAAGCCAGTATCATCCGCCAATCAGTTGCACAGCAAGTCAAAGCTGAGCGCTCCAAGTGCTCTATGAAAATTAGAGGCATTTGTGGAGGTTCATGTATCCTCACAGAAGCAATGATTTTGGACATGGACATAGATGGTAAAACGATTACAGCAAAAGTTTACGTAGCAGACGACGATCTATTGCAGGAGGACTTCCTATTGGGCCAGGACGTTGTCATCAGCGCTCATCTCGAGTTGAATTTCCCAAACGAGTCAAGGATCGAACGAGCAGTTCATCAACCGATAGCCCCTATAAGCGAAACCAAGATCGCCAAACTTGTGGACAATTTCCACAACGAAAACGAAAGTGAGCAAATGCGCAGCTTGCTGGATAAGTTCGCCGATGTTTTCTCTACAGGATTAGAAGGCATTGGGAAGACAAGCGTAATCAAAGCAGACATCATCGTCGAGAGTTTCTGAGCCAAAGAAGGAAGTCGTCAGCAAAATGGTTGACGAGCTTCTCAAACATGACATCATCACAGCATCCACATCAGAGTTCGCCAGCCCGGTGGTGCTCATCAAGAAGCCGAATGGTAGCGATCGAATGTGTGTCGATTGTCGCCGCCTAAACAAGCTGATCAGAAAGGAAAATTTCCCAGTACCAAACATCGAGGAGCGTCTGCAGGAAGCGAAAAGATTCAAATACTTTTCATCCCTGGACCTCAACAGTGGATACTATCAGATTGAGATAGCCCCAGAGAGTCGAAAGTTTACTGCCTTCATCACCACAGACGGATTGTACGAGTTCAAGCGACTTCCATTCGGGTTGAAAAACGCGCCCGCTGTTTTCAATCGACTCATGGCCGAGCTACAGAAGAAAGTAAAGAAAGGAGACATGATGCACTACATGGACGACATCCTTATTGGTAGCCAAACGTTCGCGGAGATGTACGAGAAGCTTGCGAGGATCCTCAAAGTTTTAAAGGAGTGCGGATTAACTTTGAACCTGGACAAGTGTGAGTTGTATAAGCAATCAATTACATTTCTTGGTCACCAGATACACGCAGAAGGAATCAGTCCAGGCGAAATTAAGACGAATGCTATCAAAATGTTTCCGAAGCCAGACAATGTCACCGATGTGAGAAAGTTCTTGGGTCTCACCGGTTATTTCCGCAAATTTGTCGCTGGTGTAACGAACTGTTTTCAACTGTTGGATCGCTACGTAAACGCCGCGACTAGCTCAGAGATATTGTGTGTTCGTCCCACCAAATTTGTATTGCGTGACTGCCCGTGACCCAAGAAAATGCAGTGATATCCGATTGGGACAAATCGGAAAACTTTATTAAGTTTTTCTTTTCGCTGGAATTGGGCTCTTCGTCAGCTGGCTGTTGCGGCTCGCCTGGTCGGCGACGTGCCTTCCTCGGCTCAAGATTCACTTCGTGCGTTTCTCGGCGGCGCTCCTCGACGGCGTCGCTGCTCTCGTATCCCTTCGTGCTACGTGTGGACTCCTGCGGCGTCGTTCTCCAACGGCGGCTCTCCAGTTCCACCCGGCTTGTAGGACTCAAAAGTCTGCACAACCTTCCTTTCGGGTCCGACCAGAATGATCCTGGGATCACCTGTTTCGTCGTGTTCCCTGGGGTCGGTCTGGCTCTAGCCTGAGAAACAAATGTCCCGACAGGTCAAATCCGAGGATTCAGCCTTATCGTCAGTTCACCGTAACCCCGACGCCTGGCACAAACTCTTGATCCGCGCTTTCCCTGCCGGTAGCTCGTCCTTCTCTCGACTCTGCTCCTGTCCTGCACTCGTCTCCACTCCAATCCTTGTGTCCTACAGATCTCACCGTTGCAGTCTCAGCTTTGGCCTAGCGTCTTGACTATGGTATCTTGATCTGGGCGTTGAGCACTCGGTTACTCGGTACTCTCACGGTCACGCACTCGATTGAATCCTCGCACTTGAATCTTGATATCTGGTTCTCTTGTCTCACTTGTGCTTTCGCTCGCGTATCTTGGTTGTCTGTCCTCCTGTACTCCGGCTGTCAGGGTCGCGACTTCCGACCCACACGTCCCGTGCCTCTTCACGGATCGAGCTGCCGCGCGTACTCCAACTGACTTCCTCGCGAACTTCCACTGACTGCCCCGAGCTGCGCCTGCGCCGTCCCTTTTATAGGCAGCGGCGGGGTCCCGTTATTTCCCTTTTTGCACACGGCTCGCTAGGGTCCAATGTCCAAGGGTGTCCCGTTAGTTCCCTTTGCACACGGCACGCATCGGGTCCAAGGTCCAAGATGTCCCTTTAATTCGCGGTGCATCCTCTTTGCGCCGGTTCAAGTCGCAAGCTGTTCTTGTATTCGGACGTGTTTTTCGACGCTCCTCCTTCACATCGTGTTTTTCCTGTGAAAACCTATTCCGTTCTAATCAGATTTTGAACATTTTGTCAGTAACCCTGCAATCTTGTTTAATTCGTGCCATTCGGTTAATCTAAATGGACAGTGACTTTACTATTTGCAAAATTAATTTGTAAACAAAATATTTTTGCTACTGCTCTGTTTTGCCAGCGTTACCGCAAAACCCATAGTTTGTGTTGTTGTTGAAACTACTCTCTCTGTGTCTGCCGCGAACATCCACGAGAACCTTCTCTGTGTTGCCAGCGGTACCGCTAAGCCTATAGTTTGTGTTGTTGGTTTGTAACCACTCTCCCTGTGTTTACGCGAACATTCAAACGAACGTGCAATCGGTGCATTTCGCTCTGTGCGGTTCTTCAGCGCCTATCAGTCCGCTCTCTGCCCAGCTCCCGCGCTGCTCTTCGACTGCTGTATCCGACTGCTCTTTGCTCTGCCCTGTTGCTGCTGCTCTGCTCTGCCCTGCCGCTGCTGCGCTGTTCTGCCCTGCTGTTGCTGTGCTGCTCTGCCTGGCTGCTACGCTGATCTTCGATCGCTTGCATTGGACTGCTCTTTGCCTTGCTGCTGCTATTTACGCTATTAAATCAAGATGACTTTATGTTGCGCTTCTTCGTGTGCGTTTAACAACAAAATTACCGCTCGTCAACCGTTGGTTTGTTGCTGGATCTGCGACAACTTGGCGCACCCTATCTGTGTTGAGCTGGGGCGCTCAAGCGGCCAAATCGTAGACAAGCTAAAGCTTCGGGTTGGCCTTAACTGGACGTGTCCGAGCTGTAGACACATCGAAGTAGACATGAAATCGTTTATGCGGCAAACCCATCTGGAGTTCCAAGCTCTGTCAACTGGATTTCGTGAGCTTTATGATAAGTTCAATGCCGCGGAATCCCACTTTAAAAATCTTAAAATGCTAAGCGTTCCCCAATGTTCTAACACGGATAATTGCTCTTTACCTAATAACAATGTAACTGTTCCAGAGTCTGCCGCCCTTATGCGATTGAGCCCTATTTCAAGGAAATTGATGGACTTCAATCGAGCTGCTCCCCACCTCTCGGCCGAGGATGAATCGCCTGATTCAGACGCAATTCCTCACCCCTCTTCCCAGACGGAAGTTCGGGGCGATTTGGATCCAGGCGTTTGTGATCATGCTGATTCTGGCGAGAGGGAAGAGGCATCCGCATCGTCGATTGTAGGGCCTGACAGTATCTCCGTGAATCAAACTAGAACTGATTTGATAACCGCTGATATCGACCATATGGCTGCTGGAACTTCATTAGCTGCACAAACCGTTGCCCCTGTGACGGCTCTGCTGGCTATTACCCGACGTCCATCCACTGTTCCATCTTCTGCACCTGTTACTCTGGCGGCCTTGGCTCCCAAAAAGTGTATTTTTGTGTCGAGACTGTTAGCTTCTGCAACCGAGAATGATGTGAGACATCATATTGTCACGAGACTCTCCCTTACCGATCTCAGTGCTGTCGGCATCACCAAATCTTCCTTAAAAATTCATGTTCCGGATGGGCTGTTTAGTAAAATTATTTGTTCGAGTTTTTAACCAGAAAATACTATTGTGCATGAGTACTTGAAAAAAGACAATTCCACAGTTAGAACCTCTGCTGCTTCGCGTAATGTTTCAACGGCTTCAAAAAACTAGATTTCTTTATTCACTATCAAAATGTTCGAGGTTTGCTAAGTAAGCTCTCCAAACTATTTCTAGATAGTACTACTTTTTATGCAAATGTTATTGCTTTCTCTGAAACCTGGCTTAACTCGACTGAAAATGATAGTGAAATCTTGTCTAAAAACGACTTTATTTATAGAAATGATCGTCCGTGTCGTCGTGGTGGTGGGGTCCTTATTGCGGTTAAATCCAACTTGACTTCAGAGCTTATTAACACTCCTAACTCCTCAAGTATTGAATTTATTTCTGTGAAACTCTCCCTTCCAAAGTCTAATATGTTGATTACCTGCTCTTACATACCTCCAGGTTCTGAAATAAACATGTATTTACTCCACCTGTCTGCAATACATTATGTATCTTCGTTGGCTGACGATAATGATCACCTTATTGTTCTTGGTGACTTTAATCTCCCAAATGTCTCTTAGTTCCAGAGTAATGACTCGATATCAATGACTCCCAGAACTCAAAATGACTTTATTGAAGGCCTCATTGAACTATCTTTGCTGCAGATAAATTGGATTTCCAATCACAATGAGCGAATTTTAGACTTGACTTTTGTATCCGATAACTGCGACGCCGCTGTGTCTCGTGTTCCTCCTCTATCTCTCCCTGAAGATAATCATCATCCTACCCTCCAGCTATCTTTAAATGGTGTTTTCCACTCTGCGAGAGCTTTAGCAAAGCCACACCTAAGATTTTGCTTTAGAAAAACTAATTATTCGCAGCTTATGCATTCGTTATCTATAACTGATTGGTCATGCCTAACAGATGTCCCTGTTGCGGATGGTGTGGCGTATTTCTATGGTGTCCTTTATAGTTTGTTTGATAAATATGTACCCCTTTTTAGTGGTATAACTCCTTACAGCTCTCCGTGGTTTACTCGTCAGCTTTCTTATCTTAAGAATAAAAAATCCAGACTCTTTAAACGATTCAAACAAACTGGCTTGCAGACGGACTTTGCCAAATATTCGGTAGTCAAATCAGACTACTTAAAGCATAATTCTGAATGCTACAATAACTATCTAGCTCGCTGTAAAAATGAATTTAAAAGTAATCCGAAACTATTTTATTCATTTGTGAATGCCAAACGAAAGTCTCAATCCTTTCCTCCCTCCATGTTTTTTAATTCTGCTGTTGCTTCCGATGGAAATGGTATTTCTAACTTATTTGCTAATTTTTTCCAATCAACTTATACCAATGCTGACAGTAGTAAAGATTTTAACTATCCTCATTCTCTACCTCATCTGGACTCAATTTTTAATCCGGTTATTCTCGAAGCCGATGTTCTCCAGGGCTTAATTGCCTTGAAACTCTCCTTTTCAGCAGGACCAGATATAGTTCCTAGCTGTATTTTAAAAAATTGTGCAAATTTTCTTTCCAGTCCTCTAACAATCCTTTTTAATATGTCTATAAATCAATTTAATTTTCCATCCGCTTGGAAGGAATCTTTCATTGTTCCGCTGTTTAAAAAAGGTAATAGGTCCGATATTGCTAACTATCGGGGGATTGCCAAGCTCAGTGCTATTCCTAAATTATTCGAAAAATTAATAACTAGTCAATTGCAGCATCAATGTCGGTCGCTTATTTCGCCATGTCAACATGGCTTCACCAGGTGCCGATCTACTACCACCAATTTGCTTGAGTTTACCTCATTAGTAAACCGTGGCTTTCTCCATAAGCAACAAACTGACGTTATTTATACGGATTTTTCCAAAGCATTTGATTCGGTAAACCACTGTGTACTTATAAATAAACTTCATCTTATGGGGTTCCCTCCAAAGTTGTTAGCGTGGTTACTTTCATACCTCACAGACCGCTGTCAGAGGGTGAAATATAATGATATAACGTCTAAAACTATAAATGTTACCTCTGGTGTACCTCAAGGAAGTCATTTGGGACCCTTATTATTTGGCTTGTTGATTAACGACTTACCACAAGTTATAAAGTCCGCAACTGTTTTAATGTTTGCTGACGACGTTAAACTGTGTTTGTCTATGTCATTACCGGATTCTTGTTCTCGTCTTCAATTAGATCTTGACTATTTACAGACTTGGTGCAAACTCAATAATTTATATCTTAACTATTCTAAATGTAATGTTATGACCTTTTATCGTCGTAATCCGTCTTTGTATTCGTACTCCATTGACTGCAATGTCCTTCAACGTATTTCTACTATACAAGACCTGGGAGTTTTATTTGAGCATAAACTTTGTTTTAATGATCACATATCACTAATTTGTAATAAAGCTAGGAGCCTTTTAGCTTTTACGAAGCGTTGGTCTAAGGAGTTTGATGACCCGTATACAACCAAGCTTTTATATGTATCTCTTGTTCGCCCATCGTTAGAGTATTGTTCATGTATATGGTCACCGCAGACGTTAACTTGCCAAAATATGTTAGAGTCCGTTCAAAAGCAGTTTTTGTTATTTGCTCTAAGAGGTTTTAACTGGGACGCTGGCCGTCGGTTGCCATCCTATAATGCCAGATTGCGTTTACTAGACATGCCCACCCTGATCAACCGTAGGATTTGTCACGGTGTTATGTTTATACACAAGTTAATAAATGGTGATGTCGACTCCTCCTTTCTCCTTAGTTCCCTAAACTGGAATGTGCCATGCAGGACAATTCGCCGGTATCGGCCTTTGTCTCTGCCATTTTGCAGGACAAATTTTTCCTTAATGACCCTTTCCGTGTTCTTTGTGAAAAATATAATGATCTCAGTCACGTCTTGTTGTATGGAGTCTCTTCAGTGTCTAATTATAATAAGTTATTATTGTTATTGTCCTCAAATATGTAATTCAACGTGCCTACCACTCGATGTGAGCAGGGGCATATCGCTAAAAAATTCCCCTTATGTGGTTTGGCGTTCTAGTTCTTAAATACAAAATATTATAAATGTTTTACAAGCAGTCCATTGCTTAATAAATACAATACAATACAATACAATACAAAGTCCACGGCTTTACCGTTCGACCTTATTGCCTTTTGGCGGCGTGGGTCCAAGGTCTAGCGCGGCACCGTTATTTCACGGTCTCTCCGCTTTGGCCGGGTCCAAGGTCCAGTATTTACCGGTGGACCTGGATGCCTTTGGACTCTGCCGCATTCTCGCTGCCTTCGCTGTTGCTAGGGGCTCTCCTGCCTCGAGATTTGTGGGGAGTTTTACGACTCCTCACACTGGATATGCCATCATCTCAGCGCCGTTGAGAATCCTATTGCGCAAGGATCAGCCATTCAGTTTTCGCCTAGATGCCGAGCATGAACTACATACAGATGCCAGTGCCGTTGGTTTAGCAGGATTGTTGCTACAACGGGAGGACGATCAGCTGAAACCAATCGCTTATTATAGCCGAGCAACTTCCAAACAGGAGAAAAACTATCACAGCTACTAACTTGAGGCCCTAGCTGTCGTGGAATCATTGGAGCGATTCAAGTACTACATCTATGGCAAGAAGATAAAGCTTATTACCGACTGCAACTCCCTGAAGACATCGATGGAGAAACGAGAGCTCATACCCCCATCGCCAGATGGTGGTTGCGTATCCAGGAATTCGACATAGACATCGTTCATCGAGCTGGAACACATATGAGCCATGTCGACGCACTGAGCCGAGCGCCATTCGAGGATGCTCGAGAGATGGACACAGCATGCCTTGAGATGCCAAAACCATAATCGACGAGGAGGATTGGCTATTCACAATACAGCTGCAGGACGAGAAGATTCAGAAGATTGTCGCCGACATGAAGTTGGACAAGAAATCGGAGACAGACGAGTATGTGATCGACGGCAACCTGCTATGGGTTGTGCCGAAGCAGTTGAGATTCCACATATTGCACGAATGCCACGATAAAGCCGGACACATGAGCACTGATAAGACAATGGCTCGAATTCAAAACTTGTTTTGGTTTCCCCGAATGCGAAACTACGTGAAAAGCTACATCAAGTCCTGTGTGGGCTGTGCGTTTTACAAATCACCAGGTGGACGCCAGGAAGGTCAGTACCACTACGATGATATCAAGCCGATTCCATTTTCAACCGTACACATGGATCACCTGGGACCGTTTCCGAAGAGTTCCAAAAGAAACGAGCATATTCTTGTGATAGTCGACGCCTTCACCAAATTCACCATAGTACGAGCGGTGAAAAGTACAGCAACTAAGCACGTCCTGGATGTACTACAAGATGTCACCAGCTACTTGGGAATGCCAGATCGAATCGTTACCGATCGTGGTACAGCTTTTACGTCCAAGGATTTCGAGAAGTACTGCAAGTCAAACAATGTCAAACACATCCTCAATGCTGTAAGGACACCCCGAGCCAATGGTCATGCAGAACGAACAAACCGCATAATTCTGTCAATGTTATTGCCTTCAAATGACAACGACAAGCGTTGGGATGACAATATCCGATCAATCCAATGGAGCATTAATACGATGGTAAATAGCACTACTAAATGCTCCCCATTTCAGCTTCTTTACGGTTACGAGCCCCGAGACATTCTGAAGAACACAATAACCGCCGTTATCCAAAGCCAGGAACAAGGGATGCTAACAGATGCCGAATTGGAACAGCTAAGAGCAGATGCTGCGACTTCAGTCAATGATCACCGAGCTGCTGCCAAAAGACGATATGATGCCAAACATTCAAAGCCAACTGTATACAGCCTTGGAGACCTTGTGTTGGTCGAGAACGAGCCGTTCAGCACAGGAACATCACGGAAACTGGAGCCTCGCTATAAAGGTCCTTTTATTATCAACAAGGCCCTGCCAAACGACAGATATCTACTCGAAGATATCCATCACGCCCAACGAAAGCAGAGACACTACAAGTCAGTGTATTCGTCCGACAAGATGAAGCAGTGGTGCGAGCTGCCACCAGATGACCCGGATGAAGACGACCATTTGGAAGACGATCCACCCCATGAATCCTGCGAGGACGCAGAGATGTGTCAGGAGAGGCCGACTGTGAACAGCGCCTATTTCGCATCCCTATCAATAGCCCGATAGTGTTGGGAAACGCCTAGTAGTTAGTATTGTCAAGGGACGACAGGGAGAGCTATAAGAGAACTAAAAGGAGAACAACGTGTGCAGAGCGTTTTTATAGTTATAATTTCCATGTATTACCCTACTCAATTATCCACATATTAATAAACCTACATACCACTCGAAAAGCTACCCTTCACAAGAAGCTGATAAGAAGCGGGTAAATTAAAAACATTTATTGTTGATATTGAATTATTTACAGATTTTTACTGAACTTTATTTAATGATCTGGCAATAGTTCAGTATTTCGAGGATGATATAAGCGCATAAAGGGTAGTAGCAGTACGTTTATCCAATGGAATGGCCCGTTGGTCGTTGCAGCGCAGGCACATGGGCCTTCTTCCCCGGCTCCATGATCATGAGGTTTGCTTCTTGCTCACGTGCGCTATTCCTCCTTCAAGCCGACCTCCTGGTCCCATTTGAGCGCAGGTACAAAATCTGCTTCGACCATAGAGGGCCATTCCATATTCAAGTGACACACGTTGACAAGCGACTGCTGGAAAAGGGCACATATCCCTCCTTCTGGCGCACAATGTCCTCGTAGTCCTTTCAGCCCCGGCTCAGATTCTGTTCACTGACGTGCCGCCGCAGAAGCTGCAGCTACTGCTGTCGCGGTTCGTGTCAGAGAATTATTTAAATGCCTGTACAGATCTATATATATGAACGCCTTCTGCAGCAAATCCTTCTGCTTTCAGCACTCCCGGGTTTCCGACGCATTTGTTTGCCGCTACCCGATCTTTATTTGGAGCTCCACCAACTGCTGGCAACAGATGCTCAAGCAGCATAACGTGGGATGTGCTAACTGCTTTCATCATTGCAGCAATGTTGTCACATACATTTACGCTGTTCAAATACTGTTCTGAGATTGTATTTATCAATAACAGATTATTTAAATCCATTGCTTACTTCAGCTCGCAAATGACAATAGCAGAACAGCTGTTTTCAGACGCGTTTGCCAATGGAAACACCTCACGTCCGCCTATCGCGTTGCCAATCGAAAATACCGAAAAATAACGAAAAAACCGCAAAGTGGAAAAATGCCTTAAGTCTACCGATGTTTTAAATTTAACGTTTACCTAAAAAAAAAGACGCAAAAGAAAAGATTTGGGATATAATCGATTTTTTAACCGCGCATTTTAAGTGACTGTGGTATTTTAATTTTCCCTTGCGCGGTCACACTTAAAGTGCGACAGCAGGACATACATACATACATACATGTACGACTTATTCAAAGTGCGCCAGCAGAACATACATACATACATGTGTGCAGGCAATGACGTCAGACTGGCACAACAAAATTTGAAAATATTGGGGACTTGGTGAAGGATGCTGAATCTCAAAAAAATTTAAATGCAGTTATTGGCGTGTATGCCATAAGATTATGAACATTACATTTTTAAACCATTTTAACAACATTTATAACAGATAAATGGCAAAAGAAAAAAATTAAAAAAAAACAAATCGAATTTTGGGGCACTTTGGGGTCGTTTTTATACCCTTGCAGAGGGTATTATAATTTCCGTCAGATATTGTAACGCAGTGAAGTAGACGTTTCCGACCACATAAAGTATATATATTCTTGATCAGCACCAATAGCCGAGTCCATCTAGCCATGTCCGTCTGTCCGTCTGTCCGTTTCTATGCAAACTAGTCTCTCAGTTTTAAAGCTATCGCCATGAAACTTTCCCAAAAGTCTTCTTTCTATTGCAGGTAGTACATATGTCGGAGCGAGTCGGATCGGACCACTATATCTTAAGGCTCCCATACGAATAATCAAACAAATATAAGAAAATTCATTGTAACTTTGCAAGAAGTAGGCGTTTTGATTTCTGACAACTTAAAAAGGGATTTCTTTTATCTGCAAGGGTATATAAGCTTCGGCTGGCCGAAGCTAGCTTCCTTTCTTGTTTGTTCTAATTTGTACCTCACACGCGGCTCCTAATTATTTTAGTTATTAATCGGGGGTGTCACAGAAAACCATTCCAACCGAATTTCCCCCGAATAGCAAATCTCGGTGTCACAGACGTCATTTTTGACGGTTTCTAAATCCCCCGTATTTTGCCGGACATTTTGATAAAATTAACCAACTTACAAATGTCTCCCAAAAATATAACTTTATTTAAGACAACTCTAATTAATTTTATGAACTATCTGCATACTACGATTTTTATATTTACTTCGGGTTATATTTATAAATATGCTTTTTATAAAAACTCTCAAAAAAATGAGCTAAAAAAAATCCGTCGGAAAACCGTCTAACCTGACAGTGGTACCAACTAGCTCGAACTTTAAAATACCAAATTTCGGAGTAGTTATCAAAATGTTGTGTTAACGACTTATTTATTCAAATGTACTTAGTATTGTAATTTCTTTTATCTTCCTCTCCTCGCCTTGTCCTCTTTGTCGCTCATCAGAAAACGCAGGCAAAAGGCATGTGTTAACATTCGAGATCGCACTGCTCACACGCACGACTATTCCAGCTTGCATACATACATACACACAAGCTGCGGTCACCGAATTTCGGCAAAGTCCCGTTAGGATTCTGCTACGCCGAAACCTCATGGCGAATCGAATGATCTGGTCATAACCAAATTTTCTCTCGAACGTTGCAGAAGTGCGTTTATTGAAATTAGATTTCTTTGGTACAATCCGCTTATTCTCAGCGACATAAGTACAGTGAATCGTGAACATTACCTATTAGTGCATCGAACGAGCTCAAATCATCGTTCCCAGAAAAACCAAACATCTCAGTCGACGACTAATCTGGCCGACTCTTTTGATTTTGCATAAACGGAGATCTGTACGATCCAGGTGATAACCAAAATTAAGTTTCTGTGAAACAGTATTAATTTGCGTGAGTTTAGGAAAGTTCTCGGCCAGCCGGCAAGCAAGCTTCGCGCTGTTGACGCGCCGCACTGCCGCTGCTGACGCCTGCGTTCAGTGGGGAATTTTAACACTTGCCTCTAGCCGGTGTTACATAACCTGCGAACCACGAGGTTAGACTCCATTGCTTGGAGCAAGTCCTGCCCAAGTACAGGTAACTCCCCCTGAAGTGATTAGAAGTTAATTAGTGGTAACAATTCTTTTATGGTACAGGTCGTTCCGCTCACTACCACTGTGTTTATTGGGAGGAAAAAATCAAGCGAAATATCCTAGCCAGATAATACATGAGCACGGTGGGGCTTATATAGCGACCACGTGGAAGTCATCACTGCCTGCTGCAGATCGGTCCGAGTTCCGGTACAGCCTAGTGCGCCCCTCGGTGGCGCTTTCGACATATCCACGTGCGATTTATACCCAGGAGAGAGTTTCTTTCTAAATCGGCACCCCCTGGAGATTTTCACCATTTACCATTTACCATTTTGTGAAATCTTGGAATAGAATCTCATTTCATTTAAACATGGAAGAGTAAATAAAATGAAGTGTGTCACAAGTACATCATGCCACAAATGTATCACAACCAATAGTCGGAACGGGAATTCCCTGGGGCAATACAAATAGTCTCCAGTGTTGCCATGGTCGGGAGGGTTTCGAGGAGAATGTGAAAACAACATCTAATTCACATACGAAACGGCCTGTTCTACATAACAATATTTACAGACCCACCTTATTTTTGTTTAGTTCACCAGTAGTATAGTTTCCGAATGTGCACTTATCTTATTATGCAAGCGTGCTTAGGGAAAGAAGAGATAGAAACGAACCCCGACATATCCGACGAGCGAACCATAGAGCGAAGTATAGTGCACAGAACTCTATCTTCTGAAACCCAGATGTGTTGTTGTAGTCGTTCCGATTACAACAAAGTTTGTTTTTTTTGAGTCCTGGAATATACGAATATAATTTCAACAATAGGAATTAGTCGACCGGATACAACTACAAAATCTACGCTCAAAGAAGAGAATTTAATCTAGTCCTGGATAGGAATAACAGGGTTTAACTTGTAGGTTAAGGTCCTGACCATTTAGGATTGATGGAAATGTGGTTTTAGAACAGTTCAATTAGATTATCAATAGAAGGTAGACAGGCCACTCCGCTACTGGTTTGTGATATTGCTAGTGGTTATGCATGGAAAATGACAGATTTTATTTTGATGTTTAAAGATTAAAAAGAAAACTTATTGAAAACAAGATGCCGGTCGGTCACAGCCCACCAGATTCTAACCCAGAATATCCAAGAATTTGCAACATTTGCGTGCAGGTTATGACAATCGAACAAGAAACAACTAAAACTAGATGTAATCATGTGTTTCATAAACAATGCTTGGAAAATTACCTACAAAGTTCTCACCATTGTCCATCCTGTCGTGAAAATATTTACAATATGAGAGAGGGCCAAGATTTAGAAAGCGAACTGAGAGAGGCTGAAGAGCACAGAAGTTTAGACCGTGAATCCGTCCGAACACCTCCGTGTTCATCCAACAACCCACCAGCCTCAGGATAAAAACCACCCGTCTCAGGAGAAAATCCACCAATCTTAGGAGACCAACAAATACCACAAGAAACTAGTCGTAGGGGAGTAGTTACTAGATCAATTCAACGTGGAGATCATCAACCACAAAGAAATAGGGTTGGGAGACCTAGTTCTCGCTCAACTCAACAACGGAATCAAGCAGAAATACATAACTATATCTTATCTCAGATTCATAGACAGGAAACTAATATGTTAACTCAATTAACCGCTCATATATCCAATACTATTCAGACCCAATTGGCTTCGATAAATTTAAGGGAACACGAAAACTCAGATCAGCATAATCAATCAAGTCGCAACCGAAGTGTATCTTCGAATGTTAGTAGAAGCGCACTTCCAAGTCGCCCAGAGGGTAATCAAAACTCACGACCACAGGGGAGTTCACCAAGTATTTCTCGAGAGTTTCGTTCTAATTTCCCAACGTTGTCCATAGAAAAAGTAGGAAGCATTATTCAAAACTGGCGTCTGAAGTTTGATGGAACCAAAGAAGGAATGACAGCCTCTGAATTTATATACCGAGTCCGTTCCTTAACAGCTCAAACCTTATCAGGAGATTATCAATTAATTTGCGATCATTTACATTTACTGTTAGCTGGTAAAGCCGCCGACTGGTATTGGCATTTTCACAAGAAGCAGAACCAACTCGATTGGAACACCTTCTGTGCCGCTTTTCGCGACAAATACGAAGAATTCGATAGCGATGTAGATGTTTGGTTAAAAATTGCAAAGCGTAGACAAGGCGACCATGAACCATTTGATGTATATCAAGTATCCTTGGAAAATCATGTGGGTCGATTAATCAAAACAATTTCGGAACAAGAACTCGTAAAGCTTTTGGTAGATAATTCTAAACCAACACTTCGACACGATCTGATGCACCTTGAATTACGCTCAGTAGCACAGCTCGTTGATAAAGTTCGGCACCATGAACAATTTTACAGTGATCCTAGGAATTCCTCGTTTAAGTCCCAATTTATGGCACGTCGCAACATTTCAGAGATTCACTCTAGCGAAGAAGTGGAAATCGATTCCCAAATTGATGAGATTCGCAACAAGATCGTTTGTTGGAATTGCGATAAGAAAGATCATAAATTCGTGGATTGTTTTGCACCGCGTAAAATTTTTTGTTACGGATGTGGTGCTAGGGAGATAGTTAGACCCATCTGCAAGAAATGTAATCCTTCGGGAAACGGACGAGTGGATGCACAGACCACTACCGAGTAAGTGCATCCGATAACAGCACCGTTTTGAAAATAGATAGCTATACCCAGACTTTAGACAATATGCCTAGCAATGTAAGTTGTAGTCAAACAGAAGACCATCATGAATTCACATTGACACCACTCCATGAAAGATTAGAAAAGTATTACAGGATTAGACAGCGTATTTTTGGTGATATTAATACTTTCCAAGTCCGAAACGTTCGACTCTCCGATGTCGTAGGTTTTGGAAAAAGATCTGCGAGACTCGCAAAAGAATAATTTCTTCAGTTTTTCAAAACGAAGATATCCGATTATATACGAAAATATCGATAGAGGGAAAGACTTATACGGCACTACTAGATTCAGGAGCAACGATAAGTTGTTTAGGAAGTGTAGCTGCGCGAGAAATTGAGGCTCTCAAGAAAATGCAAAAGAGTTCCGGTTGTGTAAAAACCGCCGACGGAACTACATGCCCAGTCATAGGACAGATAACATCGATGATAACGTACGAGGAAAAGACTAAGGCAGTGACATTTTTTGTAATTCCTGACTTAAAGCAAGACATCTATCTTGGGATAGATTTTTGGCACCTCTTCGAACTTACTGATCGGATATTAAACCCCAGAATTGACGAAATAAATACCGGATGCAATATTTCAACCAACGAAAACTTTAAGTTTCACGATCTTACTCATGTCCAAAAGAAAAGGCTTGATAGCGTGATAGAGATATATCCGAACTATGAGCGAGACGGATTGGAAAAGACCAAAGTCATTTCACACGCCATAGACACAGACAACGCACGCCCGGTTAAGCAACGGCATTGGCGAGTATCACCGGCAATAGAGAAAATAATGTTTTCTGAGATAGATAGGATGCTAGATCTTGATATTATCGAAGAATCGACCAGTCCGTGGAGTAGCAACGTAGTTTTAGTGAGGAAAGGAGAGAAATGCCGACTTTGTCTGGATTCACGCGTAGTTAATAGCGTTACCCTCAAACACGCTTATCCCCTACATCACATCGACGGAATCTTGAGTAGACTACCTCCAGCTCGCTTTATAACCGGATTGGATATGAAACATGCCTTTTGGCAAATTCCATTAGAAGAAAAATCCCGGCAATACACAGCGTTTACTATTCCAAATCGACCATTATATCAATATAAGGTCATGCCGTTTGGATTATGTAACGCGCCCCAAACCCTTTGTAGATTGATGGATCAGGTAATACCCGCTCACTTACGCACAAGAGTCTTCGTCTATTTGGATGACCTTTTGGTCCTATCGGATAGAGCTGGGATACTATCGATGGCACTATCGATATATCGAATTTTTGCCTTTGTGAGTCACCATCAATAGTTTTTTGACGCTATCGATGGTGCTGGGCATTTTTCACATCACTGACATTACAACAAAACACAAGGCTTGGTTGCGAATTTGGGCAAGTTTGTAAATAACCGCAGAGCTTCGCTCAAGGCGAATAATGTGGACATTTTGTTATTTTTGCAGAAAAATTCCTGGATAGAATAATATTTTTTTATATTAGGTTAGGTTAGGTTAGGACGGCTGCCAGGCTATAGCCTGGCACACTTAGACCTCTGTGGGTCCATTGTGATACCGTATGATCTCTATTTTGGGTCCCCTATCCGTTAAGAGTCAGCCTGTAGGTTGGTCGATCAGCAAGTCCCCCATCCGGAGGATTTAATAAAAGAGCTTAGACTCTTCAGATTAATCTGCGATATTTCGGTCAGGTCATTTATGAAATGATATCCTAAGTGTTTCAGTCTGAGCCTGCATAGGGCTGGGCATGAACAGAGTAGGTGTTCCACCGTTTCCTCTTCTTCCTCATCCCTGCAGCTTCTACAGAAATCATTTTTTGGGGCTTTTAGCCTGCCGGCGTGTGCGCCAACGAGCCAGTGGCCTGTGAGTACTCGAATTAGCATGCCGCACTCAGTGCGGCTGAAATTAAGTAGTTCAGATGTTTTCTTATTGTTTATTGCAGGCCATGTCTGGTGAGAGATTCGGCACTGCGGTGTGTTTTGCCAATTGGTATTGGCTAATTTGCAGAAATGGTTTTTAATAATTAGCTTGCAAGTAGCCATAGGCATGCCAACATTCTCCTTTCCTGGAAGGAGAGGTAAGGTGGTGCCTTGCCTGGCTAGCTCGTCTGCTATACAGTTGCCTACGATATCCCGGTGACCCGGAACCCATATAAGGCTGACAGTAAACTGACTAGCCATCTCGTGAAGAGATTTGCGACAGTCTGCTATTGTTCGGGAGTTTGTATTCGTCGAGTAGATTGATTTAATAGCCGCTTGGCTATCACTATATATGTTTATGTGTCTGTTCTGGGTGTTTAGGCCCCTTAAACAGACGAGTGCTTCCATTATAGCACACACTTCCGCTTGGAAGACACTGCAGTGGTCAGGAAGTCTGAATGACTGCCTGATCTCTAATTGCTCGGAGTATATGCCTCCTCCTACATGTCCGTCGAGTTTGGAGCCGTCTGTATATACACAAATTGCGTCTATTGCGCCCGGTCGGCCCCGATCCCATGCTTCCCTGCCTGGGATCAGAGCTTCGAAGGGCGTGTGACTGAATTCACGGGTTTTACATAGATCCGTTTTTGGCGGGATCAAATTGTCATGCTGAAGAATCTTAGCGTGACCATACAGTTGGGATTTCCATTGCCCCGTATCCCTTAGTCGAATGGCTGCCGATTTCGCCCTTTCCATGCCTGCTAAGTCCAGGCTCTGGAGGTTCAAGATCGCATTCAGCGCTTCGTTTGGGGTAGTTCGAAGGGCTCCACTAATACACAAAGCCGCCAGGCGCTGTACTTTGTTAAGAGGAGTTAAGATACATTGTTTGTGTAAAGCGGTCCACCACAGAGCCACCCCATATAGTAGGATTGGCTTGACTACCGCTGTGTATATCCAATTGACGGTTTTAGGGGACATACCCCATCTTAGCCCGATTGCTTTTTTACATGAGTAAAGTGCAATGGTCGCTTTCTTGGTTCTCTCTTGGTTGTTTAAGCCCCATTTAAGACGCTTATCTAATACTAACCCCAAGTATCTTGCGTGCTCGCTAAAAAAGAGATTACAGTTGTTTAAAGTGGGTGGGTTGAGTTTTGGGATTTTGTATCTATTTGTGAAAAGGACTAGTTCCGTTTTTGAGGGATTTACCCCAAGTCCGTTTTTTGTAGTCCATTCCGATAGTGTTTTAAGTTTTGCTGTCATAAGATCGCATAACGTTTGTGGATACTTACCATTAAAGATGATAGCGACATCGTCTGCGTATGCCACTATCTTACAGCCTCCTCCTTCAAGAATCCGCAGTAGTTTATTTACCGCGATATTCCATAAGAGGGGTGATAGTACACCTCCTTGCGGAGTGCCTCTGTTCACTAGTCTAGTCTGGGTCGAGGTCCCTAGTGTGGCCGTGACCAGTCTGCTTATCAGCAATTTGTGGATCAGCCCCACCAGCGGTGGCTCAACCCCTAGTTCAGTGAGGGATTCTGTTATTGCCGTGGGGAACACGTTGTTGAAAGCTCCTTCTATGTCAAGGAAGGCGATCAAGGTGTATTCTTGTATACTGAGTGATTTTTCGATGTTGCTTACTACCATGTGTAGCGCCGATTCGGTCGATTTACCTTTGGTGTATGCGTGTTGCGCCTCTGATATCTGCGTCGGGTCAATGATGTCTCTGATGTGAAGACCTATCAGTCTTTCTAAGATTTTTAGCAGGAATGATGTCAGACTTATCGGTCGAAAATCCTTCGCTGTAGTATGGGTGGCCTTCCCTGCCTTAGGGATGAAAACGACTTTCGTTTCCCGCCACGCTGTAGGTAGTTCTCCTACTGCAAGAATGGTCTGGAAAATTTTCCTCAGCCAGATTATAGCTAGCTGTCCTGCTTGCTGAATATGTGCCGGTGTTAAATTGTCCGGTCCCGGCGATTTGTACGGTTTAAAACTATGAATGGACCAGTTTATATTACGGTCTGATAGTAGGAGATTTAAGTTTATTCCTTCTCCCGTGTGTCTTCCTGGGGGATGTCCTGTTTGCAGGCTCCCTGGGAAGTGAGCGTCTAGGAGTAGGTTTAGGGATTCTTCACTAGAGTCCGACCATGATCCGTCAGCCTTTTGGAGATAGCCCAAGGATACGGCTGTCTTAGAAAGTATTTTTCTGAGCCTTGCGGCATCAGTTGTCTTTTCAATATCCGAGCAGAAGTTCTGCCACGCAGTTCTCTTCTCTTTTCTGATGGCCTTTTTGTATGTGGCTAGTTCCTTTTTGTAGCTTTGCCAGCTAATGTCCTCATTTGTAGCTTTCGCTCTGTTGAACAGGCTTCTGCATTTGGCTCTGAGGATTGATAATTGCTGGGTCCACCAAGGAGGTTTTTTCTTTCCTCTTGGTTTTCCTAAGGGGCATGCAGCTGTGAATGCCGCGTTGCATGCTTCTGTGAATTTGTTTACTATATTATCTAGCTCCTGAGTGCAAAGAGTGCTTTCTGGTGGCTCCCTGGGGAGGAAGCTCAATAGAATTTCTTTGTATTTATTCCAGTTTGCCCGCCTAGGGTTGGCAAAGCTGACCGGCGCAGGTGACACTAGGGACAAAGTTGTCTCTATAAACCTGTGATCTGAAAATGAGTGCTCGTCGGAGACAGCCCAGTTTGTGACTGTGCTTATGAGTGAATCTGATGCCAGGGTTAGATCTATGATCGTTTGGCACGTTTTTGTTATAAAAGTAGGGGTATTGCCCCTGTTACAAAGAAATAAGTTCGAATTTAGAATGAAATCAAATAAAGACTCACCTCTGTCGTTGTTGATAGGGCAGCCCCACTGGGTATGGTGGGCATTTGCATCGCATCCTATCACCAAACCTTTCTTAAGCTCTTCACACTCCTGTACCAGTCCTCTGACCAGCGCGTCTGGGGGGTCTACCTTTTCAAAAGCCATGTAGGCCGATAGCATCCTAATAGAGCCGCCTTGCAGCTCCAGGCTTATTGCTGTGTTGTCTCCGTTGCTGTAATTGCGAAGCAGAAATGTACTAAGATGCCGTTTGGCTAAAATGCAGGTTCTAATTTTACCTTGTTTGGGGTCAAGCATAAGCTTGTAATCTTTTGTTCCTAGTCCAGCAACCCTGCCTCCTGCTATCCAGGGTTCCTGAACTAAGACCACGTCGGCTTCGCCTGTGGCCAGGCGAAGCAAAAGGGCAGCGGACGCTGCTTTACTGTG
This sequence comes from Drosophila lutescens, assembly GCA_037075285.1. Taxonomy (NCBI): domain Eukaryota; kingdom Metazoa; phylum Arthropoda; class Insecta; order Diptera; family Drosophilidae; genus Drosophila; species Drosophila lutescens. The sequence continues at coordinate 252,335 of JBAMCF010000486.1, forward strand.
ATGTAGGTTGATCTGCAGGAGTCTTAGCGACATCCCCAGCTGCAACCTCCACCACAGTAACGTCGGCCTCCGAATCGCTCAGGTCCACTTCATCGATTGCCGGTCCCAACGCTCGCATCTCTCTGCTCAGCGACGAGTCGGTTGAGTAGCCGTATCCGGCACACCAGGGGCCTCCACTTCCTCCGCAAGCACCTGCTCAGCTGGGTTGCCGTCAGGACTTCCCGAGGAATTAGAGTCCCCTTTATAAATTTTAATGTGTATGGCACTAAAACCATAGTTGAGCTTTCCCCGAGCAGCCTCTATGGGAGCGATCGACTCCTTATTTAGTACCACGATCGCTTGGTTCACGTCACCTGCGCTCTCCTCCACCTTAACGACTTTCCAGTCTTTTGTGGGGAGATGTGGGTTGCATTCCTGCAACATATAGAGGATATCCTCCGGTGATACGATGGCTGCTGGAAGCCAAATTCTGGCTCGTGGTCTACTGGTGACGTCACACCAATCTAGTGCGACTATGTTCGCCCCTTCGTAGACTGCTCCGAGCTGAGCTACCGCCTGTTTGTAAAGGTCAGCTGATCGTTGATCATCGCAGGCCACCACTTTTACACTGCCCTGGTACCAGCCCGCGTCCATACAACAAGGCGATGAACCGGGCTTCTCGCGTACTATACGCAGGCAAATAAGTGACAGCTTGGACTCAACCGCCTTCCATTTATTTCTGGGGATCCTGTTCTCCGGATTTCCCCTATCTATAAGTCCTAGTAGGACCCGATCTTTGGTAATCTCAGCAAAGGAGACCGACGGCTGGATCTTCGATCTCTTCGCCGACGGACCGGGCAGCTCTATGGAGCGTTGCCTCTTCGCCTGAGCACCTTCTTGCTGGGGCTTCTCTTGCCCATAGTTGGGAAAAACCGTCCTTGCCCACTCTACCTTCTTTAGCCATTCTGGCGAAGGCGTGGCGACAGTGCTTCTGGCATGCGAGCGCAGGGTTTGGGCGGCAGTCCTTCTCTCTGCGTACGTGAACTTCTTGCCACCAGCGGGTGACCCGATCGACTTTGCTGCGCCTACCGCTGGTTTTGGCGCAGATGCGCACATAGCGGAGGCGTTTGCGACAGTCTTTCTGTCCCCTGACATCCCTAGTTTGGGATGGGGCCCTTTCTGAGCCCTACTGGTGCTTGCAGTGGAACCATCGTTCGTCTTTGCAGCGCCGGGTTTTCGTGGAGTTCCCGTCTCCGTTTTCTTGTTTGTATTTTTATTGTTTGTTGTTTCCATAATTGGTCCCACGAGCTGCGGAGAAGGGGAAAGGTCCGCCCGGGCAGAGATCCGCGGTACCCGGGTAAGGCGGTAGATAGAACAGGGGGTCGCCATCTCCCTGAGCCCACCGTTTAAGACTGAGCTAGTTGTTGATCCGGGCCCCCAGCCAGGCTGACTCTTGGCACGGTCCGAATTACACCGTAGTCCGGCCCGGAGTGAGATGTTGTTTGGGAGAGGAAGTGGGTAGGTGGTGTGTGGGGGATATTGGGGTTGTGTAAAGCAACTGTTTAGATGCGGCTGAACAAATCGCATCGTCGGTATTGCCTCGTTGCAAGATACCCGCTGGTTGTCCGGGACTGCTTATTTGCTGGGGTTTCCGTCCACGATTCCGTGTTTGACTTCCACCTCCAGCTTATTCGCAGTTGGCCTCGAGTGAGGTCGTCCGCTATCCGCAACCTGCGACCCGCTCGGTCGCCCCAGCTAGGCGGCTTCAGAACCATCTCACAAGTTCCTCAGACCGAGTTTTTTTTTATATTATTATATATATACATTTTTTATATTTTTTTATATCAAAAATGACCAGAATTTTTTATGATCTCTGTTGAAGTTACCTTATAATTTATGTTAATGATAAGGTAGAATAATTTTGATTTTTTTTCTCTTTGTTATTATGTATTTAGCTTAAAAAACAAAAAACCTTTATATGGATAAAAATGAAGTAAATATGACCATACTATTGATACTATCGAATTTTTGCTTTGAAAACATCAAAACTATCGAATGGCGCGACCATCGATAGTATCCCAGCTCTACTATCGGATGCTTTGACTCTCATATGGTGTTACTCCAGGAGATTGCTTTGTGTTTAAGGAAAGCTAATCTTACGATAAACATTAGTAAATCTAAGTTTTGCATAGGATACGGCACACTAAAACCAGACCCAGATAAAATAAGAGCAATAAACGAATTTCCAGTTCCAAGCACTGTGAAATAGTTAAGACGGTTTTTAAAGCTCTCCGGCTGGTACCGTCGCTTCGTTATTAACTATGCTTCGTTAAGCTTCCCGCTGACCGAACTGTTAAAGAAAAATAAACCTCTGGAATGGAACAAGGCAGCTGAAACTTCGTTTGAAGAGTTAAAAGCTAAATTGACCTCCGCCCCGATACTTAGTACTCCAGATTTCGATAGACCATTTTTGCTAATTTGTGATGCAAGTTCGTATGGTATAGGATGTGTGCTGGCACAGACCGACGAAGGCGGAAGTGAGTTGCCCATTGCCTACATGTCTGAAAAGTTGTCAAAGGCACAACTCAACTACTCCGTAACCGAGTTGGAGTGTCTGGCAGTGATAAAAGGAATAAAGAAATTCTGTGCCTACATAGAAGGTCAAAAGTTAGGCGTTATAACAGACCACTCCTCTCTGCAATGGCTTATGCGGCAAAAAGATCTTTCTGGTCGTCTTGCCAGATGGACTATAAAATTGCAAGGGTTTTCGTTTTCCATAACACATCGCAAGGGTACGCAAAATGTTGTTGCAGACACATTATCAAGAGTAAATGAACCCGAAGTTAACGAGTTTAACGATTTAGGTCTTGCAGTACACCGATCTTATCGAAAACATACGGAACAATCAAGAGCGACTACCCGATCTCAAGGTCGTGGACAAATTCGTTTACAAGAGAACCGAAAACGCAACAGGAGACTCAAAGCAAGAACAAGAATCCTGGAAGCTATGGATTCCCAATGACTTGGTACCACAAATTCTATACCGAGCTCATGACGCACCAGACGCTGCTCATTGCGGCATGGGAAAGCTTGTAGAGAAACTAAGGCGTTACTTATTTTGGCCACGCATGGTTACCGAAATTAGGGATTACGTTAGAAAGTGCTCTGTGTGTCTCGCTACAAAAAGTTCAAATACAGTTCTTCGACCGCCAATGGGAAAGCCAATGGAATCCCAGAGACCCTTTCAGAATCTGTACATGGACTTATTGGGGCCATATCCTAGATCTAAATCCGGTAACATAGGATTGTTGATAATAGTAGACCATAATACGAAGTTCCATTTTCTCCACCCTTTAAAAAAGTTCACCTCCAATAAGATTTGCGATTTTCTTCAGGACCAGGTTTTCTTTACATTCGGAGTTCCCGAAGTAATCTTAACTGATAATGGTTCGCAGTTTCGGTCTTGCCTATTTCAAGCCTTTTTGACTAGATTCGGCGTTTCCCATAAGAGCACCGCAATTTACTCTCCGCAAGCAAACTCAAGCGAAAGATTAAATCGCTCTGTTCTAGCAGCGATTAGAGCGTACATAGGAGTCGATCACACAAACTGGGATACAAATTTAAACGAAATCAATGGGGCGCTTCGATCTGCAATACACCGTAATACGGGCTATTCGCCATATTTTTTAGCTTTTGGCCAAAACATGTTGCTTAACGGAAAGGATTACGAACTTCTGCGGAAACTAGATCTGTTAATTGACGACACGCGTATTGACGATCGAGATGCCTTGAAAATTGCCAGAATCAAAGCCAAAGAATCGGTGGCGCGGTCGCATGACAATAACGCCAAAGTCTATAATTTAAGAAGCCGATTAGTTCAACTTAAAGTAGGAGACCCCGTCTTTGCAAGAAACTTTGTTCAAAGTAACGCAGCTAAGAAGTTTAGTGCCAAACTTGCAAAAGTATTCATCAAAGCAAAAGTCAAACGTAAACTCGGCTCTGCTTATTACGAGATTGCGAATGAATCAGGGAAAGTATTGGGTACATACCATTTGAAAGATCTGAAAATACAAAAAAATTAAAGAGAATATGAAGAAAAACAAAATAAAAAGAAAAACAGACTTTTCAGTTAACGACATCTCAGATGGCTCATGCGCTGCATTAACTGTGGTGTAGTATCCAGCCTTTCAGCAAGCAGCTTTAAGCAAACAGTGTTTCTTCTTAAGAGAACAATTTCTTTTATCTTCCTCTCCTCGCCTTGTCCTCTCTGTCGCTCATCAGAAAACGCAGGCAAAAGGCAGCATAGTTCGGAACATTCGAGATCGCACTGCTCACACGCACGACGATTCCAGCTTGCATACATACATACACACAAGCTGCGGTCACCGAATTTCGGCAAAGTCCCGTTAGGATTCTGCTACGCCAAAACCTCATGGCGAATCGAATGATCTGGTCATAACCAAATTTTCTCTCGAACGTTGCAGACGTGCGTTTATTGAAATTAGATTTCGTTGGTACAGTCCGCTTATTCTCAGCGACATAAGTACAGTGAATTGTGAACATTACCTATTAGTGCATCGAACTAGCTCAAATCATCGTTCCCAGAAAAACCAAACATCTCAGTCGACGACTAATCTGGCCGACTCTTTTGATTTTGCATAAACGGAGATCTGTACGATCCAGGTGATAACCAAAATTAAGTTTCTGTGAAACAGTATTAATTTGCGTGAGTTTAGGAAAGTTCTCGGCCAGCCGGCAAGCAAGCTTCGCGCTGTTGACGCGCCGCACTGCCGCTGCTGACGCCTGCGTTCAGTGGGGAATTTTAACACTTGCCACTAGCCGGTGTTACATAACCTGCGAACCACGAGGTTAGACTCCATTGCTTGGAGCAAGTCCTGCCCAAGTACAGGTAACTCCCCCTGAAGTGATTAGAAGTTAATTAGTGGTAACAATTCTTTTATGGTACAGGTCGTTCCGCTCACTACCACTGTGTTTATTGGGAGGAAAAAATCAAGCGAAATATCCTAGCCAGATAATACATGAGCACGGTGGGGCTTATATAGCGACCACGTGGAAGTCATCACTGCCTCCACCCTTTAAAAAAGTTCACCTCCAATAAGATTTGCGATTTTCTTCAGGACCAGGTTTTCTTTACATTCGGAGTTCCCGAAGTAATCTTAACTGATAATGGTTCGCAGTTTCGGTCTTGCCTATTTCAAGCCTTTTTGACTAGATTCGGCGTTTCCCATAAGAGCACCGCAATTTACTCTCCGCAAGCAAACTCAAGCGAAAGATTAAATCGCTCTGTTCTAGCAGCGATTAGAGCGTACATAGGAGTCGATCACACAAACTGGGATACAAATTTAAACGAAATCAATGGGGCGCTTCGATCTGCAATACACCGTAATACGGGCTATTCGCCATATTTTTTAGCTTTTGGCCAAAACATGTTGCTTAACGGAAAGGATTACGAACTTCTGCGGAAACTAGATCTGTTAATTGACGACACGCGTATTGACGATCGAGATGCCTTGAAAATTGCCAGAATCAAAGCCAAAGAATCGGTGGCGCGGTCGCATGACAATAACGCCAAAGTCTATAATTTAAGAAGCCGATTAGTTCAACTTAAAGTAGGAGACCCCGTCTTTGCAAGAAACTTTGTTCAAAGTAACGCAGCTAAGAAGTTTAGTGCCAAACTTGCAAAAGTATTCATCAAAGCAAAAGTCAAACGTAAACTCGGCTCTGCTTATTACGAGATTGCGAATGAATCAGGGAAAGTATTGGGTACATACCATTTGAAAGATCTGAAAATACAAAAAAATTAAAGAGAATATGAAGAAAAACAAAATAAAAAGAAAAACAGACTTTTCAGTTAACGACATCTCAGATGGCTTATGCGCTGCATTAACTGTGGTGTAGTATCCAGCCTTTCAGCAAGCAGCTTTAAGCAAACAGTGTTTCTTCTTAAGAGAACAATTTCTTTTATCTTCCTCTCCTCGCCTTGTCCTCTCTGTCGCTCATCAGAAAACGCAGGCAAAAGGCAGCATAGTTCGGAACATTCGAGATCGCACTGCTCACACGCACGACGATTCCAGCTTGCATACATACATACACACAAGCTGCGGTCACCGAATTTCGGCAAAGTCCCGTTAGGATTCTGCTACGCCAAAACCTCATGGCGAATCGAATGATCTGGTCATAACCAAATTTTCTCTCGAACGTTGCAGACGTGCGTTTATTGAAATTAGATTTCGTTGGTACAGTCCGCTTATTCTCAGCGACATAAGTACAGTGAATTGTGAACATTACCTATTAGTGCATCGAACTAGCTCAAATCATCGTTCCCAGAAAAACCAAACATCTCAGTCGACGACTAATCTGGCCGACTCTTTTGATTTTGCATAAACGGAGATCTGTACGATCCAGGTGATAACCAAAATTAAGTTTCTGTGAAACAGTATTAATTTGCGTGAGTTTAGGAAAGTTCTCGGCCAGCCGGCAAGCAAGCTTCGCGCTGTTGACGCGCCGCACTGCCGCTGCTGACGCCTGCGTTCAGTGGGGAATTTTAACACTTGCCACTAGCCGGTGTTACATAACCTGCGAACCACGAGGTTAGACTCCATTGCTTGGAGCAAGTCCTGCCCAAGTACAGGTAACTCCCCCTGAAGTGATTAGAAGTTAATTAGTGGTAACAATTCTTTTATGGTACAGGTCGTTCCGCTCACTACCACTGTGTTTATTGGGAGGAAAAAATCAAGCGAAATATCCTAGCCAGATAATACATGAGCACGGTGGGGCTTATATAGCGACCACGTGGAAGTCATCACTGCCTGCTGCAGATCGGTCCGAGTTCCGGTACAGCCTAGTGCGCCCCTCGGTGGCGCTTTCGACATATCCACGTGCGATTTATACCCAGGAGAGAGTTTCTTTCTAAATCGGCACCCCCTGGAGATTTTCACCATTTACCATTTACCATTTTGTGAAATCTTGGAATAGAATCTCATTTCATTTAAACATGGAAGAGTAAATAAAATGAAGTCTGTCATAAGTACATCATGCCACAAATGTATCACAACCAATAGTCGGAACGGGAATTCCCTGGGGCAATACAAATAGTCTCCAGTGTTGCCATGGTCGGGAGGGTTTAGAGGAGAATGTGAAAACAACATCTAATTCACATACGAAACGGCCTGTTCTACATAACAATATTTACAGACCCACCTTATTTTTGTTTAGTTCACCAGTAGTATAGTTTCCGAATGTGCACTTATCTTATTATGCAAGCGTGCTTAGGGAAAGAAGAGATAGAAACGAACCCCGACATATCCGACGAGCGAACCATAGAGCGAAGTATAGTGCACAGAACTCTATCTTCTGAAACCCAGATGTGTTGTTGTAGTCGTTCCGATTACAACAAAGTTTGTTTTTTTTGAGTCCTGGAATATACGAATATAATTTCAACAATAGGAATTAGTCGACCGGATACAACTACAAAATCTACGCTCAAAGAAGAGAATTTAATCTAGTCCTGGATAGGAATAACAGGGTTTAACTTGTAGGTTAAGGTCCTGACCATTTAGGATTGATGGAAATGTGGTTTTAGAACAGTTCAATTAGATTATCAATAGAAGGTAGACAGGCCACTCCGCTACTGGTTTGTGATATTGCTAGTGGTTATGCATGGAAAATGACAGATTTTATTTTGATGTTTAAAGATTAAAAAGAAAACTTATTGAAAACAAGATGCCGGTCGGTCACAGCCCACCAGATTCTAACCCAGAATATCCAAGAATTTGCAACATATGCGTGCAGGTTATGACAATCGAACAAGAAACAACTAAAACTAGATGTAATCATGTGTTTCATAAACAATGCTTGGAAAATTACCTACAAAGTTCTCACCATTGTCCATCCTGTCGTGAAAATATTTACAATATTAGAGAGGGCCAAGATTTAGAAAGCGAACTGAGAGAGGCTGAAGAGCACAGAAGTTTAGACCGTGAATCCGTCCGAACACCTCCGTGTTCATCCAACAACCCACCAGCCTCAGGATAAAAACCACCCGTCTCAGGAGAAAATCCACCAATCTTAGGAGACCAACAAATACCACAAGAAACTAGTCGTAGGGGAGTAGTTACTAGATCAATTCAACGTGGAGATCATCAACCACAAAGAAATAGGGTTGGGAGACCTAGTTCTCGCTCAACTCAACAACGGAATCAAGCAGAAATACATAACTATATCTTATCTCAGATTCATAGACAGGAAACTAATATGTTAACTCAATTAACCGCTCATATATCCAATACTATTCAGACCCAATTGGCTTCGATAAATTTAAGGGAACACGAAAACTCAGATCAGCATAATCAATCAAGTCGCAACCGAAGTGTATCTTCGAATGTTAGTAGAAGCGCACTTCCAAGTCGCCCAGAGGGTAATCAAAACTCACGACCACAGGGGAGTTCACCAAGTATTTCTCGAGAGTTTCGTTCTAATTTCCCAACGTTGTCCATAGAAAAAGTAGGAAGCATTATTCAAAACTGGCGTCTGAAATTTGATGGAACCAAAGAAGGAATGACAGCCTCTGAATTTATATACCGAGTCCGTTCCTTAACAGCTCAAACCTTATCAGGAGATTATCAATTAATTTGCGATCATTTACATTTACTGTTAGCTGGTAAAGCCGCCGACTGGTATTGGCATTTTCACAAGAAGCAGAACCAACTCGATTGGAACACCTTCTGTGCCGCTTTTCGCGACAAATACGAAGAATTCGATAGCGATGTAGATGTTTGGTTAAAAATTGCAAAGCGTAGACAAGGCGACCATGAACCATTTGATGTATATCAAGTATCCTTGGAAAATCTTGTGGGTCGATTAATCAAAACAATTTCGGAACAAGAACTCGTAAAGCTTTTGGTAGATAATTCTAAACCAACACTTCGACACGATCTGATGCACCTTGAATTACGCTCAGTAGCACAGCTCGTTGATAAAGTTCGGCACCATGAACAATTTTACAGTGATCCTAGGAATTCCTCGTTTAAGTCCCAATTTATGGCACGTCGCAACATTTCAGAGATTCACTCTAGCGAAGAAATGGAAATCGATTCCCAAATTGATGAGATTCGCAACAAGATCGTTTGTTGGAATTGCGATAAGAAAGATCATAAATTCGTGGATTGTTTTGCACCGCGTAAAATTTTTTGTTACGGATGTGGTGCTAGGGAGATAGTTAGACCCATCTGCAAGAAATGTAATCCTTCGGGAAACGGACGAGTGGATGCACAGACCACTACCGAGTAAGTGCATCCGATAACAGCACCGTTTTGAAAATAGATAGCTATACCCAGACTTTAGACAATATGCCTAGCAATGTAAGTTGTAGTCAAACAGAAGACCATCATGAATTCACATTGACACCACTCCATGAAAGATTAGAAAAGTATTACAGGATTAGACAGCGTATTTTTGGTGATATTAATACTTTCCAAGTCCGAAACGTTCGACTCTCCGATGTCGTAGGTTTTGGAAAAAGATCTGCGAGACTCGCAAAAGAATAATTTCTTCAGTTTTTCAAAACGAAGATATCCGATTATATACGAAAATATCGATAGAGGGAAAGACTTATACGGCACTACTAGATTCAGGAGCAACGATAAGTTGTTTAGGAAGCGTAGCTGCGCGAGAAATTGAGGCTCTCAAGAAAATGCAAAAGAGTTCCGGTTGTGTAAAAACCGCCGACGGAACTACATGCCCAGTCATAGGACAGATAACATCGATGATAACGTACGAGGAAAAGACTAAGGCAGTGACATTTTTTGTAATTCCTGACTTAAAGCAAGACATCTATCTTGGGATAGATTTTTGGCACCTCTTCGAACTTACTGATCGGATATTAAACCCCAGAATTGACGAAATAAATACCGGATGCAATATTTCAACCAACGAAAACTTTAAGTTTCACGATCTTACTCATGTCCAAAAGAAAAGGCTTGATAGCGTGATAGAGATATATCCGAACTATGAGCGAGACGGATTGGAAAAGACCAAAGTCATTTCACACGCCATAGACACAGACAACGCACGCCCGGTTAAGCAACGGCATTGGCGAGTATCACCGGCAATAGAGAAAATAATGTTTTCTGAGATAGATAGGATGCTAGATCTTGATATTATCGAAGAATCGACCAGTCCGTGGATTAGCAACGTAGTTTTAGTGAGGAAAGGAGATAAATGCCGACTTTGTCTGGATTCACGCGTAGTTAATAGCGTTACCCTCAAACACGCTTATCCCCTACATCACATCGACGGAATCTTGAGTAGACTACCTCCAGCTCGCTTCATAACCGGATTGGATATGAAACATGCCTTTTGGCAAATTCCATTAGAAGAAAAATCCCGGCAATACACAGCGTTTACTATTCCAAATCGACCATTATATCAATATAAGGTCATGCCGTTTGGATTATGTAACGCGCCCCAAACCCTTTGTAGATTGATGGATCAGGTAATACCCGCTCACTTACGCACAAGAGTCTTCGTCTATTTGGATGACCTTTTGGTCCTATCGGATAGAGCTGGGATACTATCGATGGCACTATCGATATATCGAATTTTTGCCTTTGTGAGTCACCATCAATAGTTTTTTGACGCTATCGATGGTGCTGGGCATTTTTCACATCACTGACATTACAACAAAACACAAGGCTTGGTTGCGAATTTGGGCAAGTTTGTAAATAACCGCAGAGCTTCGCTCAAGGCGAATAATGTGGACATTTTGTTATTTTTGCAGAAAAATTCCTGGATAGAATAATATTTTTTTATTTATTATTTATTATTTATTTAAGAATTGCATTAATGGAACAACAAACAATTTTAACGATTCCTTGACCGTAAAATATAATAAAATACAGGAGACACACATACAAAATGTAATGCTGAGGCAGCATTAATTGTTATGAGCTGGCAATAATGGCTATTTTCGTTTCTTAATCGGGGGTGTCACAGAAAACCATTCCAAACAAATTTCCCCCGAATAGCAAATCTCGGTGTCACAGACGTCATTTTTGACGGTTTCTAAATCCCCCGTTCTTTGCCGGACGTTTTGATAAAATCAACCAACTTACAAATGTTTCCCAAAAATATAACTTTATTTAAGACAACTCTAATGAATTTTATGAACTATCTGCGATTTTTATATTTACTTCGGGTTGTATTTAAAAATATGCTTTTTATAAAAACTCTCGAAAAATTTAGCTAAAAAAAATCCGTCGGCAAACCGTCTACCTGACAGTGTTACCAACTAGCTAGAACTTTAAAATACCAAAATTTTCCCAATATCGAAGTTAGCTATCGAAATTTTGTGTTAACGAATTACACAGGTACACAGCCAAAAATTTCCACGAACCATTTCTAGTTTTCCTTGATAATTGGGTGCTCCTGAGTAAAAGTCCCATACAAACTTATGTCCCATCACCTACAGGTTCCGCGGTATAGCTAAGAATACAAAAATCCGATGTTTGCCGACATTTCGAATTATGTGGCCGATATAATTGGACTTACCTTTATTATTTTTGCTGAAATCTACTCTCAATACATCACGGCATTCCTAAAAAATATTCCCCATTGTGAACCATTGCCCATGTCTTTGGAATTCGACGCCAAAGTTGGAAATCCCAAAATTGTAGAGATTTTTCTGATGGAAAAACAATTCTGAGAATTAAATCTCGAATGGAACTAAGTTTAACTATTCATTGTATCTATTGTTCATTGAATGCTTTAATTTCGGTTTAAAGCGTAAGAACTATGAAAATAATATTTAGGTACACCCCTCAAATACAGCTAGCTCAGTGGGCCCAGTGAAAATAGCTAGGAAGTAAAAGTAAAATGTAGAACCAGCAACCATGTGCTTTTAGAAGAACTAAGGATTGTTCAACTGATTAATAATGAAGTACCATTTTGTGAAATCTTGGAATAGAATCTCATTTCATTTAAAAATGGAAGAGTAAATAAAATGTAGTCTGTCATAAGTACTTCATGCCACAAATGTATCACAACCAATAGTCGGAACGGGAATTCCCTGGGGCAATACAAATAGTCTCCAGTGTTGCCATGGTCGGGAGGGTTTAGAGGAGAATGTGAAAACAACATCTAATTCACATACGAAACGGCCTGTTCTACATAACAATATTTACAGACCCACCTTATTTTTGTTTAGTTCACCAGTAGTATAGTTTCCGAATGTGCACTTATCTTATTATGCAAGCGTGCTTAGGGAAAGAAGAGATAGAAACGAACCCCGACATATCCGACGAGCGAACCATAGAGCGAAGTATAGTGCACAGAACTCTATCTTCTGAAACCCAGATGTGCAGGTGCATGCTACAAATTTCATGTTAAAAAAGGTTGTAGTTATTGAGAAATTAATAAAATATGCCGCCTTTGCCAAAAGGTGGCAGCACTGTCGTGAAAAATGTCCTATTTTTGCCGGAAAAAATCCGGCAGTGAAGAAGAAGAAGACATGTAAGTAAAAGTAAACAATTTTTGTTTATTATTAATGTAAAGTAATAAACTTTGCTTATTTTCAGGGGTAAACATAGGTCACCAGCGTAAGACGCCATATTCTTTCGATTCATTCGCGATAATATCGACATTGCCAAAGGATTTACTCAGGGCGGGCGCGTTCTTGTGACCACTTCTTGGAAGGACCTGGCCAATGAGTTAAATCCCCATGGACTACCATGTAAAACCGCTTCAAGGGATTCTCCTCTGCATCCTAGCCTCTCGTAAACTGCTTTCACAAGTACTCTAGAGCAAGAGTTCGTGCAGATGGCATTTTGGTTCGCTTTTAAAATTCTTGCCAACTTACAAATGTAAATAAACCAACGCAGCCGAGGCAAACCGCTGTTCAGGGCTGCAATATGTAGCTTGGCGGGTAATTCAAATTTTCAATTTTTATCTTTTATTGTGTACTATATGCGCTTTAAGCAGGTATTCTTTTTGTAATTTTCCAAGAAAAACATAAATATAAGTTTAAAACTGATTGGAAAATAGTCCAAATAAGTCCAATAAAATTCGATAATTATTGAATATTCGATATTTAGTGTATGCATCCAGCCCTGGTCGTTTTTCGGTAAATTTTCCGAAAAAGGAAATCTCTCGAATTTCTGTGACACCAACGGTTTTGATCGGTTGGTTTCTAAGCCAACCGTCCCCAAATCCGTCCCTGGTTTCTGTGACACCCCCGAATGTGATTTTTTTAGATTTTTATGTCAATCCGTTCTGGGTGGAATTTGCTACTGACCGTTTTTTATATACAGCCTCTTACATAGTAGTTTGATGTATAAATGTATTTATGTGTTTATGTATTTAAGTATTTATGTATTTATGTATTTATGTATTTGTTTATTTATTTATTTATAGAATTGTAAATGGAAAAGTTTAAAACAATTTTAACGATTCCCTGACCTTAAAATACAGTTTGGATACGCACATACAAAATTCAATGCTTAGGCAGCGTTAGTTGTGTTGGGCTGGCAGAAGTGGCGATTTTCGTTTCTAAATAACTTAAACGTGACTTTTTACAGTAATGTGTTATATACCAAAATTTAAGGAATCTCAAGGGCTATACAGTTTAAAGTTTTGAAGAAAATCGTTGGAGCCGTTTTTGAGAAAAATAAAAAAAAGCTTAAAAAAAAGTTTAAACAAATTTTCTTTTGTTCATATCTTTTTAACTATTACATTTACATAAATTGCATATAGAAGGCGTTTATAGCATTTAAAAATACCTTTCAAACGAGATGCAGCACAAGTCTGTAGTATAGAAGTTACGGCTTTCCGAATTTTTCCAAAAGTGGTAGAACCAAAGTTTTTTATATCGATGTGATGAACGTCATATCAAATTTTCAGAACTTAAAAAAATGTTTTGGACAAACTGACAAACAGAATTAAATTTTCATTTTGCCTAGGACCCCACAAATTTGTTTTCGGTCTAACTTTTGAACGGAGCGTCCGATTTTCTAATATGACCCCTCAAATTAAGCCCATTTTCAGTAGAAATAAAACTAACTAAGTGCGAAGAGCCAATTATCCCCACCGGACCCAACAGATCTTATAAATTTTCACTTTTACACTTTCACCGCTCTCTCTCCCAAACCAATTGATTTTTTTGAGGCCTTGGTATGCAATCCTTTAAGTTTTAGCAATACCTTTTGGTGTATTACTCATTACGATCGGGCTATCACAGCAAATTTTTAATTTTGAGGCTATATATAGTAGTCGCCGTCTCACACTCTCCTGGTGCGCTTCGTCACTACATGGACTGCCGTCCATAGTGATCAATTATGTATTAGTTAATCAATTATGTATTGGCCGTTTTGTTCGACCACTAATGACCATCTCTCGGGCAGCTGCATAATTCCGCGCTCGAAGAACTTTTGGTCTTTTCCAGCAAAGAATCGAGACAAGTAGTTTTCGACAGCCTCATCTGAATCAAAGTGTTTACCATTCAAAGAGTTTTGAAGAGAGCGAAACAAATGGTAATCTGAAGGTGCTAATTCCGGACTATAAGGTGGATGTGGTAGCACTTCCCAATTCAGCTCTGTTCAGCCTAGCGTTGTCATGGTGAAAGACTATACCCTTACGATTAGCTAGTGCCGGCTCCTTTTCTTTAATTTTTTCCGCCAAATTGGATAGCTGGCGACAGTACACATCTGAATTGATGGTCCCAGCAGCTCAAAGTGCACTACACCCTTCCAATTCCACCAAACAGACAGCATAACTTTCCTCTGATGGATATCGGCCTTTGATGTGGCTTGGGCTGGCTCATCTTTCTTGCTCCATGATCTTTTTCGTTGGACATTATTGTAAACAACCCACTTTTTGTCGCCAGTAATGATCCGCTTCAAAAAAGGATCATTTTTAATCCGTTGCAGCAGAGAATGGCAGATATTGATACGCTTAGTTAGGTGAATTTCCTTTAAGTTATGCGGAACCCAAACATCGAGCTTGTTTACGTAGCCAAGTTTCTTCAAATGGTTTTCAACCGTTGTATGCGACACACTGAGCTTCTCTGACATCTCCCGCGTTGAATAACGCCGGTTTTCATCCAGCAAAGCCTGAATTTGTTCGTCAAAAACGGCCGATGGTCGACCAGAACGTGGGGCGTCTTTAACTCCAAAATCTCCAAGCCTAAATTTGGCAAACCAGCGCTGACATTGGCGATCACTCATGGCATCTTTACCACACACTTCGCACAATTTTTCGCGAGCTTCGACCGCTTTTTTCCTTTTCGGAAATAAAAAAGCAAAATATGCCGAAAATGCTCACTTTGATCCACCATGTTTAATTTGCTATAGCTTCCACAAATGTTATCGAATAATTACCATATTTTCATCGATAATACCTAAGACAATAAGCTTTAAAACGATACTAAAAAGTGACCCTGGTGCTCGATTAGTCGTAAATAAATTATAGAACGGTAATTTTTTCATGTTTTTCGTGATTTTTTTTTTAATTGGGATTTCGTAACTTGGTATGTTGATTACATTGTTATACCCGTTACTCGTAGAGTAAAAGGGTATATTGTATTCGTGCAAAAGTATGTAACAGCTAGAAGGAAGCGTTTCCGACCCTATAAAGTATATATATTCTTGATCAGGGTCGGTAGCCGAGTCCGTCTGTCCGTCTGTCTTAGTGTTGGGTAAACACTGTTCACCTTAGTGAACAAGATCAGTTGCTCACTTTTAAGTGAATGAATCAACTCACTAACTTGGCTCACTCACTTGTTCAGTGAGTAACTCAGTTGTTCAGTGAGTAACTCAGTTGTTCAGTGAGTAACTCACTTGTTCAGTTGCTCACATGTTCAGTTACTCACTTGTTCAAATTTGCAAATTGTAAATTCTTCAGTTGCTTACTAGTTTTTTACTTTTTTAAATAAATACAGTTAGTTAGTCAAAATTTAGGTTAGTGTCACTAAAAAAAAAATTCAGGTGAACTTTTTGAGATCATATTTTATTTCGAAAACAAGGCACTTCTTCTTTCATATGAAGGCACTAAAACTTAACTAAACTAAAACTTTTCAGCGACATATTTTTGCAAACGTTGGGAAGCTACAATTTCGAGTTGCCACACAATTATAAGTAAGCAAGGTTGCCACTATTGAAGTGAACCAGGGAAAAAACAAAATTAGAGAGCGAAGCAGAAGAACCATTGAACCACTGTTCCCTGCAGTGGGAAAAAGAACTAGTAAAAAAAAATCATGATCGTGCTACGAACTTGTGGACTTATAAATGAGAATAGAACTGAACTGAACGGAGTTAGTGAGCAAGTAAACAACTGAACAAGTGTGAGCGAGTCAGCAAGTGAGCAACTGAACATGTGAGTGAGCAAGTGAGTAAGTGAGCAAGTGAGCAACTGAACAAGTGAGTGAGCAGTGATCAATAGTCGTGAACTTGTTCACTCACTCACTGAGGTGAGCGACTCTTTTTTGTTCACTCACTCATGAACAACCCAACACTAGTCTGTCTGTCTGTCCGTCTGTCCGTCCGTCTGTCTGTATGAACGCTGAGATCTCGGAAACTATAAAAGCTAGAGGATTGGTATTTGGCATGAAGATTCTTGGAGTTCCTACGCAGCGCAAGTTTGTTTCAAAAGGGTGCCACGCCCCCTCTAACGCCCACAATCGCTTATATACGATTTTAAAAATTTCAATATTTCGGAAAAGTAAAAATGTAGTTTTATAGTGTTTATTAATACCTATCGAAATGTAGAAGACATTTTTTCAAATCGGACCATTCGTTAAAAAGTTATGCGTGATCAAAGTTTCTATCTCCATCTCCCTCGCACTCCTACCTGAGTAACGGGTATCTGATAGTCGGGGCACCCGACTATAACGTTGTCTCTTGTTTTTATTTAATTTTTACCAATTTGTATTTTTTTTATCTTTTAAAATGGCGGCCGTGGGACTTTTTGTCAGGCTAGATTTAAAAACAAGAAAGGAAACTAAATTCGGCCATCTTAAATATTTCTGAGTTTCGAATTAAATTTATAAAAAATCGGATCACTGTATCATTTAGCTGTCATAGGAACGGTCGGAAAATTAAATGGAAATTAATAGGAAAAAAATTATGTTGGGATATAGCTTTTCTTTAACATTTCAAAACTTCGAATTAAATTTAACAAAATTCGGACGTCTCTATTATATAGCTGCCATAGGAAGGATCAAAATTAATGCCAAAACAAGAAAAGAAGTTAACTTCGGCGAGCCGAAGTTTATATACCCAAAGTTTAGTCTTCACTCGATCGGTGCTGTTTCTGGGATTCCAAATATTTTATGGCCTATTAATAATGTTGATATTAAATTGTCAAAAATTAAATCGCCTACTTCCTACAAAGTTACACTGTATTTTTATATATTTTTTGATGTTATTCCTATGGTCCGATCAGGCTCGGTCCGACATGTGTACAACCTGCAATAGAAATTCGCATATTCCTTAATGTGTTGGGCTTTCTCAACGGTTCCTACTAGAGAGTGTAGTGCCGTTTCCACAGATTTCCCTTTGGTGTAGGCGTGCTGGTTGAATGACAGAAATTTCTCTGCATCACTCCTGATGTGTATATCCAGCTGCTTTTCCAGTGTTTTGAGTATGAAAGATGTAGGGCTTATCGGCTTGTAATCCTTGGGGCTTGCGTGACTGCACTTTTCCGATTTTGAGATGAAGATAATCCGAGAGGTCCTCCATTGGATTGGGATATAGCCCGTTCTTAGACATGCCGAGTATATTTCATATATTACATCGAGAAAAAAAACGTTCTCAACGTGCTTGATTTCAGTATTTCCGTGCTCAAAAGTGAGCCAAGAACGATTTTACTAAAATCAAGAACGAGCATTCTTGATTTGAGAGTACTTTTTGAAAATAAGTATTCTCGATTTCAGATTAGGCGCTCTTGGTTCCAAGAGTAAATCGTTCTCGGTTTTAATAATGTCTCTCTTACCAAGGAGAAAGTATTCTTGTTTTCAAGAACGGAATTCTTGGATTCAAGCATAGGCGGTCTTGATTTCAAAAGTGGGCGTTCTCGTTTTCAAGATTAGGCGCTCTCGATTTTAGCAATATAGTCCCTACCGAGACGAAACTCTCCTTGATTTCAAGAGCGATTCTTCTTGATTTCATTTTAAAGTGTGCTTGATTTCAAGAATATGTTCTTCTCGATTTCAAGAATGTTCCACTCTTGTTCCCAAATGGAATTTTTCAAAAAAAATAAAAATTGTTATTGGGTTGTCAAAAAACTCCTGCGGTATTTTTATTATATTATTTTTTTTCTTTTTTTACATCGAGCTTTTAAGTGACTCAAAGCTTCTTCAAATGGTTTATAACGGCTTGATGACTTAAGCCAAGCTCTTGACCGATGCTACGGCTACTACTATGCCGGTTTTATCGCAATTTTCTACGACAGGCCTTCCTTCTTTGACCATTTCTACACCAGAACGAAAACGTTGAAACCATCGTTGTGCGGTGGAAATGGAAACTGTATCGTGTCCATTAACTGCACAAATTTTATTGGCGGCTTGAGATGCATTTTTGCCTTTATCGTAGTAGTACTGTAAAATATGCCGTATTTTCCCTTTATTTTGCTCCATTATTGCGACGCTAAAACTCACGAACGACTTAAAAGAAAAGACAATCAATCAAACACATTTTAGCGCGTGAAATGAGCTTTCCAAAAAGGTATATTATGACCAGATGCGACGAATAAAACAAGAACTACGCGCTTTCAGCGCCAACTAGCGAAAATACCGCAAGACTTTTTTTACAACCTTATATATCCATTTTCTTTATATTTTAATCATTTTTAATTTATTATAACAGATATTACATGATTACAAATTACTAATAACTAAACATATTTAAGTCTTACAGGAGTTATCACTGTGGACGGCAGTCCACGTAGTGACGAAGCGCACAAGGAGAGTGTGCGAAGGCGACTACTATATATACACGAAAAAACTAAAATCTGCTGTGATGGTCCGATCATAATGAATAATACACCTATCGAAAGGTATTGCAAAAACTAACAGGATTGCATTCCAAGACTTAAAGAAAATCAATTGGCTTGGGAGAGAGAGCGGTGAAAGTGAAAAAGTGAAAATTTCGAAATTGTGAGCTGTTGGGGCCGGTGGGGATAAATGCCCCCTCGCAATGTTTTAGTTGTTTTCCTATTGAAAATACCCGTCGAATGAGGGGTCATATGATAAAATTCGACGCTCCGTTCAAAAGTTATAGCCAAAAGAAGATTTTCTTCTTCTTCCCAAAATGAAAATTTAATTCTGTTTGTCAGTTTGTGTGTCTGTCCCAAAACGTTGGTTTAAAGTCCTGGAAATGTAATATGGTGTTAAACCGCTCGATAAAAGAAACATTAGCTCTACCTTTTTTGGAAATCTCGCTAGTTTAGCGGGAAAACAGCTATAAATAGCTAAATTTCGTAAGCCCATAATACCTCATATTAAAGGTATTTTGAAGTAAAATAAACGCCTTCTAAACACTATTTATGTATATGCAATAGTTAAAAACTTATGCACAAAACCATTTTTTTTTAACTTTATTTTTAACTTGAGATTCCTTAAATTTTGGTATAAAACACATTGTTGTAAAAACTCACGTTTAAAAGTTATTCGGGGGTGTCACAGAAACCGGGGACGGATTTGGGGACGGTTGGTTTAGAAACCAACCAATCAAAACCGTAGGTGTCACAGAAATTCAAGAGATATCCTTTTTTCGGAAAATTTACCGAAAAACGACCAGGGCTGGATGCATACACTAAATATCGAATATTTATAATTATCGAATTTTATTTGACTTATTTGGACTATTTTTCAATAAGTTTTAAACTTAAATAATGTTTTTCTTGCTAAATTACAAAAAGAATATATGTTTAAAGCGCATATTGTATACAATAAATGAAAAAAATTAAAAATTTGAATTACCCGCCAGGCTACATATTGCATCCCTGAACAGCGGTTTGCCGCGGCTGCGTTGGTTTATTTACATTTGTAAGTTGGCAAGAATTTTAAAAGCGAACCAAAATGCCATCTGCGTGTACTCTTGCTCTAGAGTACTTGTGAAGGCATAAACTGCGAGAGGCTAGGATGCAGAGGAGAATCCTCAGAAGCGGTTTTACATGGTAGTCCATGGGGATTTAACTCATTGGCCAGGTCCTTCCTAGCAGTGGTCACAAGAACGCGGCCACCCTTGTTAAATCCTTTGGCAATGTCGATATTATCGCGAATGAATCGCAAGAATATGGCGTCTTACGCTGGTGGCCTATGTTTACCCCTAAAAATTAGCAAAATTTATTAGTTTACATTGTTTACTTTTACTTTACATTGTTTACTTTTACTTACATGTCTTCTTCTACTTCACTGCCGGAGTTTTTTCCGGCAAAAATAGGACATTTTTCACGACAGTTCTGCCACCTTTTTGCAAAGGCGGCATTTTTTTTATTAATTTCTCAATAACTACAACCTTTTTTAACATGAAATTTTTACCAGAAATAAGTTTTATTTTTAACTACAATACTAAGTACCTTTGAATAAATAAGTCGTTAACACAACATTTCGATAACTACTCCGAAATTTGGTATTTTAAAGTTCGAGCTAGTTGGTACCACTGTCAGGTTAGACGGTTTTCCGACGGATTTTTTTTAGCTCATTTTTTTGAGAGTTTATATAAAAAGCATATTTCTAAATATAACCCGAAGTAAATATAAAAATCGTAGTATGCAGATAGTTCATAAAATTAATTAGAGTTGTCTTAAATAAAGTTATATTTTTGGGAAACATTTGTAAGTTGGTTAATTTTATCAAAACGTCCGGCAAAATACGGGGGATTTAGAAACCGTCAAAAATGACGTACGTGACACCGAGATTTGCTATTCGGGGGAAATTCGGTTGGAATGGTTTTCTGTGACACCCCCGATTAAAGGTATTTTGAAGTAAAATAAACGCCTTCTAAACACTATTTATGTATATGCAATAGTTAAAAACTTATTCAATAATTATCGAATTTTATTTGACTTATTTGGACTATTTTCCAATAAGTTTTAAGCTTAAATTATGTTTTTCTTGCAAAATTACAAAAAGAATACCTGCTTAAAGCGCATATCGTACACAATAAAAGAAAAAATTGAACATTTGAATTACCCGCCAAGATACATATTGCAGCCCTGAACAGCGGTTTGCCTCGGCTGCGTTGGTTTATTTACATTTGTAAGTTGGCAAGAATTTTAAAAGCGAACCAAAATGCCATCTGCACGAACTCTTGCTCTATAGTACTTGTGAAGGCATAAACTGCGAGAGGCTAGGATGCAGAGGAGAATCCCTTGAAGCGGTTTTACATGGTAGTCCATGGGGATTTAACTCATTGGCCAGGTCCTTCCAAGCAGTGGTCACAAGAACGCGGCCGCCCTGAGTAAATCTGTAAATAAGCAACGTTTATTAGTTTAAATTAATAATAAACAAAAAATTTTTACTTTTAGTTACATGTCTTCTTCTTCTTCAGACCCGGCGTTGTTTCGGGCAAATAAACAAATACAAATACAAAACATTTCGATAACCACTCCGAAATTTGGTATTTTAAAGTTCGAGCTAGTTGGTACCACTGTCAGGTTGGACGGTTTTCCGACGGATTTTTTTTAGCTAATTTTTTTCGGGGGTGTCACAGAAACCGGGGACGGATTTTGGGACGGTTGGTTTAGAAACCAACCGATCAAAACCGTTGGTGTCACAGAAATTCGAGAGAGTTCCTTTTTCGGAAAATTTACCGAAAAACGACCAGGGCTGGATGCATACACTAAATATCGAATATTCAATAATTATCGAATTTTATTGGACTTATTTGGACTATTTTCCAATCAGTTTTAAACTTAAATTATGTTTTTCTTGCAAAATTACAAAAAGAATACCTGCTTAAAGCGCATATCGTACACAATAAAAGAAAAAATTGAACATTTGAATTACCCGCCAAGCTATATATTGCAGCCCTGAACAGCGGTTTGCCTCGGCTGCGTTGGTTTATTTACATTTGTAAGTTGGCAAGAATTTTAAAAGCGAACCAAAATGCCATCTGCACGAACTCTTGCTCTATAGTACTTGTGAAGGCATAAACTGCGAGAGGCTAGGATGCAGAGGAGAATCCCTTGAAGCGGTTTTACATGGTAGTCCATGGGGATTTAACTCATTGGCCAGGTCCTTCCAAGAAGTGGTCACAAGAACGCGCCCGCCCTGAGTAAATCCTTTGGCAATGTCGATATTATCGCGAAATAATCGAAAGAATATGGCGTCTTACGCTGGTGACCTATGTTTACCCCTGAAAATTAGCAAAGTTTATTACTTTACATTAATAATAAACAAAAATTGTTTACTTTTACTTACATGTCTTCTTCTTCCTCACTGCCGGATTTTTTCCGGCAAAAATATGACATTTTTCACGACAGTGCTGCCACCTTTTGGCAAAGGCGGCATTTTTTATTAATTTCTCAATAACTACAACCTTTTTTAACATGAAATTTGTAGCATGCACCTGCTTTTGTTGTAATCGGAACGACTACAACAACACATCTGGGTTTCAGAAGATAGAGTTCTGTGCACTATACTTCGCTCTATGGTTCGCTCGTCGGATATGTCGGGGTTCGTTTCTATCTCTTCTTTCCCTAAGCACGCTTGCATAATAAGATAAGTGCACATTCGGAAACTATACTACTGGTGAACTAAACAAAAATAAGGTGGGTCTGTAAATATTATTATGTAGAACAGGCCGTTTCGTATGTGAATTAGATGTTGTTTTCACATTCTCCTCTAAACCCTCCCGACCATGGCAACACTGGAGACTATTTGTATTGCCCCAGGGAATTCCCGTTCCGACTATTGGTTGTGATACATTTGTGGCATGAAGTACTTATGACAGACTACATTTTATTTACTCTTCCATGTTTAAATGAAATGAGATTCTATTCCAAGATTTCACAAAATGGTACTTCATTATTAATCAGTTGAACAATCCTTAGTTCTTCTAAAAGCACATGGTTGCTGGTTCTACATTTTACTTTTACTTCCTAGCTATTTTCACTGGGCCCACTGAGCTAGCTGTATTTGAGGGGTGTACCTAAATATTATTTTCATAGTTCTTACGCTTTAAACCGAAATTAAAGCATTCAATGAACAATAGATACAATGAATAGTTAAAATTAGTTCCATTCGAGATTTAATTCTCAGAATTGTTTTTCCATCAGAAAAATCTCTACAATTTTGGGATTTCCAACTTTGGCGTCGAATTCCAAAGACATGGGCAATGGTTCACAATGGGGAATATTTTTTAGGAATGCCGTGATGTATTGAGAGTAGATTTCAGCAAAAATAATAAAGGTAAGTCCAATTATATCGGCCACATAATTCGAAATGTCGGCAAACATCGGATTTTTGTATTCTTAGCTATACCGCGGAACCTGTAGGTGATGGGACATAAGTTTGTATGGGACTTTTACTCAGGAGCACCCAATTATCAAGGAAAACTAGAAATGGTTCGTGGAAATTTTTGGCTGTGTACCTGTGTAATTCGTTAACACAAAATTTCGATAGCTAACTTCGAAATTGGGAAAATTTTGGTATTTTAAAGTTCTAGCTAGTTGGTAACACTGTCAGGTAGACGGTTTGCCGACGGATTTTTTTTAGCTAAATTTTTCGAGAGTTTTTATAAAAAGCATATTTTTAAATACAACCCGAAGTAAATATAAAAATCGCAGATAGTTCATAAAATTCATTAGAGTTGTCTTAAATAAAGTTATATTTTTGGGAAACATTTGTAAGTTGGTTGATTTTATCAAAACGTCCGGCAAAGAACGGGGGATTTAGAAACCGTCAAAAATGACGTCTGTGACACCGAGATTTGCTATTCGGGGGAAATTTGTTTGGAATGGTTTTCTGTGACACCCCCGATTAAGAAACGAAAATAGCCATTATTGCCAGCTCATAACAATTAATGCTGCCTCAGCATTACATTTTGTATGTGTGTCTCCTGTATTTTATTATATTTTACGGTCAAGGAATCGTTAAAATTGTTTGTTGTTCCATTAATGCAATTCTTAAATAAATAATAAATAATAAATAATAAATAATAAATAATAAATAATAAATAATAAATAATAAATAATAAATAATAAATAATAAATAATAAATAATAAATAATAAATAATAAATAATAAATAATGAATAATAAATAATAAATAATAAATAATAAATAATAAATAATAAATAATAAATAATAAATAATAAATAATAATAAATAATAAATAATAAATAATAAATAATAAATAATAAATAATAAATAATAAATAATAAATAATAAATAATAAATAATAAATAATAAATAATAAATAATAAATAATAAATAATAAATAATAAATAATAAATAATAAATAATAAATAATAAATAATAAATAATAAATAATAAATAATAAATAATAAATAATAAATAATAAATAATAAATAATAAATAATAAATAATAAATAATAAATAATAAATAATAAATAATAAATAATAAATAATAAATAATAAATAATAAATAATAAATAATAAATAATAAATAATAAATAATAAATAATAAATAATAAATAATAAATAATAAATAATAAATAATAAATAATAAATAATAAATAATAAATAATAAATAATAAATAATAAATAATAAATAATAAATAATAAATAATAAATAATAAATAATAAATAATAAATAATAAATAATAAATAATAAATAATAAATAATAAATAATAAATAATAAATAATAAATAATAAATAATAAATAATAAATAATAAATAATAAATAATAAATAATAAATAATAAATAATAAATAATAAATAATAAATAATAAATAATAAATAATAAATAATAAATAATAAATAATAAATAATAAATAATAAATAATAAATAATAAATAATAAATAATAAATAATAAATAATAAATAATAAATAATAAATAATAAATAATAAATAATAAATAATAAATAATAAATAATAAATAATAAATAATAAATAATAAATAATAAATAATAAATAATAAATAATAAATAATAAATAATAAATAATAAATAATAAATAATAAATAATAAATAATAAATAATAAATAATAAATAATAAATAATAAATAATAAATAATAAATAATAAATAATAAATAATAAATAATAAATAATAAATAATAAATAATAAATAATAAATAATAAATAATAAATAATAAATAATAAATAATAAATAATAAATAATAAATAATAAATAATAAATAATAAATAATAAATAATAAATAATAAATAATAAATAATAAATAATAAATAATAAATAATAAATAATAAATAATAAATAACAAAGACAAAGAAATATGTTCTTATCAAGTTTCAAGCTTTTTGGGTTGGTTGACATCCCCAGAGAATTGCCAATATGCTTTATAGGGTCGGAAATGCGTTCTTCTCCCTGATACATACTTTTGCAGTGGCGGTGGTGCAAAGCTCCCCACTTATGCAGATTTTTGCGCTTCCTTGGATCTTGGGCAGATTCTTTAGGTTGCAATTCTTTTCTAGGGAGTGCCAGTAGAGAAGGATGGGTCTGACTATTGCAGTGTATAGCCAGTGGACTATTACAGGAGAGAAGCCCCACTTTCTCCCTATAGCTTTTTTACAAGCAAAGAGTGCTATGGCCGCTTTGCGTGTGCGGTCCGCGATGTTCTCTGCCCAGAGAAGTTTCTTGTCAAGGATGACGCCTAAATACTTTGCTTGGTTGCTAAGGGTAAGGCGAGTTTGGTGTAGTTTTGGGAGAGTTAGACTTGGTATCTTATACTTCCTTGTAAATAGAACTAATTGTGTCTTTTCTGGGTTAACACCCAGTCCGCAGCGCGCTGTCCACGTTGAGAGTGCGGATAGGGCTGTCTGCATCAGGTTGCAGAGCGTTTGAGGAAATTTTCCTTGCATTGGGATAACCACGTCGTCCGCATAGGCCACCACTTTTGTTCCCACATCCTCTAGAAGTGATAGAAGTTTATTAACAACTAACGGGTGTTTTTTTTAGAGGTATAAAACTTTAAGTTGCAATAAAACAACGATGGATTATTCGATTGACATGTATTTTTAAACCCGTTACTCGTAGAGTAAAAGAGTATACTGTATTCGTGCAAAAGTATGTAACAGCTAGAAGGAAGCGTTTCCGACCCTATAAAGTATATATATTCTTGATCAGGGTCACTAGCCGAGTCGATATAGCCATGTCCGTCTGTCCGTCTGTCTGTCTGTCTGTCAGTATGAACGCTGAGATTTCGGAAACTATGAAAGCTAGAGGATTGGTATTTGGCATGAAGATTCTTGGAGTTCCTACGCAGCGCAAGTTGGTTTTAAAAAGGTGCCACGCCCTCTCTAACGCCCACAATCGCTTATATACGATTTTAAAAATTTAAATATTTCGGAAAAGTAAAAATGCAGTTTTATTGTGTTTATCAATAGAAGAAATTTTTCAAATCGGACCATTCGTTAAAAAGTTATGCGTGATCAAAGTTTCTATCTCCATCTCCCTCGCACTCCCTTTACCTGAGTAACGGGTATCTGATAGTCGAGGCACCCGACTATAACGTTCTCTCTTGGTTTTTATTCGAAAAATAATCTACATTTTATATATGATTTCTGGCATATGACCGGTATATCGGCAATAACACGGCGAATGTTGTCTTCCAAATGGTCAAGCGTTTGTGGCTTATCCGCATAGACCAATGACTTTACATAGCCCCACAAAAAGTAGTCTAGCGGTGTTAAATCACAAGATCTTGGAGTCCAATTTACAGGTCCAAAACGTGAAATTAGGCGGTCACCAGACGTGTCTTTCAATAAATCGAAATAAAATTGCACTATTTGCAAGCGTTTTTCAGACGTGAGTCTATTCATGATGAATTGCCAATACAAACTGAGAATAAAGCACTTGACAGCTGTTAAATCGGTCGCCATCTTGAACAGTGATGCCAACTTAAAGTTCTAAACCTCTAAAAAACTCCCTTTATAACCCATAGCAGAGGGGAAAATACACCGCCTTGCGGTTTTCCTCTACTAACGTTCCTAGTCGATTGTGCTGATCCCATAGTGGAGTACACTACCCTACTGATGAGTATGGTGTGAATGAGTACCACTATAGGACGCTCAATGCCTAGTTCCGTCATAGCGCCAGTGATAGCCGTTGGGGTGACATTGTTGAAAGCGCCTTCTATGTCTAGAAAGGCTGCCAGGGAGTATTCCTTGTTATGGAACCCTCTCTCTATACAAGATACTAGGGAGAGTAGGGCAGTATCTGTTGATCTACCTTTACGGTACGCATGTTGTGCATTGGAGAGTAAGCTAGGGTTGGTAGTTAGTCTGATGTGTGTGTCAATTAGCCTTTCCAGGGTCTTTAACAAGAAGGAGGAGAGGCTTATTGGACGGAAGTCCTTTGGAGAAGTGTGAGAGGGCTTGCCGGCCTTTGGTATAAATATTACTTTAATGTCCAGCCATCTGGATGGTATGGTATTCAGTGCCAGACAGCCGTGGAAGATGACCGTCAGCCAAGGAAGGGTTGTTTCTATTGTCCGTTGTAGTTGGGCCGGGAAGAAGCCGTCAGGGCCAGATGATTTGAAGGGCTTAAAGGAGTTAATCACCCACTTGATGCGTTCAGGGTTTGAAATGGGAAGTGGGTGTCTAGCAGGTGTTCTAAAGTTTCCTGGCAGTTTCCCGTCCTGGTGTCTTCATTGGTTTTTAGGTATCCAACGGTTACTGGAGATTTTGCCAAGATTCTTCTGAGCCTGGAAGCCTCTGCTGTAGATTCTATGCTACTGCAGAAGTTGGCCCATTCTCTTCGCTTTGATGTTCGAATTTCCTTTTTGTATTGGCTTAGCTTCGTATGGTACGTGTTCCAGGAACCTTCGCTATTCTTATATTTAGCTCGCTTAAACTCCTTGGCCCTGGTACTTACCACAAGTTCAGCCCTTGCACCTCCGGTTGGTTTGGCTGGTGAGCCGCCCCAGCGTTGGTGGGTGGGTCTGGCCCTTGCGGTTCGTCGGGGCTGCTTGGCTGCGTGGTCCGCCAGCCTTGGCTGGTGTAGATGTTGCATGCATTGGGGCTTTCGCTACGGCACCCTTGCTTATTTGGTCGTCTGTGGTGGTGACTTCCGACTTTTTAAGAGTGTCGGACTCTACTGTTTCTTTTTTATTGTTTAAATGTGGGGAGGGGGTTTGTGTAAGCTATTTGTCGGAGGCGGCAGCACAAGCGCGACGACGGTACTTCTACGGCGCAGATACCCGCTGACTGTCCGGGGCTACTTATTTGCGCGTCATGTTGGGGCTTAGCGGTGGCTGGGCCGTGCCAACATTCACGCATATTCGTAGCTACCCTGGATAATCCAGGGCGTTCGCTATCCGCAACCTGCGACCCGTTCGGTAGCCTTCAGCTCGGCGCCCTCCAAGCTATCCCACTAGCTCATTGTAAGAAAGTATAAAAATTCACGACTTTCACTTGGATCACATTCATTTATTATATGTTTTTAATTTGACAATTTGACATTTGACAATGATGAGATCGCAAGTATCCCTTTGCCACAATTCGTTTTTTGGGAGTGAGAAAAAGGTAAAAAGGGAATGATCAGGGGCACATTGAACTCTCTGAGAGAGCTTTGTAACGATCCGTTTTAAATGTTTGATCGCTACGTAAACGCCGCGACTAGCTCAGAGATATTGCGTGTTTGTCCCACCAAATTTGTATTGCGTGACCCAAGAAGATTGGGACAAATCGGAGAACTTTATTAAGTTTTGCTCTTCGCTGAAATTGGTTTCTTCGTCAGTTGGCTGTTGCGGCTCGCCTGGTCGGCGTCGTGCCTTCCTCGGCTCAAGATCACCACGTGCGTTTCTCGGCGGCGCTCCTCGACGGCGTCGCTGCTCTCCGGCTCCTGTGGCGTCGTTCTTCAACGGCGTCCCTCCAGTTCCCCCCGGCTTGTAGGACTCAATAGTCTGCACAACATTCCTTTCGAGGTCCGGCCAGAATGATCGTGAGACCACCTGTGTCGCAAGACTCCCGGAGGTCGGTCTGGCTCTAGCCTGAGAAACAATTGGCCCGGCAGGTCAAATCCGAGGATTTAGCCTTGTCGCAAGTCCACCGCATCCCCGACGCCTGGCACAAACTCTTGATCCGCGCTCACCTTGCCGGTAACTCGTCCTTCTCTCTTCCTTTTCTCGTCTCTATTCCTGTTCTGCTCTTCCTGATCCAATCTCTGCGTCCTACAGATTTCACCGTTGCAGTCTCAGCCTTGTGATAGCGTCTTGACTATGTTATCTTAATCTAGGTAAAGCACTCGGTTGTAACGGTACTCTCACGGCCACGCACTCGATTAAATCCTCGCACTTGTTTTCTTAATCTCTATGTAAATTGTCTCACGTATACTTCCGCTCGCGTATCTTGGTTGACTGTCTCTCCCAGCCATGGCAAACTACGCATAATTTCTGGAAAGTTCCCTTAATTTTGTATGGAGATGTAATAATGGTAATTACTCTTATTATTATTCCTGGTCTTACATTCATATCTTAATTATTTTTGATATTTTCAGAAGACAGGCTTACATGGCATGGATACCTAAGACCTGCATTCGGCCAAGCAAAAACCGGGAATGGCATTAACAATTTTTAATTCCAATGCTTCGATTGTAAATATTATTAATAAATGCATATACAAATATTACATGAAAAAAAGTTTTTTTTAATGTGGGAAATCAGATACTGCAAAGTAGTGGAAACCCAAAACTGGGAGGGTGTGGAAAAGCAGATATTGCAAATAGAGGAAAACCATAACTGAGTACGTGTGGAAAATCTATAATGCGGGAAGGCAAAAAAACCAGTGGATTTTGGCCTGCATTCTACTGCCAGAGATCCAGATAGAAACCTCATTTCCCCCTTACTTTTTGTGTCACCCCCGTGTATTTTGAAAGCAGAGATGGATGAAATGTAAGGGGTGCATGAGGTTTAGTCTATTCCGCTTGTATGGAGAAACCTGATGAAAATATGTTATTATACCCGTTACTCGTAGAGTAAAAGGGTATATTGTATTCGTGCAAAAGTATGTAACAGCTAGAAGGAAGCGTTTCCGACCCCATAAAGTATATATATTCTTGATCAGGATCACTAGCCGAGTCGATCTAGCCATGTCCGTCTGTCCGTCTGTCTGTCCGTCTGTCTGTATGAACGCTGAGATCTCGGAAACTATAAAAGCTAGAAGGTTGAGATTTCACACACATATTCTTGGGCTTCCTACGCAGCGCAAGTTTGTTTCATCGAGGTGCCACGCCCCCCTAACGCCCACAATCGCCATAAACGATTTTCAAATGTGTCTGGAGGCCACATCTTTTAAGATTTTAAAAATATATAAACGCAATTTTATAGTGTTTATTAATACCTATCGAAATGTAGAAGACATTTTTCAAATCGGACCATTCATTAAAAAGTTATACGCAATCAAAATTGTTTATATATCTGTCTCCCTCGCACTCCCTTTAGCCCCAATAGATAGTCGGGACACCAACCCGAGTACAGCGTTCGCACTCCCTTTAGCTGAGTGACGGGTATTAGATAGTCGGGACACCAACCCGACTATAGCGTTCTCTCTTGTTTTTCCAGAGAAATTTTCCCGGTGGGTAGTTTCGAACTCCTTTACCACCATAAGATGTGGCCAGACATGTTCAGAGCAAATGGTTGAAAAGAGATCGTTTGGAACAAAGATCTTGAAAAATGAGGTGTCCCTCGCATAAGTGAAATTAAATTTTTCCACTTTAATGTTTTTGGCATTTGTTTTGTGCTGTATATAGTCCAACACCTCGGATGCCGTTTCCTTTTTAGGTTGAACCACTAATAGGGGTTTTGGTACTGCAGATTGAGTTTCTGCAGAGCCAACTTGAGCCGGCAGACCGGACACAATATTCCCTGGAGGTGACAAGATATTAAAAATGGGCGGAACCACTGGTGAGCTTACTACGGATGATCCGGATTCTAATTGATCAAAATCTTTTTTAGCTGCTGATCATAGCAACATTTGAGGATTTGCTGCGGTCGACAGATGCTCCCACGTGGAGCTCTGTTTATCACTTTCAGGGGTTGGCGGGGCGTTTTCCTTAGGCTTCCTACCACCAGTGGCCATTTTGCGCTTTGGAGACTCGTCAATTAGCTAAGGCTATTAAATTGAGAGTCCAGCGCTGAGAGTTAATCATCCGCTCGGCAAAAACTATCTCTAGCAACACCAAAACTATTGTTTAGACTTTTTAAGACGCCTTTAGTTTGGCGCACAAAAGAGCTCATCTCCTGTGCAACTAGAAGACAAGGATCACAACAATAAAGTAAATTGTGACCCCTAGCAAAGTCATCACTGGTTCGGCCAGTATAGCCGGCACACTTGGTATAAGCTATTTTTTCACACAGCCAACATGTCAGTTTTGACTGATCAGCTCTGATTAACTGATGGCTTTTATTAAAAGAGCAGACAAAAGTATCAATAATTGTATATATTTTGCCCACCGAAAGAGCACGAACTCCGCACGCTTAAAGTTTCGAAAGAGGGAAAAGTAGAGAGAGAACGCAAGAGTGCGAGAGAGCGGGAGCGTAATGCAGTTAATGCTTACGCAGAAAGCAACAACACAAACTGCACTGCAGCTTCTACGAGCAACGCACAAGGGAAAGGCAAAAGAAATCACAAATACACAAAAAAAACACAGAGCACAATATTAATATGGGAAATTGTTTTAATGAGATTGTGCACAGAATAGAGTAAATTCACTCGCGAAGTGAACGAAGTAATACGATAAATCAGATTAGGAACCGAATATTAAAAGTTTTAATTAGAACCGCCCAAAGGTAAACAAGATAACAAAAACTTTGAAAGTCAAAGGCCTAGTGAGTGATAGAAAACAAAGTTCGTGAAAAAGCGTCTTCAAATTTTCGCCTTCGACCTGTGGGACCCCATGCCAGCGCAAAATGCTTGCGACCGCAGCATCCTCCTCTGCGATGCACTTGGCCATCAGTCTGGCATCCAAGTCGACAACTTGCTGCTTCAGTTCATCTACCAGGACACTAGGAGGGGCATTTTCTGCCAGTTGGCCAGCCAATCCAGTGACCCGCTGTTGTAGCTCGTCTACTTTTTTACCTCAATCTCCAGTTGAGTGACACGTTGAGTGAGGCTATGGATCTCGGTTGCCATCGCCTGGAACTTCTCTTGGAGGTTGCTAAGGACGCGGGCCTTACTTTCTCGCAGCTCGTTGGAAAGATTCTCCTTCTGCTTATCAAACCTCACATTGATGAGTTGGAGCATCTGTGTTGAGGATTCATCAGGTCGCCGGCTCGCTTTCAAATCCGGGTTTGTTTTTCCCCGCAGGCGATTAGCAGCTTACATGTTGCTGTTGAGAGCGTTTTTTTTGAGTGCGGTTTGGGTGTTTTTAAGTTGAGTGATTTTGTTTTGTTTTGGTTTCGCAGTTATTGCTTAGTGTTTTGTTTTTGTATATTGCCAGTGAGTGTGTGTGGAGTATTCAGCTTCTTTTCCCTGTTGGCTTTTATAAAACAAAAATTAAGTCTTATTAGCTTTAATCAATTTCCACTGTATAAAGTGCTCAGAATCTGAGTTAACGAGAACTTTATGAAGATGTTTATGGCGACTTAAAAAATTGAAATTGAATAATTATGTAATTTTTTTTGTCTTGACCAACATCTATTCGCTTTTCGAGTGCATAGTGATTGTTTTGTGTTTAAACTAACAAAATTAGTTTGAACGTATAATCGTTGCGCAGTGTTTGTTGTTATGGTTTTATCTAATTCTCAATCTCCAGCACCTTTTCCCCAAGAATATATTTCGTTTGGTTGACAGCTTCCTCCGAGATTTTCTCAGGCGATTATCTTCGCTGTCCGACTTTTCGGGACCTTTTCACGGCGATCTACATAGACCATCCGAGTCTTACGCCTGTTGAAAAGCTGCATCATTTAAATGCCAAAGCTAGTGGCAAAGCTCATTCAATAGTTTCAAAATCCCCACTTACCAATGATGGCTTCCGCTCAGCTTGGATAAATCTAACTGAGCCTTTGGAAAACAAGCGATTTCAGGTGAACAGCCACCTAAAAACATTGTTCAATGTGCCATCCATAGCACAAGAATCTGGGGAAGCCTTGAAGAGTCTACAAAACACCATTCAAGGATGTTTAACTGCTTTAGAACTATCCGGCATTCAAATTGATAATTGCGACCGTATTCTAGTCTACATTTGCTCCACAAAGCCACCCAAGCTTACGCTCTCATTACGGGAGCAATCCTTTCGTAATAAATCCGAAATTACTTCTTGGATAGACCTAAATTCCTTTTTAACCGAGCGCCATTAAAAACCAGAGGCCGTCGATAGTATCTGGTCTGATAATTCACTCCATGTCCAGCCCAAACAGATGCAACGAAAGGCAGAATCGCCAAGAATAAAATCTTTCACCACGAGGGTGGTTCCGACACCCAAAGTTTGCGATCTATGTTCAAAAAAGAACCATCCCGCGCGTATATGTCCAAATTAATAAGTCGCTTAGTGAATTTTAGAAAACAATATATTTTTATTATTTCACTTTTCTTATTCACTAGTTTACAAAATTTCTATTAGTACCGAACTTAATTTTTACTGCTCACAATACTCAATTGGGTCGACCGATCAATTCGGATGCAAAAACGGACTGCCTGATCAAGGGCCGATTATCTGATAAGCAAACCTCGGCTTAAGAGAATCTAGGGACTTCTCGAGAATTGAATAAGAGAAGGACTCAAGAGAGTCGGAATAAATTGGGTGATGCAATTATTGGTTTGATTGTGGAAATCGATTAAACAAATTACTCTGCAATTTTGGGTGTGCAAAAAAAAAATAAGCCGAGATAGATAAAGCTCAGCGTAACCAAAAACAAGTGAAATAGCAATAGCACCAACAATAGCTCCATACATGTGAACAAGTGAAAATAAAACCAAACAAAACCAATGCAATCACAATCAATGCAAACACAATATTGACTCCCATACAGGTCGGCGAAAGATCTTTCACCGATGGATCCATAAAAGAAGTAAGTGTCATACAAAAACAATTTATGTGACTATGCATAGGTACTGTTCTAGCCTCACCTGTTCATAATTTTTAAAGTTTGCCCCCGTAAATTTTTGCCAGTGCAGCCTATGAGAGCCAAATAGCCCGTCTCTCTCTGGCTCCTGTGCCCTTATCTACCAGCGCACCGAGCGAAGCTGTACTTGTGTTTTCTTTTGTTCTGCTCATCCTTCCGATCAGAGCTTCGCTGACCTACCTCAATGTATACCGAATTTACATTCATACAGTGCAGGGCACATAACTAGGTATACTTAACAATTAATTTTGTTTTTGATTTTCATAAATTAAAATAATATTAATTCTTTTCTTTATTTTAATTTTCCTAAACATTTAATACTTTAATTTCAAACTCTATAAATAATATTTTATTTTTTTTTGAGAATGAATATCTACATTTATAATTAAAAATTCTTAATATTATATTTTCTTTATATACCCATTTATACATTATATATATATTTTCTACCCCCTTTACAGCCACATCTTAAATCCCTTGAATATTATAAAGTAAACAGAGCTATTGAATAGATTCAAAAAGTGAATGAGCATTGAATTTACAAAAGTGATCGAAATAAAATGAAGAAAGAACGCAAATAGATAATGAAATAATAATTAAAATTAAATGCTTTAAAGTAAAAGTAAATTCTTCTTAGTCTAAACAAATAAAACTCAAACATGTTAAATATACCAAACTACAAATATGTTTAAAATAAATGTTTATATTATGAAATCGAACTAAACCTTGAGTATTCCGGAAATCATGGGATACAGAAGTGCAACAACAAAAATCATTTAAAACACTTTAGCGACCACAAGGGATCACTACCAAAAATTGAGTTATTCTGCAATATAGTGATTATGGTAGGGTGGGGTATAAGGACACTAGCAAACATCTTAGGGGGTCGTAATGTCGCTAAAGGAATTTTCCTATCCATCCTGTTCTAGTCCCTCTATTTTTTTTCTCTTCTTCTTCTTTCGAGGCTAGTTGAAAGGCTTTTCCCCTTATTTCCCTTTCAAAATATAACACGCGAAAATTACTTATTACTAGCATACTATTGTGAACACGTAACAGAGTATCTTCCCTTGACCTCGCCCATAATGCCGACGAAGATGAGCCGGAACAAGCGCGTGTTTCCCAACTCAGTTTACACTAACATCTGCTCATACGATTAATCAATTATTTTTAAACGTTATATGCTACAGTAATAATTTGGCGCCCAACGTGGGTCCCGAGGCAGCTCGGGGATGGCCGAGGTTCTCCGAAGCTTTTCCGAGACTTTCCGATTTTCCGGCAAGGCCCCAGAAAAATATTAAACCCATATCTTCAGTCATCAACATCTGACTTAAATCAACTAGCCGTACCCTTTTCCAATTCCCATAACTTTTCTAATAGGAAGCCTGTGGATAAAATAAAGCTAATATTATTTACAAAAAGTTATTGCCAAGGCTATCCAAAACATTAGAAAATCCCCTCTCAGATAAGTACTAGGTGGAAAAGTTTATATTCTGAGTATATTTACAGCCGCTAGCAATTAGTTGTGAAATTTTCTGGATTTACGATACGTGGAGTAATTCTGCGACGTACCGAAAACTAGTAACACTATCCCCTGTCACAACTATCCCTTTTCCCGTAATGGTTTTCTTGGTCTACGGAGGTTGGTAGTTTTCTGGATTTCTGATCCGTGGAATAATTCTACGACTTACTGAAAACTATTAGCAATCCCAGCTTTTAAAACTGTTTCCTTATTTTTCTCTATTTTTTTTGTTCTTTAATTGGATTGTAAATTTTTTTTTGATTTCTGATACGTGGAGAAATCTACGACTTACCGAAAAATATTCTAGCAGCAATTCAGTGATCGCAACTATCTATTTTTTTCTTCACCATACACTTATTTCCTATTCTTTATTCTTCCATATCGAGTCTGAACGTTAGGAATACATCTGGACAAGGCTTTTAGTTAATTCTGTTGAATGACTTTTGCACCGATTATTCTGACCAACGTTTTGAACAAGATATTTTCTAAAATCTCACAACTTTATCGATATTGTATCCCCGCTTTTATTCAGGACTATAAAGTGGAATTCATTTGCTCTGCCTTATACCGATAAATAGTTGGAATCGACAGAGAGAGAAATCGTTGAGTATTTTAGTAAAATTCCTCTATACTTTCCAATTCCTTTAAAAGAGTTCATTAGGTGATCGTTGTTCATGGAAGTTAATCATGGTATCCGGATAGAATCTCCAACCCTTAGAAAAAAAAAAAATATATATATATATATTTAAAACAAGTTTATTAATATTTTGCTAGTAAGAAAAAAAAAAAAAAACAATAATGGATCCACCGAGCAACACAGAATTAGCAGGAGATGTTGAATGTTTTCTTTGTCTCAAAGAAATTGCTTACACCGCACAACTGTTGTCTACTAATTGTCATCATACTTTTCATTGGGCTTGTTTCAATAGTAAGGTATCCAATAGGGAAATCTGTCCTGTCTGCAGGTCCCCATTACAGACTGCTTTGATGAGTTGTAACGAACTGATTCTTTAGGTCTGCTCGCTACGAGATTTGTGCGGCTAGCTCAGTAAGGTTGTGTGTTCGTCCCACCAAATTTATATAAACGTGACCGCCCAGTAGATCAGTGAGAAAGCACAGAATTCACGGGTTCTTAGTGGGTTTATTTCGGGTGTAACAGTACAGTGATCTCGATATGGCCGTTCGTGGCCGTCGACGACTCCTGGTCGCCTTGATGACTCGGTGCTCTCCTCGTTGACTGAGGGCTCCGGTTCTGTAGCTCCCTCGACGATCTCTGAAGCTCCCTGAAGATCCTTGAAGCTCCCTGAAGATCCTTGAAGCTCCCTGAAGATGCTCGGCGCTGCTCGTCTCTGCTGCGTAGAATCGACCACTACTCGTAGCGCCTTGAACTCGCCAGGAGATCAGCTGCGCGGGTTTAGGGAAGCGTCACCGTTCCCAGACTAGGGTGAACAGAGGCCGCGATCTCCAGGAATGTCTCCTTTTGATGCACCACCGCCTGTCGCTTGCTCTGTCCCGGATGGTCCCACTAGTGTTCCACTCAGATCGCGCTGGCAGTCCAAGTTACGCAGGGATACTGCCGAGCGCTCCACTTCGCTTCTACGCCTAGTGCAAACGAACGTTTCGCCCTAGCTTCACCCTTTGGCTTACCGTCCCTGACGTTTCCTCGTAGCTCGATCTGTCGTGGTGGGTGGCTGCTTGGCTTGACGTAGCGTGGCTTCTGGTACTCGGGGTCTTGGTCGTACGCCGATCCGGGACTACACGACTCAACCGTAGGCCTCTCCTGGAGTTTTCCACTCGAGACCACAGACGATTGACCGATCTCCCTTCTGGCTCGCTTCACTCTGGGTTCACACACGCCGCTCCGGGACTACACGACTCAAACCGTAGGGCTCTCCTGGAGTTCTCCACTCGAGACCACAGACGACTGACCGATCTCCCTTCTGGCCGATAGGTTTCTTCCCAAGCTCACGATTTACTGTCGCAGGCTTTCACCGCTCAACCTCTGTTCGACGCTCCAGGCTAGATGCGAGGATTAAGTTGAGACAGGAATGCAACGGATCGCCTTGACCTAGCCGTGTGACACCCTCTGGACCTCAGCTACCTGTGTCACAATTCGGAGATTCCTGGTGATCCAATCCCGAACGTCTCGACGTAGCGATCTTGCTCCTTGTAGGCTCCCACGGCGCTGCTTCCGGCGATTCGACTTGTTGTTGTTCACTTGTAGTTCACTGTACTGGCTGACTTGCTCCCTTTGAATTATCTGGACTGATCTTGATAGACTGACTCTTCGTGATCGACTGATCCTGCTGCCAGCGCCCGGCGGCCTTATATAGGGCCTCCGGGTACCGTTATGTCTCTCTTGCGTTCTGCCCGCGGCATCTCTCCACTCCGGGTCCAAAGTCCGCAGTCCCTGTTTGACCCACTTGTCCTTCACGCACAGTCTTAAATTGTTGTTCTGCATGCTGCTGCCGTCCCGCTGATTCTGTTGTTGCATGTGGCACGCCTGTGTGCCGCTCCGTTGCTGAGATGTGGCACTTGTCCTCCTGGTCCAAAGTCCACGGCAGAGTCCAAAGTCCGGTGCAGTTCCGTTATTTCCTTTTGCACACACGGTACTCTGGCTCTGCCCGCGAAGTCTCCACTCTCTCATTCTCCGCCATGACTCTCCAAACTCTCTTGTCAGAGTTCTCTCTCTCTACCTCGAAGTCTCCAAACTCTCTCTCTCCGCTGCTTGATCTCCAAACTCTCACTTAGTGAGTTTCTCTCCATTCTCTCTTCGCCGCGCCGCTACTACGGTAATTCGCCGTAACTGGTAAGCGGCCGGCCATCCGCAATTATTGCTGCATTTATTTGTGGGGAGTTATTCAACTCCTCACATTCCCCCCTTACTTCGGGAAATTTTTAAGAAAACTCGTTGCTACTCTCATTTCCTCGTGTATCCTAGCCATTGAGTCCTTGCGTTGCTTCTGCTGATTCCCCCGGCGCTCCCTCGTTGCTCCATCGTTGCTCCCTCGACGCTTCCTCGACGCTTTCAACTCCGAGAGTTTCTACGGCGCAAGTCGGCACCTCCGCAGCAATTTTGAACTTCCCGCGCCGATCCTCCATCTGGCCACACTGGGCATCGATAACCATCGACTATCGATATGCCAGCGGGCCCGCAGTTTGAATTTCCCGCGACGATCTTTGATCTGGTTCCGCTCGGAACCGATATTCATAACCTATCGATATCATCGGCTATCGATATTGCAGGTGTAGCGTTGCCACCTGATCGCAGCGATATTCACCATGATATTTCCATTTAGCTTGTGCCCATCGATTGCACTATCGTCTAGTGCCAATCGACCGCCTTATCGAGGCGCCCCCGTCCCTAGTACATGGTGATTTTGCAGATTTCTAGGTAAGTTTCTTCCATTTTCTTTATCCTTTTCTTTCCTCTCATCCTTTCCTCCTTTCCAGGCTCCTTCGCCCTTCATTCGCCCCCGGCCAGTTGCTCTTGGCTGGCAACGTCGACATCGAGTTCTGAGTGCAATTCGAATTAGCTTCGCCAATCGAAGCAACAGGTAAGCATTGGTTTGTTTACTTTCATTTGTCCTCAGCTAATTCCCTTTCTTTTCCATTTCAGATGCCGATTAAACTATGTATGCTCCTTTCCTCTTTCCCTGGTTTCAGCCGTGCTACCCCCGATATACGCCGTTTCGTGTTTGTGCCTTTTTTTTGTTTATTTATTTACGGCCGCTGCTCCTCAAACAGCCTCATGCCCGCGGGACCCAGCCTTACGCGGAACGCGCGTCGGTCGACCCTCACGAGCACGCTTCGCCTGCCTCCCAGGATGCGTGCCTCTCTAACCGCCTGCACCGCCGCGATTCCTTCGGGCCACTCGTCCTTCTCGAGCTCGCGCCACCGCTGTCCTTCGGGCGCCGACGTCTGCCGCATCAGCTTCGGCCTCGCGACCTCTTCGACGGCCTCCGGCGCGGAATGCTGCCTCTTGAGCGGCGGCCGTCGACATGCCAGCGGTTCCGGCCAAATCCACGGGCCCCTCTCGAGCGGATCGTCCTCCTTCGTCGCGTTGTCCGCGGCTGCTCCCGAGCACGGTGACGCGGGTGTCGCCGGCCCGGTGCTGGGCGTCGGCGGCTTCCAGGAATCCGGTGTTGCGGGTGCCGGCGTCGTCGATCCCGGGTTCTGCGTCATCGCTGCCTCTGGTCTGCCTCGGACCCTCGGATCCCTTGGGCTCACGCGCGGTGCCTCCTCGTAGATCCGTGGCTCCTCCGCCGCGTTCGCGTCCTCCCAGATCCGTGGCTCTTCCGTTGCCGTCGCATCCTCAGCGGGTCCTTCCGGCCACGTCCACGTGATTGTTTGCTGCCGCCACCGCTGTCCATCTACCACAAACGTTCGTGAGCTGTGGCTCACATGCGCCGCCGGAATGTCCGTGCGGATGTGGTGATCCACCGGGCTCGATTGTTGCTGCTGCGGTTGTGGCGACTCGGGTTGTGGTGGCTGCGGCGTCTCGGGTTGCGGTGTCAGCGGCGTCGGTTCGGGTTGCTGCTGCTGCGTCGGTTCGAAACGAGGCGTGGGTGGTCGTGCGGGCCTCCACTTGGGTGACCCCTCATACCGCGGCGTCGGCGGTGCCCAGTCCATTGCCACTTCGAGCGGCTGGATGCGGGGCTCGGGCACGTACCTCGGCGTCGGAGGGTAACCCGGATTCTCCCACAGCTTCTGCTCCTCCTCCTCGGCCGCCCGTAATTGGGCCTGCCATTCCGACGAGTTCTCCAGTTGCCGTCGCTCCTCACACCGTCGGTGGTTCTCCAGCGTCGCCGCTACGATGTAGCCGACATAGTCGCTGGGTTTCGGCAGGTCCCGGGGCTGCATGGGTCCCTGCTCGCCCGGCGCTGCTTTGGCCTGGGGTGGTTCCTCGCTGGCCATCTCGGCCTGGTCCCCGATCGTCGGCTGGTCCTGGGGTGGCTCCTCGCTGGCCATCTCGGCCTGGTCCCCGATCGTCGGCTGGTCCTGGGGTGGCTCCTCGCTAGCCCAATCCACCTCTGCAGTGCCCGTCGGGATACAGCCGTTTCTGCGGTCAATCGCCCTCCGGATCCGCCATCTCCTCTGCTTGCCCGGCTCTTCGTCCATCACCTGGACGTCGCTGTCGGAGCTCACGACCGGATCCGGGACACCTCTCTTCGGGATCCGCCGCGGAGTTTGGGTGGGCCGGGATGTTGACCGCCCTTGCCCCGGGCTGGATCCTTCGGCGGGGTTGTTGGTCGCCAGGACGCGACGGGCTTCACTCCTCGTGATACGTGTGCTCATTTTGCTTGCTGATTTTAGATTGTCAAACTGGAGCCGCGCTCCCCTTAACGATACCTCGGTTTCGGGTCTCCCCTTTTC
Organism: Drosophila lutescens; assembly: GCA_037075285.1. Lineage (NCBI taxonomy): Eukaryota > Metazoa > Arthropoda > Insecta > Diptera > Drosophilidae > Drosophila > Drosophila lutescens. Next base: position 293,424 of record JBAMCF010000486.1, read on the forward strand.
TCCGATACCGCTATTTCCTTCGCCTTCCTTACTCTATGCGGACAATACGGTACAGTTTTCTGTTCCGTCTTCTCCCTTCCTTCGGCAGATATTTGAAACGTGTGCTCTGGTCAGTTCCACACGAGACTTTGGGTGCTTTGGTTCGTTTTCCTGACGAGTTTCCCCTTTGGCATTTTTTTGTAGTTTCCTTTAGCATCCTTGGAAGTATCCTTAGAGGTGTCCTGTAGTATCCTTGGATAGTCCTTGGAGATATCTTGTAGTATCCTTGGATAGTCCTCGGAGGTATATTGTAGTATCCTTGGATAGTCCTTGGAGGTATCTTGTAGTATCCTTGGATAGTCCTTGGAGGTATCTTGTAGTATCCTTGGATAGTCCTTGGAGGTCTCTTGTAGTATCCTTGGATAGTCCTTGGAGGTATCTTGTAGTATCCTTGGATAGTCCTTGGAGGTATCTTGTAGTATCCTTGGATAGTCCTTGGAGGTCTCTTGTAGTATCCTTGGATAGTCCTTGGAGGTATCTTGTAGTATCCTTGGATAGTCCTTGGAGGTCTCTTGTAGTATCCTTGGATAACTTTCAATGCTGTTGCTCGTTTGTTGTTTCTGCCTGTTGCGGTGGCTCGCTTGTTTCTTGTTTTTCTTGTTGTTTAAGCTCGCCCACATGTATGGTCCGCTCTTTCTTTGTGTTCACATGGGTTACCTTGCATATTACAGGTGAAACGAAATCCACGACCTGGTATGGCCCGTCGTACCTGGGAGCCAACTTTGCTGCGAATCCTTCTGCCGCTTTCGATAAATGGTGTTCTTTGGCCCACACGACGTCGCCCACCGCTGGTGTCCATTGCCTTCTCCTTAGATTATAGTGCCTGGCTTGATCCTGGGAGGCTCTTTCCAGATTTCGCCTCACGATCTCGAAAATCTCTCTGAGTTTGTTGGCGTTTTCGTCCGGGGTTTCGGTAGCTCGTCCGGTCCCCAAGTTTTCTCGATCATATAGGGCGCTCGGTAGTCTGGGCTCTCTGCCTTGCGTAAGAAATGCCGGGGTGTAGCCAGTGGATTCCGAAACGCTGGTGTTTACTGCAAGCATGATTTCCGGCCATTTCTCGTCCCAATTTCTCTGGTCCTGCCCTGCGAACTGCGCGATCATCGTTTTTACAGTCCTATTCGCTCGCTCGGTCGGGTTCTCTTGCGGGGTGTATGGAGCTGTGAACTGTTGTTTGATACCCATATCGGCTAGGAAGCCCTTGAAGATTCGGCTAGCAAATTGTACTCCGTTGTCCGTTATGACCACCTTCGGGACCCCATACCTTGCGATTATCCGTTCTCTGAAAGCTTTCTTTAGTGATTCGGCCGTCGCGCAGTGGTACTAACTCAGTCCACTTGGAGAACCGGTCTATCAGTACCAGCAGCATTTGGTTGCCGTGCTTTGAACGCGGCAGGGGTCCGACGAAGTCTGCACATACCGTTGCCCATGGTTCCTCTGGCACCTGCGTTAACATTTTGCCAGCCGCTTGCATTTGATTCGGCTTGAATCTCATGCATATCTCGCATTTTCTCACATGGGCTCGGGCATCTCTGTGCATACCTGGCCAGTAATATCGTGCTGCCAGACGTGCAATCGTCCTTCGGCTTCCGACGTGGCCCGCTGAAGGTGAGTCGTGGTTCTCTTTTAGCACCGTTTCCCTTAGAGTTTTAGGGACGCACATCTTCCACGTTGCGACATCCTCGCTGCCTGCTCTGTGTGGTATGTTCCTGTATAGGGTGTCGCCTTCCATCACGTAGTCCGGGTACTTTAGCGGTTGGGTCCTAATCTTCTCGCGCATTCCTTGAGTCCAGCTGCATGCTGCAGATGCTTCGGCCGCCGATGTCTCCTTGATCCCTCGAAGCGTTTCTGGTAGTGGCTGTCTTGACAGAGCATCCGCCACCACGTTGAGCTGTCCTTTCCGATACGATATCTCGAAGTCGTACTGCTGTAATTCGAGGGCCCATCTGGCGATCCTTCCTGAAGGGCTCTCAATGCTGTTTAGCCACTTCAGGGCCATATGGTCGGTTACTACCTTAAAGTGGTAACCTTCCAGATATGGCTTTAGCTTCCGGATCGCCCAGACGATTGCCAAGCATTCTTTCTCGGTCGTCGAGTAATTCTTCTCAGTGCCGTTGAGCGTTCGGCTTGAGTAAGAGATTACCTTTTCGCCTTTCTCCGTTTCCTGGGTCAGTATTGCTCCGATGCCGTAGTCGCTCGCGTCCGTTTGCAGGGTGAATGGTTTGTCGAAGTCCGGGCATGCCAGTACGGGATCTGCAACGAGTCTTGCTTTGACCTCTTCGAATGCCATCTGATGTTCTGGTGTCCACACCCACTTGTTGCCCTTGCGTAGCAAATCGTTGAGTGGTTTGACTATTTTCGCGAAATCAGGTACGAATCGGCGGTACCACGAAGCTACGCCCAGGTACTGTCGGAGTTCTCTTACTGTGGACGGTGGTTCTAGTTCGGCGATGGCTGCTACCTTTTCCGGGTCCGTGCCTATTCCTTCGCTGGTCACTCGATGGCCTAGATACAACAGTTCCTTCTTGAAGAATTGACATTTGTCTGGATTTAGCCTCAGATTTGCTTCTTTTAGCCGCCGGAACACTTCCCTCAGGTTCGCTTTGTGTTCTTCTAGCGTGCGTCCGATCACTATTATGTCGTCCTGGTAGGCGAAAGCGTGGGGTGACATTTCCGGACCAATTACTTGGTCCAAAACTCGTTGAAAAGTCGCGGATGCCGAATGGAGACCGAAAGGCATAACCCTCCACTGGAACAAACCTTTTCCGGGCACCGTGAAAGCCGTGTATTGCCTGCTGCTTTCCTCCAGCGGGATTTGCCAATACCCATCCTTCAGGTCCAAACTGCTGATGTACCTCGCTTCTCGCAGTTGGTCGAGGATATAATTTATGCGCGGCATTGGGTAGGCATCCTTTATCGACTTTGCGTTGATCTGCCTGAAATCGACACAGAGTCTCCATTTGCCTGTCTTCTTCTTTACCATCACGATGGGGGAGCTGTATGGGCTCTTCGAGTGCTCTATATACCCCATTCCGAGAAGCTCATCCACCTTCGCATTGATCTCCCCTTGAACTTTTGGGTTCTTGGGGTAGTATCGTTGCTTGATCGGCTTGTCGTCTTTCATCGTAATCCGATGCTCTGCCATGTTCGACGTTCCCGTCATGGTGTTGAAGTCGGCTAGCTGTGCCTCTAGGAATTCCGCTGTGTCGTTATCCTCGCTTGTGTGTTGAACGACTGCCACCGATAGCTTTTCCTCGAGCCACCCATTGTGTCGGTTCCTGGCCGGTATTGTGATCTCGTGCCGGCGCACTTTATTTCGGTTCCGACTTGCGTGAGGAAATTCCATCCTAACACCAACGAATCCACTACCCCTGGTAGTATCAGCAGGCTCATGGTCAATCGCTTGTTTCCGAATGCGATTTCTACCTCCAGCTGTGCACTGATTCCGCCGCATCTCCCGTCTGCCAACCTAACTTGCCGCCTTGTCCTTGTGATCTTTCCAAGGGCAGCCAGATTGTCCGCAAGTTCCTCGCTTATGAAGCTCGCTGTTGCCCCGGTGTCGATTGTGGCTTTATACGTGCCTCCACCAATCATTACCGCTGCGGACAACTGCTGCTCCTCCTCGATCAGCTTGCCAGTTAGTTTGGAGAGGAAGCATTTTGCGATCCCCGCCCGCCTCTCTGCGGTTGAGATCGCTGCCCATTTCCCGTTCTTTGGCAGCACTCTACGCTCCTGATACCCACTTTGCCGCACACCCAGCAGAACAACAAGCGGTGGTTTCGACAGCCGCGTTCCCAGTGCCCGTGGCCGCCGCACTTTCGGCAGGCCTCTTGGGGGTCTGTGATGTGAGTACTCTCCCGTGACCTCTGCGTGGTGATTGGTGGCCTCCACACGGGGTTTGGTTGCTGCCTCTGTTGGTGTTGTAATGGTGCGTATTGCTGGTGTTCATATGGTGGGTTGGTTGCTTGCTGCCGGTGGTTTTGTAGGGGCGGGGTCCATTGACCGTTTCCGCGAGGTTCTTGGTCGCCAGTGTCCTCGCACCGTCTGCACGTGATCTGCGCCTGAGCTGCTGGTTTTGCCCTAGCGAATTTGTTCTCCTGGGCAAACATCTCCCGTTCCTTCTCCAGTTCCTCAAACTCGTCGGCTAGGTCCATGAGTGTATCCAGGTCCGCCACTGTGTATGCTCTGAGAACGATCTTTAGACTCGGTGTGCAGTTCTGCCGGATGATGTTGAGGGACTCTGTCGACGAATAATTAAGTGGCCTCATCATTGCCTGTATGTCTATCATGTAGTCCTTGAACGCCTCCCCGTAGCCTTGCTTCCTCTGCTTGACTTTGTCCGAAAGTGTGGAAAAAAAATCTCTCGGCAGGAAGTATGTGTTGAAACTTTGGATGAATTCCGCCCAGGTTTGCCACTGTTTGTTGTTGGAGATGAACCATTTCAGTGCCCTCCCTTTAAGCAATTCTGGCATGGCGCGGGGAATCATATCCAAATCCAGGCCGTATGTGTTTGCGGACCACTTTACTTGTTCCAGAAACTCGAACGGCTTCTCTATGCCGTCAAACTTAAACGACCATTCGCGGACTTGTTTCGCAACCTTCGCATAATCTGGCTGGCTGGGTGTCGGAGTCGGAGTCAGTACCGGTGCTCCCGTTTTTTGTGCGACCTCTGTATTTTTCTTCTGCGGACTTGGCTCTCTCTTCTGTGCCTCCTGTTGCATGTTGTCGATGCTCAGGCTTGCCAATAGGTCTTCCCCTTCGGCCGGAGTCAATGTGATGCTTGGGGCTGTTTTCTCGGTGTATGCTGCCTCCAGCTCGATCCAGATCCCGGCAAGTTTTGGGTCGTTCTCCGTCTCAGAATAGTATTCTGACAATGCCTTCCTTTTGTCGTCTGTTCTTCCTTCTAGAGCGATGTGTAGCCTCTCTGCGACGTACGCAAAATCCTCTGTCTTGAGGCGGTAAATCCACTTCTTCCCCATTCTGCGTTATGTTGCTTTCACTGCTGGGACAATCACGTTTTGGGCGCCAGATGTAACGAACTGATTCTTTAGGTCTGCTCGCTACGAGATCCGTGCGGCTAGCTCAGTAAGGTTGTGTGTTCGTCCCACCAAATTTATATAAACGTGACCGCCCAGTAGATCAGTGAGAAAGCACAGAATTCACGGGTTCTTAGTGGGTTTATTTCGGGTGTAACAGTACAGTGATCTCGATATGGCCGTTCGTGGCCGTCGACGACTCCTGGTCGCCTTGATGACTCGGTGCTCTCCTCGTTGACTGAGGGCTCCGGTTCTGTAGCTCCCTCGACGATCTCTGAAGCTCCCTGAAGATCCTTGAAGCTCCCTGAAGATCCTTGAAGCTCCCTGAAGATGCTCGGCGCTGCTCGTCTCTGCTGCGTAGAATCGACCACTACTCGTAGCGCCTTGAACTCGCCAGGAGATCAGCTGCGCGGGTTTAGGGAAGCGTCACCGTTCCCAGACTAGGGTGAACAGAGGCCGCGATCTCCAGGAATGTCTCCTTTTGATGCACCACCGCCTGTCCCTTGCTCTGTCCCGGATGGTCCCACTAGTGTTCCACTCAGATCGCGCTGGCAGTCCAAGTTACGCAGGGATACTGCCGAGCGCTCCACTTCGCTTCTACGCCTAGTGCAAGCGAACGTTCCGCCCTAGCTTCACCCTTTGGCTTACCGTCCCTGACGTTTCCTCGTAGCTCGATCTGTCGTGGTGGGTGGCTGCTTGGCTTGACGTAGCGTGGCTTCTGGTACTCGGGGTCTTGGTCGTACGCCGATCCGGGACTACACGACTCAACCGTAGGCCTCTCCTGGAGTTTTCCACTCGAGACCACAGACGATTGACCGATCTCCCTTCTGGCTCGCTTCACTCTGGGTTCACACACGCCGCTCCGGGACTACACGACTCAAACCGTAGGGCTCTCCTGGAGTTCTCCACTCGAGACCGAAGACGACTGACCGATCTCCCTTCTGGCCGATAGGTTTCTTCCCAAGCTCACGATTTACTGTCGCAGGCTTTCACCGCTCAACCTCTGTTCGACGCTCCAGGCTAGATGCGAGGATTAAGTTGAGACAGGAATGCAACGGATCGCCTTGACCTAGCCGTGTGACACCCTCTGGACCTCAGCTACCTGTGTCACAATTCGGAGATTCCTGGTGATCCAATCCCGAACGTCTCGACGTAGCGATCTTGCTCCTTGTAGGCTCCCACGGCGCTGCTTCCGGCGATTCGACTTGTTGTTGTTCACTTGTAGTTCACTGTACTGGCTGACTTGCTCCCTTTGAATTATCTGGACTGATCTTGATAGACTGACTCTTCGTGATCGACTGATCCTGCTGCCAGCGCCCGGCGGCCTTATATAGGGCCTCCGGGTACCGTTATGTCTCTCTTGCGTTCTGCCCGCGGCATCTCTCCACTCCGGGTCCAAAGTCCGCAGTCCCTGTTTGACCCACTTGTCCTTCACGCACAGCCTTAAATTGTTGTTCTGCATGCTGCTGCCGTCCCGCTGATTCTGTTGTTGCATGCGGCCTGTGTGCCGCTCCGTTGCTGAGATGTGGCACTTGTCCTCCTGGTCCAAAGTCCACGGCAGAGTCCAAAGTCCGGTGCAGTTCCGTTATTTCCTTTTGCACACACGGTACTCTGGCTCTGCTCGCGAAGTCTCCACTCTCTCATTCTCCGCCATGACTCTCCAAACTCTCTTGTCAGAGTTCTCTCTCTCTACCTCGAAGTCTCCAAACTCTCTCTCTCCGCTGCTTGATCTCCAAACTCTCACTTAGTGAGTTTCTCTCCATTCTCTCTTCGCCGCGCCGCTACTACGGTAATTCGCCGTAACTGGTAAGCGGCCGGCCATCCGCAATTATTGCTGCATTTATTTGTGGGGAGTTATTCAACTCCTCACAGAGTTTAACCGTCAACACAGATTTAAATCAAAGTGGACAAACAGCATCCAGACATTCAGTCGGAAGAAGCAATCCAAATATTAATGAGGCTTTGGAAAACGAAGATCAGGAAAACACAATGGAAAGTGTAGAAAGTCCATCCGAATCTTTGAAAGCAATGCAAGAGGCTTTGACCAAAGCCATGACTGAGGCATCATTACGACAAGCTGAGATTTTGTCGCAGACCTTGCAAGCGCAATTTCAGAATCTTATGTCCGCATTGTCGCCTAAAGATAGCCAGAAAGGGTACTCAAGTTTTCAAAATCAGGAACGTTTTGTACCTAGTGGTCCCAACACACTTCAATGTGATAAGAAATCTGTTAAACCGAGTGGTTCTAATGCACTTGACAGTCGTCTGCTTAACCAATCTAGGTCTTCCTTCTCAGGCACAGATCTGCGACCTGAGCGCGTCAGTCAAATTATAGGAAATTGGAAGCTTAAGTTTACAGGAAGGTCAGGCATGAGCGTAGAAAGCTTTCTATATCGCATTGAAGCCCTATTCAATCAAACCTTAGATGGAAATTTTGAGTTATTGACGGGGCAAATAAGTACTGTGTTTGAAGGTACTGCAAATGAGTGGTATTGCCGGTATCACAAAAGCGTGGAAAAAGTAGAGTGGTCGCCTTTATGCCAAGCATTGCGTGTACAATTTAGGGAGGATCAAACGGATCTTAGCATTCGAGGGTCTATAGATCGTCGCAAGCAAAGAGTTGGAGAATCGTTTGACGAATTTTACGAGTCCATCCTTAGATTGTCTGATAAGCTAACTGTTCCATTGACCGATTCAGCCATGCTAGAGTCCGTCCGTTCAAACTTACTTCCAGAAATACAGCACGAGTTACTGTATCAACAAATATTCAGCACTGCGCAACTTCGTCACGTAGTTCGTACTCGCGAGTCGTTTATGCAGTCAGTGTCAAAACAAGATGTTTTTAAACCACGACCAGCTCCTCGTCGACATGTTCACGAAGTTCAAATTGAAACACAATCTGAGGAATCCGAAAGTGATGAACCAGAAATTTCGGCAATGAATGTGACGTGCTGGAACTGTGGCAAAGGTGGACATTCGCATAAACAATGTCTAGAAGAAAGTCGTCTCTTTTGCTGGGGCTGTGGCCTAGTAAACGTCTACAAAACGGCGTGTCCAAAATGTAGTCAATCAAAAAACTACTCAGCCCGTGCACCACAGAAAGGTGCACGCAGACAAGTGGCGTCGAAAGCGACGAATACAGATTAAAGTCCACAATTATATCTTCATCAAATATCCCAGACTTTTCACATATCCCTGACATTCCTTTACACAAACGTTCATTCAGGGTAACACCTATCATTAGTCGCCCAAATAAAAGAAAAAGTCGGTCAAAGTTACGAATCAAAGAATTCTATCTAATTAGAAACAAACGCAATTGCTTTCGATTATAAACTTTATTTGATTTTGCTCATAGACGCTGGTACGTCTTCTTCTTCCTGTCGTCAGATTCGTACTGACATTCGCATTATTAATAAAACCAAAGTGGCAACGCTGATAAGGTATACATAAAAAAGAGTAGTTTAAATTGTAGCCGGGAAAATTCAAATTTAGACGGTTGTTCCTCAACATACCGCCCGGCCCTGAAACTCCGTTTCAGAACTCGGTAACGGAGCAATTTTGGTAATCGGACGTGTTATTTCGGCAGCTGATGTTTTCAATTTAACTGAGCGTACCAAGCCATCCGCCCCGGGATATGTGTCTATAATTCGTCCCAAAATCCAGGCGGCTGGGGGTGTGTTTGAGTCTTTTACTAAAACCACGTGTCCGCATTCCAGATTTGGGAGTCGTGTGGTCCATTTTGGGCGTTGTTGTAAGGTTGTCAAATACTCCTGGTGCCAACGCTTCCAAAACCCTTGAAGAAGTGACTGAGAATGTTGCCAGTAACTCAATCGATTGGTTGGCACTGTTTCAAGGTCTCCTTCCGGTACTAAGGTGTACGGACGACCAATAAGCAGGTGCGCAGGAGATAAATACCCAAGATCGGTGTCGGATGTTAAATACAGTGGACGCGAATTGACCACGGCCTCAACTTGTGCTAATAAAGTATGCATTTGCTCGAAAGTGAGAGTGGCGTTGCCTAGTACTCTGTGAAGATGCATCTTAACCGATCGCACTGCGGACTCCCATTTGCCACCCCAATGTGGAGCATGTGGCGGTATAAAGTTCCACTTTATGCCTTCTGATCCAAGTGCTTGTTCAATGGTATCGTTATGCAGCTGTGATCGAAGAAGTTGTTCCATTTCATTTAGCTGACGCTTAGCACCAACAAAGTTTCGCCCGTTATCGCTAAACATTTCTGTGCATTTTCCGCGACGGGAAATGAAACGGCGTAGGGCTGCCAAGAAGGTTTCCGTACTAAGGTCAGTTGCCAATTCCAGATGAAGTGCTGAGGTAACCATACAAACGAAAAGGCATATGTAGCCCTTCTCCTTGCGGGGATTGCGACCTTTGTGTACTTTAAGGATCATAGGTCCCGCATAGTCGCATCCCGTGTTTTGAAACGGGTATGCTTGACGAACTCTGGTAGTGGGAAGGTCCGCCATAAACTGATGAGCAGTATGTTGACGTTGCTTAAAACAATTCAGACAGTTATGTGTAACCTTTCGAATCAGGTTTCGTGCACCTAAAATCCAAAAGTTTTGACGAATTATGGCAAAGAGTGCCGATACGCCAGGATGCAGGTGTAACCTGTGCTCATTCTCTACAATGAGGTATGTGATCCGATGCGTTTTGGGCATAATGACCGGATGCTTGGCAGAAAAGGTCAATTCCGAGTTGCTTAATCGTCCACCCACACGTAGAAGTCCGTTGTTGTCCAAAATCGGGGAAAGTGTGCGCAGTTTGGAATCCTTTCTTAGAGGGCGTCCATTCTTTAACCGCTCACGGTCATCTTCAAATGCTGCCTGAACATGTTGAACACAGTAGGTACGTGCTTCAAATATTTCTTGAAAGCACAAAGAAATCGAACTCGGTGTATGTTGGGATCCTCGACGACGAATAAACCGCAGTACATAGGCGATGATGCGAACCAGTCTCAGCCAGGATGAGGTGCGATCAGCCAGTTCGTCTATTACGGATTTTACAGGAAGAGTGTTACCCATGGTTATCAGTGCGATGGTTTTAACCTCTTCATTGACTCGATCATCTGCAACGGAACTAGAAATTTGTGAGTATGGTTGAGTTACCAGATTTAGGTCTTCGTCGTGCAGCCATTCTGGACCCTTCCACCAAAGGTCAAACTTGAGAAGTTCTGAAGCCATCATACCCCTGGAAGCGCAATCGGCAGGGTTTTGCTTCGTGTTGACGTGGTGCCAAGCATGCCGGGGTATAATTTCCAAAATCTCTGCAGTGCGATTGGCGACGAATGTTTTCAATTTGGACGGAATGAGCGACAGCCAAGCCAGGACGATCGTAGAATCGGACCATGCGTGAACGGTGATTGGGATATGCTTTAATGCAGCCATGATAGATGCAACTAGTCGACTCAAAAGCAACGCCCCACAAAGCTCCAATCGAGGCAATGACTGCTGTTTAAGTGGTGCCACGCGTGTTTTTGCAGCGAGAAGGCACACCTCGAAGCTGCCGTCCGGAAGTTTGACTCGGCTGTATACAACTGCGGAGTAGGCCTTTATCGATGCATCTGAGAATGCATGCAACTCAATTGGTCCAGAAGTGTAGCCCAGATGCCTCTTTACCTGCAAATCGGATAATTTGGTAATATCTTTTCGATATTTCTGCCACAGTTCCGTCAAATTATCGGGCAATGGTGAGTCCCAGCTCAGGTCAAGCAGCCATAACTCTTGGAACAATATTTTAAATTGAACAACTACCGGCGCTAGTAACCCGAGCGGATCGAAAATCCGAGAGACATCGGACAATACCTGGCGTTTCGTACATTCTGCGGTTTCGATCAGACTGACGTTGTATACCAATATGTCAGGATCTGGTTTCCAATGAATACCAAGCACCTTCGTTGTTTCATCTTTCGACATGCTTATAACATCTGGGTTTAGACTCGTCTTAGAGCCACCAATCAATTCGCTGTTAGATTCCCATTTTCCCAGATCAAGTTGTGCGTGTTCAAATAGTCTTACGAGTTCATCCTTTCGTCGTATCAGCTCAACTTCCGTGCTTGCCCCTGTTAAAACATCATCCACGTAAAAATCCTCAAGAACAATTCTTGCAGCATCAGGATAATCTTGCTTGTAGTCGTTTGCCAGTTGCTCAAGTACTCTTACAGCCAGAAATGGAGCGCAGGCCGTGCCATATGTTACAGTACACAACTGATAATGGGCTAATTCTTCTTTAGGATCCTCTCTCCATAAAATTCTTTGGTAGTTTCGGTGTTTAGTGGAAACCCATACCTGACGAAACATTTTAACAATGTCCGCGGAAAACACATATGGATAAATGCGAAATCGAAGGCAAACAGCAAACAGGTCTCGCTGAATACTCGGTCCCACATGCAGCGCATCGTTTAGCGACTTGCCATGTCGGTCTTTGTAAGACCCATCGAACACCACTCGTAGTTTTACACCAGAAACCGGGTGGTGAGGCATATAAAATGTACGCCTATCTGAAGAATGTATTTCTTGCGGTTCGAGCTTTCGCATGTGCCCCAGAACTTCGTAGTCGTGCATAAATTTAACGTACTGTGCTTTCAGGTTCGTGTCTCTTTGCAGGCGTCTTTCTAGAGAGTTAAATCGCGCTATTGCTCCTTGAAGTGTGTCTGCAAATTCTGTAAGTTGATCTTTAAATGGTAACTCTACACAGTATCTTCCATGATCATCTCGCGAGTGAGTTTCACAAAAATGCGCCTCAACTTTAAAGTTCTCTGGGTCTGGTGGAATGTTTGCAGATACATTCTCGAGCTCCCAAAACCTTTGGAGGGAAGCGTCAATGTCGAATGTTGAAAGTAGCGATGTAGCAGCTACTGGACTTGAAAGCATTGTTGATGTAATTACCCATCCAAAGATTGTTGATACAGCGATTATGTTGCCATGATTGTCAAATTTCTTTTGTCCAGAAAAAGCAGTCCATACATAATTACTTCCGAGCAGAATATCGACCTCTGATTTGGTGTTGAACATTGAATCTGCTAACGGAAGATCATCGAAGATCTTCAATGCTGCTGCGTCGATATTGTTCCTTGGCAGCGATGATGTGATTTTGACTAAAACGTGTGCAGTTACAATCAACTCATCCTGTGACACTCTTGATTTAAGGTTAAGAATGCTTAAGCCCCTTGTCGTTTCCGCCTTAACTGATGATATTCCAGATACGAGTATTCGGGACGGTGATCGCATAATTCCAAGTTCCTTGATGCACCTTTCCGATATGTAGGATAGTTCGGACCCAGTGTCTAAAAGCACCCGACACACTGTATAAGTACCGCTTGCATTAAGTACATGAACCAACGCAGTAGGGAGCGTTCCTCTTATTTGAGATGGTGGACGGCTATCAAGTCGTTCAGCAGGTGCTAGTGCAATGTGGCTCATTGAAACCAGCGAAACATTCTGGTCCTGTTCATCCTGTACCGTCATTGATACGCTTGGCTGGGTTTCAACAGGCTGACTAGAGGAGACTTGCAAATGAATCAGAGAATGATGTTTGCCATGGCAGTGTCTGCAGCGATATTTTGATTCACATCTGGCAAATACATGATCTGGCTTTAAACAATTAAAGCATAGTCGCTTCTCTTTGACAAAGGCATGGCGCTGTTCGACGGAAAGTCCAAGGAAGTGTCCGCAATCGTACAGTGAATGATCATCTGATCTGCATTGAACACATTTAAAACTCTGTCCAGCTGATACAAATGATCGTGCAGCTCCTCTTGTGTTTTGTCCATACGAGGCTGTGGTTGGCTCATGATGGCTAAGCTCGAACTCCTCACATCGAGCGTCCAGAAATCCAAAAAGGTCTTCAATTCTTGGAGAAGTCACATCTCGACTGAAGTCCACCCACTTGCGTCTCGACTCCGAATCGATTTTGGCCAAAAGCAGGTGTATTACCCAACAGTCTCGTCCAGTTTGACCTACTGCATCTAATCCACGCACAATTTCATTCGCACCATCAGAAATCTTTCTCAAAATGCCCACGTTTGTAGACTTGGCTATGGGCAGATTTATAAAAGATTCTAAAAGTGAATTAACAACATGACGGGGCCGATCGTAGCGCTCTATCAAGCGTGCCCATGCTGTGTCATATGCTGCCTCCGTGATAGGCAAATGACTAATCAATCTAAGCGCATCTCCCTCCAGAAACGACTTCAGATATTGGAATTTTTGTCCTTTTTTTAAATATTCCTTTAAGTGGATTGCGTGCTCGTACAGATCCTTAAACGCTGGCCATCCCTTATAATCGCCACCGAAGGGTTTGATCTGTAGTTTGGGTAACTGCACATCTCTGCCTGGCGCCACTGCTCCAGTACTCGTTGGAAAGCGTTCATAAAACTCCCTCTGCAGTTGGAGTTGTTGTTGTAATGCCTGTGAAATTGCGTCGTTACCAATTTCATCACGTTCTGCAATTTTTACCGTTGGTGTTGCACCAGCCTGCTCTTTTATCTGTGTGTATAGCAGCTGGGCTCGCACAAATTTGCTTTCATACATGTTATAGTCACTCATGGGATCAACGTAACCTTCAGATTCCCTAAAGTCGAACATGTCATCCGTGGATCGGTCGAACTCTGCCCAAACGGCTTGGAGTCTCGCCATCATAATGTCAGCAACATTCGCGTTGCACTCCGCCGTGGGATTCTCGGCAAACGAAAGCAGTCGTGTCAGACTACTCTTTTGTTTGCTCCTTATTAACTTCAGTTTTTCCATTTCGAACTTTCACACGTTGAGTAAACCGATCAGCGACAGATCCGGCTCGAAGGACCATTTATAATTAGAAACAAACGCAATTGCTTTCGATTATAAACTTTATTTGATTTTGCTCATAGACGCTGGTACGTCTTCTTCTTCCTGTCGTCAGATTCGTACTGACATTCGCATTATTAATAAAACCAAAGTGGCAACGCTGATAAGGTATACATAAAAAAGAGTAGTTTAAATTGTAGCCGGGAAAATTCAAATTTAGACGGTTGTTCCTCAACACTATCATAAATGTAGGCTGGAAAACCAGGCGTTGATATCAGCTATTGTCGCGCCTGATCAGCGTCCATATGCCAAGGTACTTCTTTTGGGTAGAACTGTGTCCGGTCTAATGGACACAGGTGCGTCCGTTAGCTGCATTGGTGGAAACCTAGCAGCAGACTTGATCCGTGATCGAGTGCCTTTTAAAAATTTTTCTTCCTCCGTTCGAACTGCAGATGGTAATCAGCAAAATATCGTCGGAAAAGTAATCACAAATGTTCAGTTTGATGGACAAACAAAGCTTATAACATTTTATATTATTCCATCATTAATACAGTCATTGTATCTGGGCATTGATTTTTGGACGAAGTTCGAGCTACTGCCATCTAATCTAGTTCCAGCTAATAATGCTACCAATATTGAAGAGTTAGACAGTAGCGATCTTAGAGCTCTTTCAGATACCCAGGAGAGGGTATTAAAAGAAGTAATCCGTATGTTCCCTTCCTTCACTGAAAAAGGACTAGGTAAAACCCATCTTCTGTCTCATAAAATCGATGTTGGCAATGCCACACCCATAAAGCAACGTCACTTGCGTCACTATGCCGTGTCTCCAGCTATTGAAAAGTTATTGTTTGATGAGTTGGATCGCATGCTTTCACTAGGTGTCATTGAAGAATCGGAAAGTTCCTGGCCTTCTCCGGTTGTGCTCGTCCGCAAAACTGGCAAGGTGAGGCTATGCATAGATTGTCGAAAAGTGAACGAGGTGACCAAAAAGGATGCCTATCCGATGCCTCTCATCGATAGTATTCTTAGCCGACTACCGAAAGCCGAGTTCATAACGAGTCTCGACTTAAAAGACGCATACTGGCAAATACCATTGGATCCCTGTTCCCGCGACAAGACGGCCTTTACCGTGCCTGGCCGGTCGCTGTATCAATTTACAGTAATGCCTTTTGGTCTGACCAATGCACCTGCGACGATGTCCAAGTTAATGGACCGAGTTATTCCGATCTCATTGAAGAACGAAGTCTTTGTCTATTTAGATGACCTTTTAATAGTTTCTGAGACGTTTGAAAGACATGTGGAAGTATTAAAGGATATTTCGTTTGCGCTGTCTAAAGCCGGTTTAACTATAAATGTGGGAAAAAGTAATTTCTGTGTAAAAGAAGTTAGTTATTTGGGTCATGTAGTAGGTAACGGAAAAATAGCTATGGATGCAGATAAAATCACTGCCATTGTTAATTATCCAGCACCTCGTTCTGTTAAACAGCTACGTCGATTCCTGGGAATGACGGGATGGTATCAAAAATTCATCCGTAACTTTGCTTCTATCGCCACTCCGTTAACAGATGCTCTTCGTCAAAATCGTAAGTTCGAATGGACTCAAGAAGCTGAGGATGCCTTCCAGTTACTTAAAAACGAAATGTGCAAGGCTCCAGTACTTCACACTCCCAATTTCAATGAGCCTTTTTACCTGCATTGTGATGCAAGTCACACCGGAGTTGGGGGAGTACTAATGCAAATTGATCCTGAAGGTAATGAGGTTTCTGTAGCGTACATGTCCCGCAAGCTTAATCGGTGCCAAAGAAATTACTCTGTTACCGAGAAAGAGTGCCTGGCAGCGGTGTTGAGTATTAAGAAATTTCGTGCTTATGTCGAAGGTCATGCTTTCACCGTGATAACTGACCATGCGTCATTAAAATGGCTTATGTCACAATCTGACCTTAGTAGTCGACTAGCTAGATGGGCCTTAAAATTACAGGGTTACCAGTTTACTATTCAGCATCGTAAGGGTAGTAAGAATATCGTTCCAGATGCCTTATCCCGAACGCATACAGATGATTTATCAGAACTAGACAGTACCAAGTTTATCGATATTCAGTCTTCACATTTCCAATCTGAGGCATACAGAGTCCTGCAGGATAAAATTAAGGAAAATTCCGATCGTATTCCTGATGTCAAAGTCATCGATGGCTACATATATCGTCGAACAGAGCATGCTTCTGGTGACCGGATAGCCGATGACCTTGTTTGGAAACTGTGGCTTCCCCTGGAATTAGTGCCCGTAGCTTTGCGAATTGCTCATGATGACCCATTATCGTCACACTGTGGCATAAACAAAACTTTAGAACGACTTCGCCGTTTTTACTATTGGCCTAACTTAGTAAAGGACGTAAGAGATTATATAAATCGCTGTGAAATTTGTAAGTGCACAAAAAGTTCTAACAAACCGTTAAGACCGCCTTTACAGAAATCAGAGGAAAGTGATCGGTTCTTTCAGACACTATATGTTGACTTTTTGGGCCCCTACCCGCGGTCAAAATCTGGCAACATAGGAATCTTTATAGTTTTAGATAATTGCACAAAATTTCCTTTTCTAAAAGCTGTAAAAAAATTCACAGTTTATGCTATTTTGCCATTTTTGGAACAGGACCTTTTTCATTGCTTCGGTGTACCGGAAAAGTTGATTTCCGATAACGGAGTTCAATTTAGATCCCATGCGTTTAATAATCTCTTGCAAAGCTATGGAATATCTCACGCCTATACTGCCGCCTATTCCCCACAAGGAAATTCCTCTGAACGTGTGAACAGGTCGGTTATCTCAGGTATTAAGGCGTATATTCATCCAAACCAAACCAATTGGGATGAACAGTTAAGTAAAATTTGTTGTTCCTTGCGATCTAGTCTACACACTGCCTTAAATTCTACCCCATACCGATTACTTTTTGGTCAGCATATGATAACGGATGGTTCGTCGTACAAGTTGTTAAGAAATTTAAATCTTCTGGAGGATCGTACCATTCAACTTAGTAAAGACGACTCTTTGGATCTTATGCGAGCAAAAGCTAAACAGGGCATTCAAACCCAACACGATCGAAACGAAAAATCTTATAATTTAAGGAGTCGTGAGGTGTGCTTTAAAGTAGGTCAGGAGGTGTTCCGCCGAAACTTTCAACAGAGCAACTTCGTCAAAGGATTTAACGCTAAATTAGCCCCTACATTCGTTAAATCACGGATTAGGCGAGTGTTGGGAAACACTTATTACGAGTTGGAAGATCTTCAGGGTAATATTATTGGCAAATACCACGCCAAAGATATCAAACAATAGATCTTTCGTGACAGCGTGTATCCCACTTGTCTTCAAGGCCAAGTGTGATTTTGGCCGGGAGGTTTTGTAGTGGCGCTTGTCACTCCAGTTTCCTAAAAGTAGGCAAAATAAATCTGCCCAAGAATGTGTTATAAATATCCCTATCTTATCTTATATCGTGACTCACCGATGTGGCCACCCTTCACTATCGACTGCGCCACCTAGTGTGCAGCGTTTGCACTAATGCAGATCTACAGTCATACTTAATTCTATACCATCGCTAAGGGGTACGTCCGTAAGGCCAAGCTTAACCACGTTCTCTTTTCTTCCGGATTGTCAAACTATACAGACGTGTTTAAGTGCAGCTCAAAGTATTAGTAAAACAACCCAGCGAGGTTAAGTTATTCAAAGTGCCTTAAAATACCCATCCGCCAGCCATCCATACGAAGAAAGGAGAAATATCATTCCAGTAGTCGTGCCAGGCCTTTTTGGGTAATTATTTTTACAAAAAAAGGGCATTTTCAATAGTTTCCCTAATTTTTCGTTTTTGTTCACGTAGATCTGGCACCCGGTATAATGCTGCCAAAGCCAACATCACCCATCCTTGTTTAATTGAGCAAAAACTCAATAAAAAGGCCCACCCAAGTCATCAGTTGATCTTAAAAGATCAACCGCCGCTGTAGCCAGCTTGCTCAGCCCATCATACATCGACAAAACAACCTGTAGCAGCCAAAAAGCGAGCCTCATCCCCCTCATACAGTGCCCGAAAAAGTGGAAACAAATCACGCGAAAACCGCAGTAAAATCGGTGCCCACGACAGTGGATGCAGTGAGCGAAAAAACGTGTCGGCATCGCCGGAAACCCTTCGAGTGGAAAAAGCACCACGCGGTTTCAACATAACTTTATTTTTTTCCGTGCACAAAGAAAAACCACGTGAATCTCAGCCCCCCCTCTACAGTGCGAGAAATCTGTCCCCGGATTTTCCTTTATATTATTTTGTTCCTGATTTATTTTAAGTTTATTATTGTTCCTTCATTTTTATTTTTCTTTATTTTCAAATTTATTATTTTGTATTTTTGTTAATTTTCAAATTTATTATTTTGTATTTTTGTTAATTTTCAATTTTTTATTTTTGCTTATTTTCTTTCTTATTATTATTTTTATTATTTTGCGTTTTCTTTTTAGTTCTTGTTATTCTTTCATTTATTATTTTATAATTTTTTTCTCTGAATCCAATATTCAAGTGAAAGATGGTGGATGCAAAGCCAAATTTTTTTTGAGTGTGCAAAAAAAAAATAAGCCGAGATAGATAAAGCTCAGCGTAACCAAAAACAAGTGAAATAGCAATAGCACCAACAATAGCTCCATACATGTGAACAAGTGAAAATAAAACCAAACAAAACCAATGCAATCACAATCAATGCAAACACAATATTGACTCCCATACAGGTCGGCGAAAGATCTTTCACCGATGGATCCATAAAAGAAGTAAGTGTCATACAAAAACAATTTATGTGAATATGCATAGGTACTGTTCTAGCCTCACCTGTTCATAATTTTTAAAGTTTGCCCCCGTAAATTTTTGCCAGTGCAGCCTATGAGAGCCAAATAGCCCGTCTCTCTCTGGCTCCTGTGCCCTTATCTACCAGCGCACCGAGCGAAGCTGTACTTGTGTTTTCTTTTGTGCTGCTCATCCTTCCGATCAGAGCTTCGCTGACCTACCTCAATGTATACCGAATTTACATTCATACAGTGCAGGGCACATAACTAGGTATACTTAACAATTAATTTTGTTTTTGATTTTCATAAATTAAAATAATATTAATTCTTTTCTTTATTTTAATTTTCCTAAACATTTAATACTTTAATTTCAAACTCTATAAATAATATTTTATTTTTTTTGAGAATGAATATCTACATTTATAATTAAAAATTCTTAATATTATATTTTCTTTATATATCCATTTATACATTATATATATATTTTCTACCCCCTTTACAGCCACATCTTAAATCCCTTGAATATTATAAAGTAAACAGAGCTATTGAGATTCAAAAAGTGAATGAGCATTGAATTTACAAAAGTGATCGAAATAAAATGAAGAAAGAACGCAAATAGATAATGAAATAATAATTAAAATTAAATGCTTTAAAGTAAAAGTAAATTCTTCTTAGTCTAAGCAAATAAAACTCAAACATGTTAAATATACCAAACTACAAATATGTTTAAAATAAATGTTTATATTATGAAATCGAACTAAACCTTGAGTATTCCGGAAATCATGGGATACAGAAGTGCAACAACAAAAATCATTTAAAACACTTTAGCGACCACAAGGGATCACTACCAAAAATTGAGTTATTCTGCAATATAGTGATCATGGTAGGGTGGGGTATAAGGACACTAGCAAACATCTTAGGGGGTCGTAATGTCGCTAAAGGAATTTTCCTATCCATCCTGTTCTAGTCCCTCTATTTTTTTTTCTCTTCTTCTTCTTTCGAGGCTAGTTGAAAGGCTTTTCCCCTTATTTCCCTTTCAAAATATAACACGCGAAAATTACTTATTACTAGCATACTATTGTGAACACGTAACAGAGTATCTTCCCTTGACCTCGCCCATAATGCCGACGAAGATGAGCCGGAACAAGCGCGTGTTTCCCAACTCAGTTTACACTAACATCTGCTCATACGATTAATCAATTATTTTTAAACGTTATATGCTACAATGTTGTAGATCTTTTCTATATTTACTTCTTAATCGATTGTATTCTATAATAGCACCATCATATGTCTTTATGCTTTTCGGATTAAGGTTGAGAATATGTAGACCGGAAAGGGTTTTCAAACGAGATAAAGCAACATAAGTTTGACCATTTGCGAATATACTGTCACCAATATCAACAACTCCGGAGGTGATTGTTAGCCCTTGGCTTTTATGAATGGTTATTGCATACGCCAAGCCTATTGGAAATTGTTTTCGAACTATATAAACGTTATTATTTAGTTGAAACTTTGATTCGATGCGTTCAATTTCAAATTCATTTTCCTCGAATTGGACAGTCAACTTTACAACACTTTTAAAAGTGCAGGCGTTTACGATACTCACCGTTTCATGCAGCTTCTTTATTATCCCTATAGATCCATTAACTAATCCGGATGCAACATCTAGATTTCTAAGTAACATGATTTTTGCTCCTTTTTTAACTTCTATTGTATCTGCCAAATTAGCAGTTTCTGAGCACTTACCTTTCTTTTTCAGTTTTTCCAGAGATTTAGCTGCTTTAGCTTTCTGAATGGCAGTCTTAGCTTCGATTAAGTCTTCAGCGGTGAGCAATATTTTTTCTGAAGGAATTATTTCCAACATTCCTTCGTTTAACTTTGAGCATTGTTCCCTTGTAGGAAATAAACAAATTGTATGTGCAGGCAACTTTCTAATGTATTCGATGAGTTCGGAAAGACATGTTTCAATTGTATCGCTATTTAATTTAATTTCTCGTTTAGATAAAAGCTGATAATCTTTCTCATCTAAAATGACTAACCTTAAATGTGGTAAGGTTGTGGTTGTCTGACATTTTGTGTTAGCTCATCATAAGAAAATAACTTGACCCATAAATTTGTAGGGTGCAGACCAGAAAAATGTTTTTGAAATCTCTCTTTAGTCATATTAACAAATGGAGAAGGTTCGTTTACTGGATCTAGTTGCAATAAATCTCCAAGAAATAAAATGTTTACTCTTCCAAACCAGCCATCTGGGTGTTCTAAAGTATCAAATATTTCGCATAATCGTAAATTTATATATTGCAATGTTACATTCGAAACCATAGAAATTTCATCAATTATAATTAGGCATACATTTTTAAGGTTATCCCGCAATAACTTTAATTTTGAATTGTTTAATTGTGTATATTTGGCAATGCCTCCATGCTCAACAGGCAAATTTAACAATCTATGTATAGTTAGGCCATTTACATTTCGAGCTGCAATTCCAGTAGGACCAGCCACAACGACTTGTTCTCCAAGGCTTTTTATAAGAAATTTTCTAAGCACATTAATTAAAAACGATTTTCCAGTGCCTCCAACTCCAGAAACAAATTTACGTAACACATTTTTTGGAGATAGTCTCGGATTTTTCAATGTTTTATTTTCAAGCTCTGCTTTCCATGCAATACAATAGTTGGACACAGTATTAACAATATCGTCAAATATTCTTTTTTGGTCAATATTAAGCTGATTAATTTCGTCAGAAATTGAAATATCATTTTCATTTAAAGCGAGATGGTCCATTTCATGTAATTCGTTTTCTAATAGTACTTCAAATCCAACAATATTTTCACATTCATCGTCATCTTGTATTGTATTTATATTTTCCAAAGCGTTAGATTCTCTTGCTAATTCACTTTCAAACTCTTCACGTATTTTAAGCAATTCTTCTAATTTATCATGATACTGCATGGCTTCTACCAACTCATCTTTACACATTGCAAAGGCATCGAAATAGGTTTCCAAGCCACCTTTAATATCTTCTATATTTCGCCAAGGCTTAAATAAAATTAGGAGACCATAGTAATAACTTTCCGGTTGCATTTTCCGGTTTGGCTTAAAATGATTTAACAAATATGGCCGCTTTCGTTTGCGTATGTAACCATTTTCATATGGATATGATATTATATTCTTTGGCTTCTTTTTAACTATATCAAAATATCTTGAAAAATCGAATAAATTTATTTATTTATTTATTTATTTATTTATTTATTTATTTATTTATTTATTTATTTATTTATTTATTTATTTATTTATTTATTTATTTATTTATTTATTTATTTATTTATTTATTTATTTTATTTATTTATTTATTTATTTATTTATTTATTTATTTATTTATTTATTTATTTATTTATTTATTTAATTATCTATTTATTTATTTGCTTTTTTATTTATTTATTTCTTTGTTTATTTATTCATTTATGTATGTATTTATTTATGTATTTATTTATTTATAGAATTGTATAATGGAACAGTTTAAAACAATTTTAACGATTCCCTCACCTTAAAATACAGTTTGGATACGCACATACTAAATTCAATGCTTAGGCAGCGTTAGTTGTGTTGGGCTGGCAAAAGTGGCGATTTTCGTTTCAGAATAACTTTTAAACGTGACTTTTTACAGTAATGTGTTATATACCAAAATTTAAGGAATCTCAAGGGCTATACAGTTTAAAGTTTTAAGGAAAATCGTTAGAGCCGTTTTTGAGAAAAATAAAAAAAAGCTAAAAAAAAAGTTTTAAAAAATTTTCTTTTGTTCATATCTTTTTAACTATTATATTTACACAAATTGCATATAGAAGGCGTTTATAGCATTTAAAAATACCTTTCAAACGAGATGCAGCACAAGTCTGTAGCTTTAGTAGTATAGAAGTTACGGCTTTCCGAATTTTAGCTATTTATAGCTGTTTTCCCGCTAAACTAGCGAGTTTTTCCAAAAGTGGTAGAACAAAAGTTTTTTATATCGATGTGATGAACGTCATATCAAATTTTCAAAACTTAAAAAACATGTTTTGGACAAACTGACAAACTGACAAACTGACAAACAAAATTAAATTTTCATTTTGGGAAGACGAAGAAAATCGTATTTTGGCTATAACTTTTGAACGGAGCGTCGGATTTTATCATATGACCCCTCATTCGACGGGTATTTTCAATAGGAACACAACTAAAACATTGCGAGGGGGCATTTATCCCCACCGGCCCCAACAGCCCCAAATTTCGAAATTTGAACTTTTTCACTTTCACCGCTCTCTCTCCCAAGCCAATTGATTTTCTTAAAGTCTTGGTATGCAATCCTTTAAGTTTTTGCAATACCTTTCGATTGGTGTATTACTCATTACGATCGGACTATCACAGCAGATTTTCATTTCTTCGTGTATATATAGTAGTCGCCTTCGCACACTCTCCTGGTGCGCTTCGTCACTACATGGACTGCCGTCCATAGTGATTCTTATTGGAGGGGGGAAGATAAATAAGAGCTCTGGATTTCGTGGGGAAGCTGAGTAAGAAGTTCCCAGCTAGAAGTTGTTTACAAACTGGGTAAGGAGCCTGGGATCTTGGGTTGGATTCATTGGAACTGATGGATAAAGCGAATTTAAATGAGTGGTCAACTCGACTACAATTTCATCTTCAATGGTATTTGCATTGTTGGATATAATATTTTCGGGTTCCGCTTCAATATGAGCTTGTCGTGGTTTGCATATTAGATATTTTTTTAATTTTAATAAAATTATGATAATTAAATATATTAAAGTAAAAATGTCAATATTAACGTTATTGGGATTTAAGTTTGTTTAATTTGAATAAAAGGGTTTAATATGTTAATGTTATCAAAAGTAAGTTTCGAATCGTTTGACATAAGATATTCGGATATTAAGAAATCAAACAAAACCACCTCTTAACGAGGTAAAAAAATAGTGACGACCGCACCTTCAACATACAAAAGATCTGATATCATATTTTGTGACGAAAAATAATTTTACATTCGAAAATATAAAAACACTTTCTAAAATTTACTCATTCGGCCCGCTTCAGACAAATTTATAAGATTTTACCCACACGAACATTTTCTATATTAGCGTGCCGAAAAAGTAAATTTTAGAAAGTGTTTTTATATTTTCGAATGTAAAATTATTTTTCGTCACAAAATATGATATCAGATCTTTTGTATGTTGAAGGTGCGGTCGTCACTATTTTTTTACCTCGTTAAGAGGTGTTTTTGTTTGATATCAGAAGTTTTTAAAGGGACAATTTATACCCTGGGTTTAATTTACATATTAGTATACCTCATACCATGACCAAAAGTCATCCCCATATAACTTAGTTATTAAAAAACTAGAGCACATAGGATTGACCCCTGATCTTAGCTGAACGCCGCCTGATATATTGCAAGCACTGTAGCGTCATTTCCAGTCGGCACCCTCGAGGAGGGTTCAGTATGAGGATTTTCGCCAACCAAAAAATAAATGTATTCACTGCCCAATTAGCATTCAAAAAAAACCTTAAAGATACCCATAATTTTCTGAAATTTTTAAATTATCTTTCAACATAAAACAGTATATACACATCTTTGCTGTTACGTGGCCAAGAACATTTAGAGATTGTTGTATCATTAGCTTTGTAAAATGTTCCATCTTTTCTTAAAACTGATGTATAATGTCCTTCATTTAATGCATTTCCATGGTGAAATATGGCACTTGATAAAACAAATCTTTTATTTTCAAATCTAAGCTCACTTTGTGAAGCGTTTGTTAAATTAAAATTTGTTATTTTTCTATTCGCTGCATCGACTAAACTAAGAGAGAACACAAGCACGCGCCATAAATTTTCTATTAAGGACTGACATTGTAAATAGTTTCCGCAATGTGCACACTCGCTATCTTCATTCATTGTGCATTTTCTATCTGTAGGAACAGATAGTTGAGCAATTACGTTTTCTGTTATTTGAATATTTGGCCTATAATCGCAGTTAGAGCATTTTAAAGATTCCACAAGTTTATGTACACATAATTGTTGTATTCGAGCTAGTGAATGCCAGTCTAATAGTTGTCCCAAAAAATCTCCGCTGTCCTGCTGTTCTACGTTGTCAAAAATTCTTGATCGTAAATCTGAAATATTAATGTTTGTCCCCATCATTAAAGGGTTTGTATAATTCAAAAATGATGATTTTAAAATGTTACAATTTTGATCATTTAATACTGATTCCTTTATCAATCTAATATTTATAAGGCATTGAAAAGCAGAGTTCGCATAACAAGCATTGTTTGTGTTTTCCATACCACGTATATTATGAGAAATTGCGTTATTATCATTTTTTTTGCTTGTTATATTGTTTTCTAATACAGACGGCTTAATGATAGCTACTCATTGCCGCCTTAAATATATGTTTTTATCAGAACAATTTTTATTTTTTTTAGAATTACCAACCAAATGTTGTAGATCTTTTCTATATTTACTTCTTAATCGATTGTATTCTATAATAGCACCATCATTTGTCTTTATGCTTTTCGGATTAAGGTTGAGAATATGTAGACCGGAAAGGGTTTTCAAACGAGATAAAGCAACATAAGTTTGACCATTTGCGAATATACTGTCACCAATTTCAACAACTCCGGAGGTGATTGTTAGGCCTTGGCTTTTATGAATGGTTATTGCATACGCCAAGCATATTGGAAATTGTTTTCGAACTATATAAACGTTATTATTTAGTTGAAACTTTGATTCGATGCGTTCAATTTCAAATTCATTTTCCTCGAATTGGACAGTCAACTTTACAACACTTTTAAAAGTGCGGGCGTTTACGATACTCACCGTTTCATGCAGCTTCTTTATTATCCCTATAGATCCATTAACTAATCCGGATGCAACATCTAGATTTCTAAGTAACATGATTTTTGCTCCTTTTTATACCCGTTACTCGTAGAGTAAAAGGGTATTTTGGATTCGTGCAAAAGTATGTAACAGCTAGAAGGAAGCGTTTCCGACCCCATAAAGTATATATATTCTTGATCAGGATCACTAGCCGAGTCGATCTAGCCATGTCCGTCTGTCCGTCTGTCTGTCCGTCTGTCTGTCTGTATGAACGCTGAGATCTCGGAAACTATAAAAGCTAGAAGGTTGAGATTTCACACACATATTCTTGGGCTTCCTACGCAGCGCAAGTTTGTTTCATCGAGGTGCCACGCCCCCCCTAACGCCCACAATCGCCATAAACGATTTTCAAATGTGTCTGGAGGCCACATCTTTTAAGATTTTAAAAATATATAAACGCAATTTTATAGTGTTTATTAATACCTATCGAAATCTAGAAGACATTTTTCAAATCGGACCATTCATTAAAAAGTTATACGCAATCAAAATTGTTTATATATCTATCTCCCTCGCACTCCCTTTAGCCCCAATAGATAGTCGGGACACCAACCCGAGTACAGCGTTCGCACTCCCTTTAGCTGAGTGACGGGTATTAGATAGTCGGGACACCAACCCGACTATAGCGTTCTCTCTTGTTTAACTTCTATTGTATCTGCCAAATTAGCAGTTTCTGAGCACTTACCTTTCTTTTTCAGTTTTTCCAGAGATTTAGCTGCTTTAGCTTTCTGAATGGCAGTCTTAGCTTCGATTAAGTCTTCAGCGGTGAGCAATATTTTTTCTGAAGGAATTATTTCCAACATTCCTTCGTTTAACTTTGAGCATTGTTCCCTTGTAGGAAATAAACAAATTGTATGTGCAGGCAACTTTCTAATGTATTCGATGAGTTCGGAAAGACATGTTTCAATTGTATCGCTATTTCATTTAATTTCTCGTTTAGATAAAAGCTGATAATCTTTCTCATCTAAAATGCCTAACCTTAAATGTGCTAAGGTATTTGAAAAATCTTGATCTGATTGTTGTCTGACATTTTGTGTTAGCTCATCATAAGAAAATAACTTGACCCATAAATTTGTAGGGTGCAGACCAGAAAAATGTTTTTGAAATCTCTCTTTAGTCATATTAACAAATGGAGAAGGTTCGTTTACTGGATCTAGTTGCAATAAATCTCCAAGAAATAAAATGTTTACTCTTCCAAACCAGCCATCTGGGTGTTCTAAAGTATCAAATATTTCGCATAATCGAAAATTTATATATTGCAATGTTACATTCGAAACCATAGAAATTTCATCAATTATAATTAGGCATACATTTTTAAGGTTATCCCGCAATAACTTTAATTTTGAATTGTTTAATTGTGTATATTTGGCAATGCCTCCATGCTCAACAGGCAAATTTAACAATCTATGTATAGTTAGGCCATTTACATTTCGAGCTGCAATTCCAGTAGGACCAGCCACAACGACTTGTTCTCCAAGGCTTTTTATAAGAAATTTTCTAAGCACATTAATTAAAAACGATTTTCCAGTGCCTCCAACTCCAGAAACAAATTTACGTAACACATTTTTTGCAGATAGTCTCGGATTTTTCAATGTTTTATTTTCAAGCTTTGCTTTCCATGCAATACAATAGTTGGACACAGTATTAACAATATCGTCAAATACTCTTTTTTGGTCAATATTAAGCTGATTAATTTCGTCAGAAATTGAAATATCATTTTCATTTAAAGCGAGATGGTCCATTTCATGTAATTCGTTTTCTAATAGTTCTTCAAATCCAACAATATTTTCACATTCATCGTCATCTTGTATTGTATTTATATTTTCCAAAGCGTTAGATTCTCTTGCTAATTCACTTTCAAAGTCTTCACGTATTTTAAGCAATTCTTCTAATTTATCATGATACCGCATGGCTTCTACCAACTCATCTTTACACATTGCAAAGGCATCGAAATAGGTTTCCAAGCCACCTTTAATATCTTCTATATTTCGACAAGGCTTAAATAAAATTAGGAGACCATAGTAATAACTTGCATTTTCCGGTTTGGCTTAAAATGATTTAACAAATATGGCCGCTTTCGTTTGCGTATGTAACCATTTTCATATGGATATGATATTATATTCATTGGCTTCTTTTTAACTATATCAAAATATCTTGAAAAATCGAATAAATTTATTTATTTATTTATTTATTTATTTATTTATTTATTTATTTATTTAATTATCTATTTATTTATTTGCTTTTTTATTTATTTATTTCTTTGTTTATTTATTCATTTATGTCTGTATTTATTTATGTATTTATTTATTTATAGAATTGTATAATGGAACAGTTTAAAACAATTTTAACGATTCCCTCACCTTAAAATACAGTTTGGATACGCACATACTAAATTCAATGCTTAGGCAGCGTTAGTTGTGTTGGGCTGGCAAAAGTGGCGATTTTCGTTTCAGAATAACTTTTAAACGTGACTTTTTACAGTAATGTGTTATATACCAAAATTTAAGGAATCTCAAGGGCTATACAGTTTAAAGTTTTAAGGAAAATCGTTAGAGCCGTTTTTGAGAAAAATAAAAAAAAGCTAAAAAAAAAGTTTTTAAAAATTTTCTTTTGTTCATATCTTTTTAACTATTATATTTACACAAATTGCATATAGAAGGCGTTTATAGCATTTAAAAATACCTTTCAAACGAGATGCAGCACAAGTAGTAGTATAGAAGTTACGGCTTTCCGAATTTTAGCTATTTATAGCTGTTTTCCCGCTAAACTAGCGAGTTTTTCCAAAAGTGGTAGAACAAAAGTTTTTTATATCGATGTGATGAACGTCATATCAAATTTTCAAAAATTAAAAAACATGTTTTGGACAAACTGACAAACTAACAAACTGACAAACAAAATTAAATTTTCATTTTGGGAAGACGAAGAAGAAAGTATATATATTCTTGATCAGGGTCACTAGCCGAGTCGATATAGCCATGTCTGTCTGTCTGTCTGTCTGTCTGTCTGTCTGTCTGGGTGATGCAATTATTGGTTTGATTGTGGAAATCGATTAAACAGATTACTCTGCAATTTTGGGCCTCGCTGGGTGCTGACCGGATGATAATGTTTACATTTGGAAGACCCGGCTTAGTTTACAGTAGAAGGCCCGCGACGCAAATGTTTATATTAGAAGGACCGCGGCGCAAGCGCAATTGTTTACAGTAGATGGACCGCGGCGCATTTGGAACTTAATAATGAATTCTTATTGGAGTGGGGAAGATAAATAAGAGCTCTGGATTTCGTGGGAAAGCTGAGTAAGAAGTTCCCAGCTAGAAGTTGTTTACAAACTGGGTAAGGAGCCTGGGATCTTGGGTTGGATAACTCCCCCCATCCTAAATTGGATCGTCTCGATTCATTGGAACTGATGGATAAAGCGAATTTAAATGACTGGTCAACACGACTACAATTTCATCTTCAATGGTATTTGCATTGTTGGATATAATATTTTCGGGTTCCGCTTCAATATGAGCTTGTCGTGGTTTGCATATTAGATATTTTTTAAATTTTAATAAAATTATGATAATTAAATATATTAAAGTAAATATGATCAATATTAACGTTATTGGGATTTAAGTTTGTTTAATTTGAATAAAAGGGTTTAATATGTTAATGTTATCAAAAGTAAGTTTCGAATCGTTTGACATAAGATATTCGGATATTAAGAAATTATTATATTGTTTAGCAGTGATATATTCCAATATCTTATGGTCTACATTAGTGTAGGAAATATTATTTATTAAAGTAGTGCCATTAAAGGTAATTAAAAATGACCCATTTAAATGAGTATCATTTACAGTATTATGACCATTAATAAAAATGGCTCCTTCTTGGATTACATCAATTTTTATACCCGTTACTCGTAGAGTAAAAGGGTATATTGTATTCGTGCAAAAGTATGTAACAGCTAGAAGGAAGCGTTTCCGACCCCATAAAGTATATATATTCTTGATCAGGATCACTAGCCGAGTCGATCTAGCCATGTCCGTCTGTCCGTCTGTCTGTCCGTCTGTCTCTCCGTCTGTCTGTCTGTATCAACGCTGAGATCTCGGAAACTATAAAAGCTAGAAGATTGACATTTTGCCTGCAGATTCTAGGAGTTCCTACGCAGCGCAAGTTTGTTTCAAAAAGGTGCCACGCCCCCTCTAACGCCCACAATCGCTTATATACGATTTTAAAAATTTCAATATTTCGGAAAAGTAAAAAATGCAGTTTTATTGTGTTTATCAATACCTATCGAAATGTAGAAGAAATTTTTCAAATCGGACCATTCGTTAAAAAGTTATGCGTGTTCAAAGTTTCTATCTCCATATTCCTCGCACACCCTTTACCTGAGTAACGGGTATCTGATTGTCGGGGCACCCGACTATAGCGTTCTCTCTTGTTTTTATTATATTCTCTGATTTTATTACATCGAGATTTTTCTCCATTTAGTAGTCTGGTAAAACAAGTGCTGTCTGGGCTTAAAGTGCCATAATTATTAAATACTTCTGTCTTTAAATTAGAGATTACATAATACTTATTTTTACATTTAGCGACCTGATTATCAATTAAGAGTTTTCCATCAGGGTGTGAGATGGATCGTGCGTTATACACTTCGCAACTTTTTGTAATAATGGGGTATTTTTTATATATTATAATTAACTCTTGATGTATGGCGATTTTAAATTTAGAAATATCTAATATGTCTGCAATTACTACAGGTTTTTGTTCGTGTTTAAAAATTTCCTGGATGTCTTCAGTGTTTAGAATTTTAGTGTTGAAAACATCTATTTTTGCTAATGTTATTGTATCCATTAAATTCATAAGATCGTAAGTTAGCAGACGAAGGCGGTGTTTTCTAAGCGGGAATTCTTGGTTTGAAAATACTGATTGAAGATTTTCAGTTAGGGTTTTTATTTCTTTGAATAATTTTGAATTAATTACAAATTGATCGTTATTATTACGGATTAAATCATTAATTTTATTACGAACTGCTATGAAATCATCATGATCTGGTGTTCCTGCTATCCACTTCCAAAGTGTACCTAATTCGTTGATTCCCCTTTTAGCTCTATTGGGTGTAATTTGCGAGATAAGAATTTTAATAATGTCTAAGTCATAGGAAATTTCCCACTGTGAATTCTGATTGCTTATATTTATACCCGTTACTCGTAGAGTAAAAGGGTATATTGTATTCGTGCAAAAGTATGTAACAGCTAGAAGGAAGCATTTCCGACCCTATAAAGTATATATATTCTTGATCAGGGTCACTAGCCGAGTCGATATAGCCATGTCTGTCTGTCTGTCTGTCTGTCTGTCTGTCTGTCTGTCTGTCTGGGTGATACAATTATTGGTTTGATTGTGGAAATCGATTAAACAGATTACTCTGCAATTTTGGGCCTCGCTGGGTGCTGACCGGATGATAATGTTTACATTTGGAAGACCCGGCTTAGTTTACAGTAGAAGGCCCGCGACGCAAATGTTTATATTAGAAGGACCGCGGCGCAAGCGCAATTGTTTACAGTAGATGGACCGCGGCGCATTTGGAACTTAATAATGAATTCTTATTGGAGTGGGGAAGATAAATAAGAGCTCTGGATTTCGTGGGAAAGCTGAGTAAGAAGTTCCCAGCTAGAAGTTGTTTACAAACTGGGTAAGGAGCCTGGGATCTTGGGTTGGATAACTCCCCCCATCCTAAATTGGATCGTCCCGATTCATTGGAACTGATGGATAAAGCGAATTTAAATGAGTGGTCAACTCGACTACAATTTTATCTTCAATGGTATTTGCATTGTTGGATATAATATTTTCGGGTTCCCCTTCAATATGAGCTTGTCGTGGTTTGCATATTAGATATTTTTTAAATTTTAATAAAATTGTGATAATTAAATAAATTAAAGTAAATATGATCAATAATAACGTTATTGGGATTTGAGTTTGTTTAATTTGAATAAAAGGGTTTAATATGTTAATGTTATCAATAGTAAGTTCCGAATCGTTTGACATAAGATATTCGGATATTAAGAAATTATTATATTGTTTAGCAGTGATATATTCCAATATCTTATGGTCTACATTAGTGTAGGAAATATTATTTATTAAAGTAGTGCCATTAAAGGTAATTAAAAATGACCCATTTAAATGAGTATCATTTACAGTATTATGAACATTAATAAAAATGGCTCCTTCTTGGATTACATGATATTATATTCTCTGATTTTATTACATCGAGATTTTTCTCCATTCTCCAGTAGTCTGGTAAAACAAGTGCTGTCTGGGCTTAAAGTGCCATAATTATTAAATACTTCTGTCTTAAAATTAGAGATTACATAATACTTATTTTTACATTTAGCGACCTGATTATCAATTAAGAGTTTTCCATCAGGGTGTGAGATGGATCGTGCGTTATACACTTCGCAACGGTTTGTAATAATGGGGTATTTTATATATATTATAATTAACTCTTGGTGTATGGCGATTTTAAATTTAGAAATATCTAATATGTCTGCAATTACTAAAGGTTTTTGTTCGTGTTTAAAAATTTCCCGGATGTCTTCAGTGTTTAGAATTTTAGTGTTGAAAATTGTAAAGTGGGGTTTTGTCGGGTGATGACGTATATGTGAGTCGACACTGCTGGCTTCGGTGGTTTGGTGATACGGGAGGGCTGAAGGCTGGACTGTTTGCTGTCGGGATCCGATGCTACTGGAGCTGTGTGATGAACTGCTTGCCGCCGTTGGTCCGATGCTACGGAAGCGTATGTGATGAACTGCTTGTCGTCGTTGATCCGATGCTACGGAAGCGTGTGTGATGAACTGCTTGCCGTCGTTGATCCGCTGCTACGGAAGCGTGTGTGATGAACTGCTTGCCGTCGTTGATCCGATTCTACGGAAGCGTGTATGATGAACTGCTTGCCGTCGTTGATCCGATGCTACGGAAGCGTGTGTGATGAACTGCTGGCCGTCGTTGATCCGATGCTACGGAAGCGTGTGTGATGAACTGCTTGCCGTCGTGGATCCGATGCTACGGAAGCGTGTGTGATGAACTGCTTGTCGTCGTTGATCCGATGCTACGGAAGCGTGTGTGGTGAACTGCTTGCCGTCGTGGATCCGATGCTACGGAAGCGTGTGTGATGAACTGCTTGCCGTCGTTGATCCGCTGCTACGGAAGCGTGTGTGATGAACTGCTTGCCGTCGTGTACGTCGGGTTCGTAGTGTTCTGGGTCGTTGGGAACGATCTACTTGGATTTCTAGTGGGATTCGGGAATGTAAAGCATCGTTAGTTTCGGTCTGCCGGGCATCGTTAGTTTCGACCTGCCGTTTCTACATCCGTTTCGTTTCCGGGTCGGAAGCCGGAAACGTGACGTCTGGGGGAACTCACTGAGGTGGGCCTGAATTACGTAGACCGGGCCGCCTCAGTGATCACGACTGGGTCTGGGCTGATTTCAGGGAAACCACACCGGGACGCCAGTGATCCTCACCAGGTCGCAGAGCCGATTTAAAACCGCACTTTTACGGATCCACCACCAATACCAAGATTAGCTAGCTGTTGGCGTGAACGTGTCCGTCTCTGCCGATCCGGATACGGGTTGTGTGGTTATCCGAGACCACCAGCTTTGTCTTGCGGTTTCCGCTCCGCCAGGTTGCCTTGAGACGTACGACCGCTTCCTCCACACGTTTTAGGTGCTCCTCGCGGCCCCGCGGTTTTGGCTCCCATTCTTCCTCACTTTCCTCCGATAAGTTGATCGGCTTCACTCCGGGAAAGTCTAATGACGAGAGCCCCCGCGGGGTTACCCATTTTGTCTGCGGACGCTGATAGTCTGCCAGTTGGTGCCTTTTTGTGCCGGTTGTTGTCCTGGGCATGGGGGGTCGTGCTTCGTTGTCCGTTGTTTGCCGTGTCGTTTCCTTGGTCGTTGTTGTCGCCAATGTTTGCCGTGTTGCTGCTGTGGTCGTGTTCCTGATGGTAGTTGTCGCCGCCGTTTGCCGTGTTGATGCAGTGGTCATATTCGTGGTCGTAGGGGTTGCCAGCGTTTGCCGTGTTGTTGTGGTGGGTGTTGTCGAGCGTGGGTTTCGATATGGCGCCTGTCTGCCCACCGGGGCAGCCCTGGTTGGCTTCCGGCAACCAGCTGGACCTGCCACGTCCACGGCTCCGAGTACGACTACTCTTCGCCGCTGCTGGTTGAGCCTTTGCAGGTTCTCCCTGTATTTTGCGAGTGAGTTTTGTAGCTTTTTGTCCATTCTGAAACACGGGTGAATGGTTTTTTAATTAGTTGGCTTTGTGGAGTTGTGCGTGCTTGTTAGTCGAGGGTTTCTACATGGGGTTTCAGTTCATTTACGTAGGTTCTGTGCGTCTTCCCGGTCACCGTGTGTTTTATTGTTGCAATCACCGCTGATATGAAACCTGTGACTTTGAATGGGCCTTCGTATTTCGGAGCTAGTTTTGCCGCGAATCCAGTTGCTGCTTTTGACAAGGGGTGCTGTCTTTCCCATACTAAGTCTCCTATTTTGGGTCTCCAGTCCCTTTTCCGGAGGTTGTATGATCTAGCTTGATCTTGTGCCGCTTTTCCCATGTTTAGGTGTGCTAGCTTCCTCGTTTCCATGATACGCTCCCATCGTGTATGTACTGTCTCCTCCACGATTCCTGATCCTTGTGTGTTTTCGGCAAACAGGCTTCCTGGTAGTCTCATTTCCCGTCCGTACAGCAGGAATGCCGGGCTATATCCTGTTGATTCTGACCTGCTACTGTTGATTGCCAGCGATATTTCAGGTAGCCAGTCGTCCCATCTTGTGTGTTCTGTTCCCGAGAATTGTGCTATCAGTGTTTTAATCGTCCGGTTTGCCCTTTCTGCTGGGTTTTCTTGAGGGGTGTATGGGGCTGTCAGCTGGTGA
Source organism: Drosophila lutescens (assembly GCA_037075285.1). Taxonomy (NCBI): domain Eukaryota; kingdom Metazoa; phylum Arthropoda; class Insecta; order Diptera; family Drosophilidae; genus Drosophila; species Drosophila lutescens. The sequence goes on from JBAMCF010000486.1 coordinate 327,916, forward strand.
TCAATTCCCCATTTCTGTAGTTGTGCCTTGAACTTGTTGCTAGTAAATTGCACCCCATTGTCCGAGATTATCTTTTTTGGTGTTCCGAATCGTGATATGATTTGTTCCCTTAGTACCTTTAATACGATATCTGTTGTTGCTCTCCGGACAGCTGCAATTTCTACCCATTTTGTAAACCTGTCGAACATCACTAGCAACATGTTGTTACCGTGGCTGGATCTCGGTAGTGGGCCCACGAAGTCTATGCAAAGCGTTTCCCAGGGTGCTTTTGCTATTTCTGACAACATTTTGCCTGCTGCTTGTTGCTGAGATGTTTTGTAGCGTTGGCACGTTTCGCAGCTTCTTACATGCTGCTGTATATCTCTGTGCATTCCTTGCCAGTAGTATTGTGCCATTATCCGGTGTTTTGTTTTTCTCACCCCTAGGTGGCCTGCTGTTGCTTCGCTGTGGTTTTCTCGTAGTACTCGTTCTCGTTGTTTTTTAGCCACGCATAGTTTCCATGGCTGTATGTCCTCGTCTGTGGCCCATGACGGTATATGTCTATATAATTTTCCGTTGATTATCGCGTAATCTGGCCATGTTTCGGGATTTTTTTCCAAGTCTATAATCTTCCGTTTAATCCAGACGTCTTCTTCGACCTCCGCTCCGTGGGCTTCTTCTTCTAGCATTCTGGACAATGCGTCCGCAACGACATTGAGCTTTCCTCTGCGGTAGCGAATCTCGAACGAGTATGGCTGCATTGCCAACGCCCATCTGGCAATCCGTCCTGATGGGCTCTCTATCGAGTTAAGCCACTTTAGCGCCTGATGGTCTGTGATGACTATGAAGTGGTAACCTTCTAAGTACATCCTCATCTTCTGGATGCCCCAGTGGATTGCCAGGCATTCGGTCGCTGAGTAGTTCTGCTCTGTCTTTGTGAGTTTCCGACTGGCGTACGATATGAGTTGTTCTGCGTCCTCGCTCCATTTAAACTTTGTGTCTTTTTTCACTAAGTTATATAGTGGTTGTGCCAGTTCCATGAAGTTTGGAATGAATCTTCTGTACCACGAAGCTACTCCCAGAAAGCTGTGTACTTGCTTCGTTGTCTGTGGGCTTGGCATGTCTAGGATGGCGGCTATTTTTCCCGGGTCCGTGTGTATCCCCCTTGCGCTTACAACATGGCCTAGGTACTTCAGCTCTTCCTTGAAGAAGTGACATTTCTCTGTATTTATCTTCAGGTTTGCTTTGCGTAGTCGGTTCATTACCTCCTGTAGCTTTTCCATGTGTTCCCTTTTGGTACGCCCGATGACCACTATATCGTCCAGGTATGCGAATGCAAAGGGTTCCATCTCCGGTCCTATGACTGAGTCCAGAGCTCTTTGAAACGTGGCTGGTGCAGTGTGTAGTCCAAAGGGCATTACCTTCCACTGATACAGTCCACGCCCTGGTACGGTAAAAGCGGTGAACTGTTTGCTCCCTTTATCCATCGGTATTTGCCAGTAGCCACTTTTTAAGTCTAGTGTACTTATATGTTTGGCCTCCCGTAGTTGGTTGAGTATGTGGTCCATACGGGGTACCGGGTATGCGTCACGTTCTGAGTGCTCGTTCAGCTGCCTGTAGTCTATGCAAAGTCTCCATTCTTTGTTTTTCTTCTCTACTAGTACTACTGGTGAGCTGTAAGCGGAATGCGAGGGTTCGATGAGATCCTGAGCCAGAAGCTCGTCCACTTGTTTGTTTATTATTTCTTGCATGGCTGGGTTTCGAGGATAGTACCTTTGTTTGATTGGGCGATCGTGCTTCATGAAGATCCTATGCGTGGCAATATGGCTGACTCCCTTGACTTGACTCATCATTTCCAACTCTTTTTTAAGGGTTTCTTGCACCTCTGCTTCTGTTAGATCGCCTGTCGCTAGTGATCCGATGCCGTGACTCTTCTTTTTATACCCTTGCAGAGGGTATTATGATTTCAGTCAGAAGTTTGCAACGCAGTGAAGGAGACGTTTCCGACCCCATAAAGTATATATATTCTTGATCAGCATCACTAGACGAGTCGATCTAGCCATGTCCGTCTGTCCGTCCGTCTGTCCGTCTGTCTGTTTCTACGCAAACTAGTCTCTCAGTTTTTAAGCTTTCGGGATGAAACTTTCCCAAAAGTCTTCTTACTATTGCAGGTAGTATATAGGTCGGAACCGACCGGATCGGACAACTATATCCTATAGCTCTCATAGGAAGGATCGAAAAAAAACGGTAAAAAAATTCTAGCTTCGGTGTTTTTTGTAGTATTACCTTCTAATCTTGGGAATATTAGTTTTTAATTATTTCTGAATTTCGAATAAAATTTTATCAAAATCAGACGACTATATCATATAGCTGCCATAGGAACGATCGGAAAATTAATGGGAATATAATAGGAAATAAATTATTGCTTCGTTGGTTTTTATTGTATTCTCTTCTTCTCTGGGATATGACTCTTTTTAAATACTTCCGAATTTCGATTTTAATTTTATCAAAATCGAACTACTATATCATATAGCTGCCATAGGAACGATCGGAAATAGGAAATTTAACATTTTTGCGATTTGTAAATTAATAGGAATGATCTGCAAGGGTATATAAGCTTCGGCTGGCCGAAGCTAGCTTCCTTTCTTGTTTTTCGTTCTGTTTTTATTTCTTTTGTTCCCGTTCATTTTTGCTGTGAGTCCTCCGCATTGTAGTGTCGCGTTGCATTGTTCCAAGAAGTCTATCCCCAGCAGGAGGTCGCCGATTACCTCTTCGAGGATTAGCAGCGTTGTTGTGCTTGTTTTGTTCCCGAGTTGTATTGGTACTTCCAGTGCCTCTGTGACCGTTCTGTTTGTTCCGTCTGCTAGTCTAATGGCTTCGGTTACTTGCTTTTCCGTCCCATGCCTGGCTATGCTGCTGGCTAGTTTCCTGGCGATGAAACTTCTTGTGGCTCCTGTGTCTATGGCCCCGCGAACTCTTGTGTTGCCTATATTTACTTGTGCAAGTAGTCGTCGGCCGTTAAAGTTTATTGATGTTGCGGGTGTGGTGTTTGCCCTGGGCGCCCGCTCTGATCCCATGGGCCTCTGGCGTTTCCCGATGTTTCGTTCCGGCGACAGCAATGGATCGTTCGTATTCCATCCTGTCCGCATATCCAGCAGAATATTCTTGGCGTGTTGTTGCACTGCTGTCCTCTGTGTCCCTCTTCTTTGCACCTTGAACATCTATTATTCATACTGAATGATCGTGTTATTCCTCTCCTCAGTGCTTGTGGGGGTTCCTGGGGTCTCCATTGGTTTCTCGTTTGTCTCCCGAAATTTCCCGGTTGCTGCTGTTGTGTCCAGTGGCTTTCCGGTGTGTGTTGTGTTGCGCGTTCCTGTGGTTGGAGGGCCTCGAATTCCTCTGCCAACTGTAAGTATTCCGCTAGGGTTCGGCATTCCCCCCGTTTAGCATACTTTTTGAACTCTACTCGACTGTTTCGGTAGACCCACTCTAGTTTCTTTTCCTCCGTGAGAGTGGTAAATCTCATGATCTTCCGGAGTTCCCGTGCGTAGTCCTTTGCTGGCTCGTTTGAACCCTGGTGCCTGCGTGTTATGTTTTCCATTGCTTTCTCTTCGGAGTCCGCTGGTCTGTAGTGTCCCAGGAATTCTGTCTTGAAGCTTTTCCATGATGTCATTGGAATTGGGTGGGTATGCCACCAGTCCAAGGCACAGTCTCTGAGCAAGATCACCATAGCTCCTGCTGCTTGGTCGAGCTCTATCCCATAGGCCCTTGCCAGCTCTTCCGTTCTACAGATGAATTCTGTCGGGTCGCCCGTGCCGTCATAAAATTCTCCCCAGCTTCGTATTACTCCCATTGTGGCCACTTTGTCAGTCTTCCTGGGTTCGGGTATCGGTTTTCCGCTGCTTGTCGTTTGCATGTCTGGTATTTGTAGCAAGTTTGGGGTTTTCTCGCTGATGTGTTGCTCCGTGTTGGATGTCCCCTTAGCGCCTTTCGGTTGATTCCCTGATCCGTCGGGTGCTGGTGATGGGGTCCTTGCGTGTTTTTGTGCCAGTTCTTGGAGGCGTATGATGGTTTTTTCGCTGTGGTCACCGTTCTTTATGAACTCCGACATTTGTTTCCGCATGTCTTCGCACAGTGTTTCTGGCTCGATGTCAAATTCCATCAGATAGGTTTCCAGTTGTGTCTTATTGCAATTGGAGATCCAGCTTCGAGTTAGCTTGTCTGCCATTTTATCTGTGCTGTGTTGAGGAAGAGGGTAAACGATCTTTGTGGTGTTTGAGGTTTCTGTCTATTTGTCTTCAATCTGTTCGGGCGCCACTGTAACGACCCTGTTTTGGGAGGCGGTATAGCTCGCCGTGGTCAGGGTTCGTGACAGATATTTATAGTTCCTCTATAGATCGATTTACCTCCCTTTCCCCAATAATAACACAGAGGGATAGAACTATAAAGTAGGCGTGTATTTCGTAGTAATTGTAAAGTGGGGTTTTGTCGGGTGATGACGTATATGTGAGTCGACACTGCTTGCTTCGGTGGTTCGGTGATACGGGAGGGCCGAAGGCTGGACTGTTTGCTGTCGGGATCCGATGCTACTGGAGCTGTGTGATGAACTGCTTGCCGCCGTTGGTCCGATGCTACGGAAGCGTATGTGATGAACTGCTTGTCGTCGTTGATCCGATGCTACGGAAGCGTGTGTGATGAACTGCTTGCCGTCGTGGATCCGATGCTACGGAAGCGTGTGTGATGAACTGCTTGTCGTCGTTGATCCGATGCTACGGAAGCGTGTGTGATGAACTGCTTGCCGTCGTGGATCCGATGCTACGGAAGTGTCATGAGATCGCGTCGGCGCTGCGGGATGGGCCGAGTGATCGTGTTGACGTGGCAGATGGGCCGAGTGGTCGTGTTGGCGCTGCTGATGGCCGAGTGATCGCGTTGGCGCTGCGGATGGCCGAGTGATCGCGTTGGCGCTGCGGATGGCCGAGTTTGAACTGCTTCGTCGTGCGTACGTCGTGTACGTCGGGTTCGTAGTGTTCTGGGTCGTTGGGAACGATCTACTTGGATTTCTAGTGGGATTCGGGAATGTAGGGCATCGTTAGTTTCGGTCTGCCGGGCATCGTTAGTTTCGACCTGCCGTTTCTACATCCGTTTCGTTTCCGGGTCGGAAGCCGGAAACGTGACGTCTGGGGGAACTCACTGAGGTGGGCCTGAATTACGTTAACCGGGCCGCGTCAGTGATCACGACTGGGTCTGGGCTGATTTCAGGGAAACCACACCGGGACGCCAGTGATCCTCACCAGGTCGCAGAGCCGGTTTAAAACCGCACTCTTACGGATCCACCACCAATACCAAGATTAGCTACCAGAACACTTACCCGGATATTTCTCCTTGTTGCTGATGTGTTTCCTCGAAGATCGTCGGAACGCAAGTGACTCATCTGGGGTCTTGCCTCTGCTTATATAGGCCCCGTTGAGTGTGCCCAGAGCGGTCGATGTTGAGAATACCGCTATCGATTACTCGTTATCGGGTACCCAATAAAGCGATGGTATTAGGTTATCGAAGTATCGGTAGGGTTAGTGTGGCCAGACCTGGTAGTTGGTTATCGATATGTTAGTGCGACCAACGTATCCGTTTGGGCGCGCGTTTTGAACGTATGCGATTTTGGCGCGTATTTTGAATGTGGTGCGGCGTAGGGAGAATAAAAAAGATAGATGTGTTTTTGAAATGCTCTTTTTTTATTATTTGTGACGTTGGGTCGTCACAGGGTTTTGGTAGGTTGTTGAATGAATGGTTTTATTATATTCTTGCGCGGCTCGTATTACAATTTCGGTATAGTCGGTTAAATTAAATTGCTCTTTAAGGCAGCGGGCTAATTCTGTTAATGTCGAATGTGCCCTTTCGACTTGACCGTTTGAGGTACTGTGTCTTGGGTCTGCGTTATGTAAAGTTAAACCGTTCCTTTATGCAAAGGATTTAAATTGTGCAGAAGTAAAGCTCGGTTCATTATCGGTCATTATTACCTTGGCTAGACGGAATTGTTGAAGTAGTTCCATTACTTTATTTTCAATATTTAATTTATTTTGGATTTCTTTGACTACTAGAAATTTTGAATAGGCGTCAATACAAGTTATAAAAATGAGGCTTTGCGCATAATATATATCGATATGTAAATTTTCGCCCTCTTTAGATGGAATTGGGGCTTCACCAATAGGAATTTTAATTGGGTGTCTGTTATATTTGTTTTCATTGCAAATATTACAGTTTTTAAAATATTCTTTTAATTTTGAAAATAACTTGGGCCAATAATACAATCTACATATTTGTTTGTCGTTTTCGCCTAGTCCTCGGTTTTTTTTTTTTTTGTATTCCTTTATTTAACAACAACAATGACTATCTAAACTAACAATATTGACTAAGCGTGATTAGGGGCGACTTCGCACGGTACCGCCGCAAGGCATTGCTTCGCGCGAAAAATGGCCACCTAAACCGCTGCTCCTCTCCTTTCCCTCTCCAGCGATCGCAGCGTCCGCAGAACGCTTGCTGCACATGCTGCTGCTGCCTCCCACGTCCTTTGGTTCCCTATCATCAGGGGAACGAGGGTTTCCGGTTGGACTCTTGCCCCGGCTATCTCCTCCAGCACTTGGCGCTCGTGGTTGAACCGGTGGCACTCAAACAGGACGTGCTGAGCGTCCTCCGCAATCCCGCTACCGCACTCCGGGCACCCATCCTCCGTCTCGTGTCCGTACTGCTTTAGGTAGCTCCGGAAGCAGCCGTGCCCGCTTAGCGCCTGCGTTAGGTAATAGTCCACCTGGCCATGCTTGCGATTTACCCACGCCTCGATGCAAGGGATGAGCTTGTGGGTCCACCGTCCTTTGCTCGAGATATCCCACGCTTTCTGCCAGTTGCTGACGCTCTGCATTCTGGAGCGGGCCCTGGCCTCGGCTTTGGCCCTCGGATCATCCTGGATGAGACTCAGGGTGGTGCGGATATCCTTGGATTCCCGTACCAGTTCTCCTAGCGGGACTTGGCCAGCGATGACTAGAACCGCATCGTCAGAGATGGTTCTAAAGGCGCACGATATTCTGATAGCGCACAGACGATATGTCGAGTTGACCTCCCGCATGTAGCTATCCTTAGCCGTGGCCTCCGCCCATACCGGTGCCGCGTACAGCAATTGTGACCTGACCACGCTCGCGAGGAGTATCCTCTTGTCCTGTTTCGGCCCTCTCGTGTTCAGCAGGATCCTGCAGAGCGATCTTGTCGTCTCCCTCGCTTTCTTGTTCGCGTACTCGAGGTGCTCGCGGAACGACAGGCGTGTGTCTAGCATTACTCCCAGATACTTCAGGGCACGCTGAGACTGAACTGTGGTCCCACCGACCAGGATCTCCGCCGTCTCCACCACTCTCCTGCTCGTGATTAGGACAGCCTCTGTTTTTTGTGCTGCCAGTTCCAAGCCCGCCACAGAAAGCCACGCCTCCACCGCTTTGATCGCCCTGTTGGCAGTCGCGACTATAGTTGGCACATGCTTGGAAACCACTACCAGCGCCACGTCATCGGCGAAGCCGACTATGCTGGTGTTGCTCGGCATTGGGAGCTTTAGGACACCGTCGTACATAGTGTTCCACAGCAAAGGCCCGAGCACCGAACCCTGTGGGACTCCGGCAGTGACCTCGTAGATCCTTGGTCCGGATGAGGTGTCGACGGACAGCTGCCTTTTGCTGAGGTAGCTGTGGACTACGTTCAGCAAGTACCCGGGGATGTTGAAGGACCTTAGTGACTCCAGCGTCCTTCCCCAATCCGCCGTGTTGAACGCATTCCGGATGTCGAGGGTCACTAAAAGGCAATACTCCTTCGTCCCTCCCTTCCATCTTGCGCCTGCGATGGCTTCAGCCGCAATCCTGGTTACTTTCCCGATCGCATCCAGGGTTGATTTTCCCTTTCGGAACCCATATTGGTTGGGAGAAAGTCCTCCTGCGCTCTCGAGGGCGGCGTTCAGCCTTGCTGCTATGACCCTCTCGAAGACCTTCCCGATGGTGTCCAACAGACAGATGGGCCTGTACGACGAGGGTTCTCCCGCTGGCTTTCCCGGCTTCGAGAGTAGCAGAAGTTTTTGGCGCTTCCACCGGTCGGGAAAGGTCCCTTCCACTAGGCACTTGTTGAACAAATCTGCTCCCGCCTTCGTCTGGAGAGAGAGCAGGGCCTTGACTGCTCCATTCGGGACTGAGTCCGGTCCAGGTGCCTTTTTATTGGGTAGGACCCTAGCAGTCGCCAGGAGTTCAGCCTCCGTGACAGGACATATGGAGTCACTGATTCCACTAGTGCAGCGGGGAATGGAGTGCCTACGTCCCGCTGGAAAAAGCGCTTGTACGATGGCTTCTAGGGCCGACGGGTCTGATGGCGATCTATTGCCAGCACTCATACGCTTCACAACCATCTTGTACGCTCTTCCCCAAGGGTCGTTCTCGAGTTCGTCGCAGAGCTTCCAGTAGCATTCCCTCTTGCTGTCCCTGATCGATAGCTTAAGTGCCTTCTTCGCAGCCTTGTACGATTCGTTGAGGGATTCCAGGTTCGGTGTGCCCCTGGCACGCTGGACCAACCTTCTTGCCCGATGGCAGGTCCTCCGCAGCCTCGCGATTTCCTCCGTCCACCAGTACACAGGCGAATGGTCCTTGCATCGCAGGCTTCCTCTAGACGAGCTGCCAGCTTGTTTGCTGCATCGTCTGCAGTGTCCCCATCGGAGACCGACAAGCCTTCCAGCGCTCTGGCAAAGGCTTGGGTCCTGAACGTGTCCTGTCGGTAGGCCTTCCTGTGTACAGCCGGCGGCAGTCTGTTGCTCGCTGTGACGCCAATGGTCAGAAGTATGGCTTCGTGATCACTGGCTGAGTACACCTCGCCGATCCTCCAGGATGTTCGGCTGGCTAAGGAGCTGCTCACGAACGTGAGATCAATTATAGATCCACCACTGGCTCTGCTAAAGGTTTGCTGGGAGCCCTCGTTGAGCAGGACAACATCAAGCGAGGCCACGGTGTCTGTGACAGCGCGTCCCCTGGCGTTTGTGGATGGGCAACCCCACTCCTCGGCCCAGGCATTAAAGTCCCCTCCAACCACCACTTTGGTTTTCCCTCGGAGGTCGCTGCAGAGGTCGTCCATGATCCGTTCGAAGTCCTTCACGGATACGCTTGGGGCTAGGTAGCAGCTGTACACCCAGAAGTCTCCAATTTTTGCTCGGACGAACCCATCGCCCGCCCTGATGTTGGTCATCTCGAGCCCGTCTCCGCCGCAAAGCCATAGGGCTGCTGTGCCATTTATGTCAGCGGCCCATCGTCGATCGTTTCCGACCTTGTAAGGTTCGCTCAAATTTGCCACCTCCAAGCCCAGCTCTCGAACGGTCTGCATGAGCAGATCCTGAGCCGCCCTGCAGTGATTCATGTTTAGCTGAATCAGTTGCATGAAGTCGATGTTGTGCTAGCACCACTGCAACCGGAAGGGCATTTTTTGCTGCCTGTCTGGTGCGTCGTGTCCTTTATGCCCGCTGTGGCGCAGGTGAGGCACCGCGGTTCCTTGGAGCAGCCTGCGGCCATGTGGCCCGGCTCACCGCACTTGAAGCAGTTCCCGCTCCTGTCGATAGGGCTCTTGCATCTGATCGCGATGTGGCCTAGCTCCAGACACTTGAAGCACCGCGGTGGACCGCCCAACTCCCGGATCCGGCATAAGGACCAGCCGATCCTGATCTGCCTGTGACTCGTGACCATTTTTCCTTGAGGAACTGGCAGGCTGAACACGGCCGTCTGTGTACCAGAAAAGCTAGGGCGGATACTGCGAATCTTCACCTTTCTCGCATCTATTCCATACTGCTTAGCGATTGCAGCTGAAAGCTCCGTCTCCCTCACCAGCGCGTCGAGACCTCTGACCTCGAAGACCGTCACCTTGGAGTCCTCAGTTATAGCGCGGACCTCGGCGTTGCTGCCAAGTACTTGCGCTATGTTCTCCCTCATTTTGTCTGCGCTCTTCTCGCTTGCTTTGGCCACTTCCAGGAGGAGGTTGCCATTTGCCGTGCGCCGGACCTTGTTCACACAGCTGCCCAAGTCTGAGAGCTGGTTATCATCCCGTCTGGTGACCATCGCCAAAATTTCACTATATGTTTTCCCTTCCGCTTGGACAATGACGGCTTCCGGGCGCTCACGCTTGCCTTTTTTGGTCTTGCCTCTCGCTCTCCTGGTCACGGTGCTCCATCCGTTTTCTGGCCCCATGCCGACGCTTGAAGCTGGTCTGCGTGGTTGTGCGCTGACCGTCTGCTGGACCTGTGGCACTCTCGAGGCCGGTGCCTTGGTCGCCACGGGCGCCGACTTTGTGCGATCGCGCTGCTGCGGCCTGCTGCCCTCTATGGGTTGGGCTACCTCCTCGGGGAGACTCTGTTCGGTTTGAACTGTTCTCGCCCTAGTCCAGACCTTCATGGTTTGCTGGGCCTTTTCCGCGGTATCCAACTTGCGGTGCGAGCAGTTTGGGCATACCATTTCAGCCTCAGTGGGCCCCTCCTTCTCGGCTACGTTCGGTGCGTTCAGCCACGCTCCGATGCTGGACTGTAGCTGCTTCATGCGCGCTAGCTTGGCCTTTGTAGCCATCGTGATGTGACGCACCTTGCCATCGTTCACGCTGATCAGGACTTCATCCAGGATCCTCCCTAGCTCCGACAGGTTGTCAAGGACGGAAGGCTCCTCTGTTGCCTTGCTTTTTTTTGGCGGCGTGTTCCTCTGAGCGTTTGGGCTGGTCTCTTCCAGGGCTCTTTTGGGGGTGTTGTTGTCCCCATGCTCAGGGGCCATGTATGGCTCCAAGGTGCCGCCCGGCGTACGAACCGGGGATCGCATGAGCCGGCTGCTTTTCCTGAAGGCCAAGGGCCCTTCTACGTTATTATTTTCTTGGCTTGGTGCTTTATCCTCAGTGGCGGCCAAGTCAGCCACCGCCACATCGGTTTTCTTTGGAATATTTTTTAGGGCCTCCAGAATCCTTGCCCTGACCGCGGGTTCCCCCGCGGGTGGATTTCCACATTTGTGGCTGCCACCTGGAGTATTTTCGTTTTGCGAAGACATTCCTTTGAAACATGTGCATTTTGGCCCAATGCGAGGCTGCATTTTATACCTGCTGCCAGGTGTGTTAGCTGCCGGCCACTGTGGCTCAGACGCAGACCACGCAGCCGCCCAGTATGGGACAGACGCTACGTGGGTTTTTCCAGACCGGGTACGTTTCCATCGCCGGCCGAAGATTTCCCTCCGACGTATTGCTGATGGAGGATATACCGCCCCGTCTCGGTCGCCAGAGCCCCGTTTTGGGTGTACCGCCTGGGCGGTGAGGATGGCAGTCAGTCAGTTCCATGACCTTTTACGCCCGTGCGTACCTCGGCGGTGAAAAACGCCAAAATTCGTCCTCTTTGCCAAGGATCGCGAGCAGCAGCCCGGAAAAGTGTGCTGCGGTTTTTGGCGCGATCCACAAGTGAAACTCGTAGCAATCAGCTTCCGGCAGGCAGCGATGGTAGCCGCCGTAGGGGGCGCTGTGGTGCAAAGCTCCGTGTGTGCAGAGCTGCAGCGCTGCCAGACTTCTGTGAGTCGCCCGTTGACCAACACTGGTCGCAGCTGATTTTCACGATCAGCTGACGTGACCGGCGGAATTTTGTGGGGGCATCCACATTTGCTGCCCAAAGAGAGTGTTGGGACACAAAGAGACAGTGGAAGAGAAAGTTCGATGCAGAGAACGATCCCCTCTCCCCCCCGACCAACAACCTCGCTCCGAGTGGTAGGAGCATGGAGTTCCTCACCTGTGGCGGTGGGCTGTTGCCTCGACAGGTGAGTCCACGACGAGGCTTTGTGCGCCTTCTGACCACTTTTTGTTGCAGGTACACTGCCACAGCGCGAGTTTTTAGGCGGAGCGCCCGCGCAGGCGTCCGTCCCAGAACTTAACACACACCAACCCCATGCTCAGTGTAGGTGTGCCTCCGCCTAGTCCTCGGTGAGCTCTACTGTGTGTTTCTTCTATTATAATAGCCTTGTCTTCATTGTTTTTAACATCTTGAAGAAATGTCCTTGTGTAAAGGAATTTATTAACGAAGTTTTCTTTAAAAGGTTTTTGAATTATATAAAAGTCTTCAAGTGTACAATGTATACCGACGGTGACATTTGGTTGTAAATATTCTCTTAGAATTGAAACCAAATTTTCCGGAATGTCATACTCGATTATATGTCTGGTATTATTAAATACGTTAACAGATTCAAGAACTGTGAACCTAGCCTTTGTTATTAATAATTGAATCATAAACTGGTTTAAGGGGTTTTTTGTTTCTTCAATTACATTTTCGAAACTACTTTCTGCTGAGTGCAAAGTATTTTGATCGGACTCGGATGGTTCCGACTGATCGCTATCGGACAAATTGTTAATCTGTATTCGTGATAAAGCGTCGCCAACTACGTTAGTTGCGCCTGGTTTATATATGACCTTTGGAGTGAAACTTTCTATAAATGAATACCAGCGTTTCATTTCTATATTTGGATTTTTATCCGAAATTGCAAAGGATAATGGTTGATGATCGGTTTGAATTTTAATTCCAATCACTCCGTATAGGTAATTTCTCAAATTTTTCAAAGCCCACACTATTGCCAATAGTTCCTTTTTGTTAGTTGCATAGACTTGTTCAGTTTTAGAAAGGGTTTTTGAAATAAATGTTATTGGTTTACCTTCTTGGGATAATACCGCGCCAATAGCGACGTCCGAAGCATCTGTGGTTAATGTAAATTTTTTACTATAGTCTGGTTGAACCAGTTCTATTTGAGCAATGAGACTTTCTTTTAGCTCGTTAAAAGCTTTAATATCTGGGTCATCCAGCTGAATTAACGTTTTTGTTGACATTCTTTTCGAGATTTTACCATGATGTCTTCCTAAGTATTTAGTTAGTGGTTTAGTCTTGAAGGCATAATTCGGAACAAATTTTTTATAATAATATTTTTTGGAGGCGGATATTTAATAATGGTGTCAATTTTTTCCGGATCCGTCTTGATGACGTTATGGGATACAAGGTATCCTAAAAAACTGGTTTCGTGTTTAAAAAACTTTGATTTCTCCAAAGATATCTTCATATTAGCTTTAAATAATATATCAATTATTTTAGTTAAATCGACATAATGTTGTTCAAGTGTATCAGAGAAAATAATTATGTCGTCCATATAAACATGGCATGTTTTACCTACTTCTTCCCTTAGAATGTCGTCCATTGCTCTTTGGAAGATTCTTGGTGCATTGGTCAATCCAAATGGCATCCTTAAGAATTCATACTTCCCGTTATTTATTGATAAAGAAGTCTTGCCCATATCTGATTCTTTCATTAGAATCTGATGAAACCCTGATTCTAAGTCTATGGTTGAAAAATATCTAGCCTTTCCCAAATTTGCTAGAATTACCGACGGGTCATGCATGGGATATCTGTCGGGTATGGTACTTTCGTTCAACTTTTTATAGTCAGTAACTAGTCTTAATTTAGGATTTCCGTCCTCGTTTTGGCCTTTCTTTGGTACCACCAACACTGGAAAATTGTAAGGACTCCGACTAGGTCGTATTATTCCTTCTTTAAGCATTCTACTGATTTCGTTATTAACAAAATCGGCGACTGACAACGAGTACGGATATTGCTTTCCGTATATAGGTCTGTCGTGAACTAAAGTGATTTCGCCTTTTATATCTGTACGAAATGGGATTTGCATGTTGATTTTCGAATGCTCACTTTCAACTTTCTTTAATATTCGGTATCTCATATCAGAACTGTTTTTCCTGATTTCACAATTGAGATTGTTTAAATTGTCAGTGACGGATAATTCAACGTCGGCGTGTTCAGGATTTTTGTATCCCAAACTATTATTAAAGACGGATAATTCAACGTCGGCGTGTTCAGGATTTTTGTATCCCAAATTATTATTAAAGACGGATAATTCAACGTCGGCGTGTTCAGGATTTTTTAATCCCAAACTTGTACTTTTGTCGGATAATTCTACGACGGCGCGTTCAGGATGTTTGAATACCAAACTTGTTGTACTTTGATTTGCCTCTTCAGAGTCAGTTCTGATATGGGCTTTTTCATCAAAGTATTTTTTGATAATCCAAAGTTTAGCTTTTTTGATACGACCTTTTTTCGTTATAGAGAAGTTTTTAGCAAACTCGAGGTCATGCCGGCTTAGACTTCAAGAAGTCCAAGACGTCGGCATTATGCCAAACACACAAAAAGGAGCGAAGAGGCTTCACTGTACATGCATGTTTCATGTAGTAGCCAACTACAATCATCAGCAGTGAAATCGCTGTCTTGGTTCAACGATCGAAGTGGGTTACCATGCAAGCCGCGCTATAACTGGTTGGGAATTATAGCGTCGCCAGATCGGTAAACTTCGAAAAGCTGATCAAGCCCTTAGTGTGTGTTGGACTTTGTTCTGTCTTTGATCTCTATCAGAGTTCCGTGGCAGATTTTGAAGAATATGCATTACTGCATATTTTTAGGCTTCCATATAGCAGTCTTTTACGGCGTGTTGACCGTTTTTTGTCCAAAGTTTAGCTTTTTTTTTTTTTTTTTTTTTTTTTTACAATTTTTAGTTTTTTATTTAGCTTACTATCTTTTCGTATTATGTAGGGTAATCCTACTCCGGATTCTCTCCTAAAAAATGGTCCTCTTCGATGTTATTTAAACGCATTGTTTTATTAGCCGGTTGATTAACTGTCCCTGTTGGTTGTCTTTTATTTTGTGGTTGGTCTTGCTGAGTTGTTTGTGCCTCTGGCTTTTTATACTGATTCCATTTATTCTGGTTATAATTAGTGTTGCTATAATTTTTATAACCCTGATTGTTGTTATACGTTGGCCTATTCTGAACCTGTATGGATTCGTCAACGTCCATCGGTTCTGGTTTGTTCTGTTGAGGTTTATAGGAATTCCATTGATTTTGACTATTTTGTTGGGGATAATACTGTCTACCCTGATTCCAATTTTGATTTTTATTCTGATTATAATTATTTTTATTCTGATTATCGGGTTGATTAAACCTCAAGTTGTTGGTATTCCTATAATTATTATTATAGTTATTATAGTTATTTTGCCTGGGTTTATTATTTGAGTTTTGTTGCCCATATTGGTTTGACTCATTAGTCTTGCGTTGTGAAATTATATAATTGTTCGCGAATTGGGCCCTGCTTTCTAGTTCTTGTACTATTACCATCGCATTAGGTAAATCTGGTGGATTCATAGAAAATATTACATCTGAAATATGGCCGTTAAGGCCAGTTATGAACACTCGTAGTGCTGTCTTTCTATGTTTTTCATTAAGTTCAGATGTAATTGGCTTATCCCTCCCATGTGTCATAATGGTTTTGTTAATAAGGAGAGTTAATTTTTTATTTACTAAATTATAAAATTCCATAATCGACAGTTTCCCCTGACTTATTACACTTAAGTCCTGCTCTAAAATATGTATTGGTCGTTTGTCACTGAAAACAAAATCAAGTCTTGCCATTATGGCATCAAAATTCAATACGGTTCCATTATGGGTTAGGGCATCATTGGCAATGCCTGTAATTTTATTTCGAAGAATAGATAGTGCCGAAAAGTATTTTTCACTTCCCCTTTTGTATTGTCCCATTGCTACTTCCGCCGATTCTCTCCAACTAACATAGCTATCTTCTTCGCCTTTATATTCTCGGACCGACTTAATGATTTCATAAGAAGTATCGCACTTAACGTTTGGATCAACAGCTTCTACTTGAAAATCCTCAACTATCTTTATATTGTGATTTAATTGTGTCTTTAAACTCGCGATCTCATTCTTCAAAGGATTCAATTCATTATTAACTATTTGTGCTATTAAATCGCTTACATTAAACGTCTGGGTATTAGCCTGGCTGCTAGAAGCCACTGCAGGTAAGGGTGGAGTCATGGTGAGAATTTTTTCAAAGTCGTTGATTAACTCTTCCACCTTAATTCTTAAAATTCTTAAAAATATAAAACTATAATTAAACAGCTTTGTTGAATTTGATGTTTAGTTTTTTGTTCGTCCGTTTAATTATACCCGTTACTCGTAGAGTAAAAGGGTATATTGTATTCGTGCAAAAGTATGTAACAGCTAGAAAAAAGCGTTTCCGACCCCATAAAGTATATATATTCTTGATCAGGATCACTAGCCGAGTCGATCTAGCCATGTCCGTCTGTCCGTCTTTTTTTTTTTTTTTTATTATTACGTATGCATTTTATTTATTGGATCTTCTCTGAATTGAGACTAACAATAAGTATATAAAATCTTAAATTAAAAAGCTATCTAACAGTCAAGATGACTGACGCGAGATTAAAGGGCTCTAATAACTATTGCTGAGCTGGAAGGTCATTTCGTTGCAATCGGGTCCGGTATGAGACCCTGGCTAGGCCCCTGGCGAGCTGGTTTGGATGAGAAGTTAGCTTGGTGAGGTAGGACGCTTTTTGTTTTGATATTTCGTCTTTTACGGGCAGAATGCCAAGATCTCTGTGGATGTTGTCGTTCCGAACATACCAAGGTGCCCCAGTGATAGTTCTCAAGATTTTTGATTGTGCTCGCTGGATAATGTCAATGTTGCTGCTGCTCGCGTTTCCCCACAACTGGGAGCCGTATGTCCAGACGGGCTTAAGCGTTGAATTGTAGAGCAGGACCTTGAAGTCCAGGCAGAGGGGGAGCGAGCATTTAAGAGCCAATGGAGGCCAATGGATTTAAGTTTTAGATGAATTTTCTTAGCTTCGATATGTTTCCTCCATGTAAGTCTCCTGTCTAGGTGGACGCCAAGGTACGTTACATCGTCAGCTTGTGGAAGTGGCGTGTTATTCAGAGTTAGCGGGGGACACGTTTGTCTGTTAAGAGTAAACGTTATGTGTTTACACTTTTGCGCATTTATTTTTATACGCCAGTCTGATAACCACCTCTCCACTACCACGAGGTGATCAGCTAGTAGTGCTGTTGCCTGAATTGGGCATTTGGACCGACTTATGATCGCGGTATCGTCTGCGAATGTGGAAGTAGTTAGCCGGACGTTCGTGGGAATATCTGCGGTGTAAAGGAGAAATAGAGTTGGACCAAGGGCGCTACCTTGGGGAACTCCAGCCTCTATAGTGTAATCGTCGGATGTTGTAGTGTTGCATCTCACGGCGAATTCTCTGTTGTAAAGGTACGATTCAAGTATCATGTGAGTGTTTTCCGGCAGAATAGTTCTGATTTTGTGCATAAGGCCATCAAGCCAGACTCGATCGAAAGCCTGTGCAACATCAAGAAATACCGCACTGCAGTATTCTCGATATTCGAATGCAGACCGTATTTCCGTTGTTAATCTGTTGACTTGCTCTATTGTTCCATGGCTTTCTCGAAAGCCAAATTGATGTGCCGGAATAACGTTGTGCTCTTTCAGATATGGGATTATGCGCGTCAAAAGGCATTTTTCGAGCAGTTTTGACAGACACGAGAGTAAACTTATCGGTCTGTATGAAGCTGGTATTGTGTGATCTTTTCCTGGCTTTGGGATCATTATGATTACCGATTTTTTCCATTTTTTTGGGAAGTAGCCAAGTCGTGTAATCCCGTTAAAGAGTTTACAAATGACCTTAACTGCACAGTTTGGGAGTTCAATTAGCATTTTGGGAGTTATTAGATCACCGCCTGGGGCCTTTTTTGGTTTCAATTGCTCGCTGATGACTTTTGCAACTTCGTTTGGTTGAAACTGAATTGGGTCCGTCTCAGTTTCGATTCGAATTGGCGGCGACGGTAGTGCGAATGAATTTGTTGCAGGGTTTGGCTGAAAGACATTTCGAAGGTGTAAAGCAAATGTACAAGCTCTGTCTTTGTCGCTTCTGGCCCAGCTGCCTGAAGAGTCTCTTATGGGGATTACTGTTTCGGACGGCGCACTTAGATTTGGGTGGGCCCTCCACAAGGGATGCTTGGTGCTGGTGGGTGAAAGTTTCTCAATGTACTGGCGTTGTGCTTCTACTTCTTCGTGCCTTAGGGCCCTGGTAAGTCTGCGACCAGCTTCCTTAAGACTTTGTTTCGAGGACGGCGATCTGCTGGTTTGCCAAGCACGCCTCAAACGTCTTTTCTCCAAAACAAGCTGTTCGATTTCCAAGTTAGTTTTGTGTTGGTGTGTGCGCCCATCCCTCCCTTGCGGTGTAGAGACTTTGGCTGCTGCGACGAGTACAGACTCCAGTGCATCGGCATAGCAGTCGATGTCCTCCTTGATGTTGAGCTGTGGAGTCAGTTCAATGTGGGAACTTACGTACTTTTTGAACTTCAGCCAGTTGGTTCGATGCGACGTCAGCCTCCAAGGGTGCTCGATTAATTCCGGGCTTTCAAGAAGAGTTATTAGCACTGGTGAGTGGTCCGATGATAGATCCAAAAGCGATTTTGCAGATATTAGATTGCGAGAAATATTTTTTGTCACAGCAAAATCAATTAAGTCAGGTAGTTTTCTAGGATCTGTAGGCCAGTATGTAGGGCTGCCTGGCGAAACGTAGTCCAGTTTGTTGCATGTCTTGATGAGTGCATTATATAGTTGCCTTCCTTTGGGGGTCACAAGGCGGGATCCCCAGTGTGTGTGCTTGGCGTTGTAATCTCCTGCTGCTATGAATCGCTCCCCAAGTGAATTGTAGAAGTCCATGAATTGGTCTTCGGAGACTGTAAAACGGGGTGGGCAGTAAACAGCGGCAATGGCAAGGTTGCAGTTGCCCAACTGTAATTTTATCGATGTAGCTTGCAAATAATTTTTTGCAAACCTTTGGTGAAAGTGGTGTTTGATGCGGTCTCTTATTAAGATTCCGGTTCCGCCATGTGCTTTACCATCTGGATGATCTGTGCTGTAGAACGTGTATCCCCGTATTTGAAAATTATATTTGCTGGTGAGATGCGTTTCTGCCAGCAACATAACGTCGATGTGGTTTTCGTTCAGAAATTGACTTATTTCAGGTTTATGCCGTGAAACACCGTTGGCGTTCCACAAAGTTATTCGAAGACTAGGCATAGTTTATTTGGACTGCTGAGCTGCAAGTATTTTTAACAAGATGTTTTGGGTTTGCACAAGGGTTTGCATGGTGGTTTTCATGAAGGACATAAATTCCATCATATTATGTTGCAAAGTGATCATCATAGTTTCCACGTCACTTTGGGGATGTCCCATGGCCTGCGGGATGTTATCCATTTTCGGTTCTATGTGAGCTGTGCCTGATTTTAGAGCACTGGCGTAAGAAATGCCGTTGGTGGGAATTGAAGGGCCAAATGAAGACCTGGCTGCTTTTGCGAAGAAAACTTCCGGTGTCGTTTGTGATCTCATGTAGTTGTTCTGTGTGTTCTGGTAGCGTGCCGTTGTCGTTCGTTGCATCCGACTTTTCATCTCCTTGTAGACTGGACAGCCTCTGTAGTTTGCTGTGTGGTTTCCTTGGCAGTTTACACACTTTTTAGTGAGGGAGTCTTCCTTGTTGGCAGGGCAGGGCTCGGAGTCGTGGATGTTTCCACAAGCTACACATACTGACCTGAGGGTGCAGTAACCCCTGGTGTGTCCGTATTCCTGACAGTTCGTGCATTGCACTGGCCCGTTCCGTTTGTGCGGCTCTTCTACTGTGATCCTACGATGCAGCAGGTACTGCAACTTGTAGATCGGGTGCACTGTGTTTTTTTTCAAAGTTCTGCTGTCTGGCTCCAGCTCGACCTTGAATAATGGTTGCGGCTTCTTGTTTTTGTTCATAATGTTTATAACATTTTTTGCACAGAAACCGTTTTCTTTCAAAGCCTCTGTAATTTCGGAGGGGGTCACATCGGGTTCTATTCCCTTAAGCACAACTTGCAAGCCTTTGCAGCTTTTTAGCTGGTACGTGTAGTAATTCTTTTTGGCATCGTTTAAGTACTTTGACACTGCTCGGAAATCGTCTTCAGTTCTGGTTTGCAGTTTAGTTTCACTTATATTCCCTTTCATAAGCGGAATAACATGAAAGCTATCTTTTCCGACTAGCTCAACTATTTTGTTGACTAGGGCATTCGAGGTCTTCTCCCTAATAAAGATAGGTGGCGGCTTCAGTTTCCTTGGGGCTAATTGTTCAGACTCTGTTTCGTGCTCCGCCAGAATGGAAAATCTATTTTCATTTAGTGGCCCGAGATTTTCAGGGCCTTTGTTGGTACGGTTTACTTTGGGCTTATTGCCGTCAGAATTTTTTGAGGGCGTTAGCTTGCGCTTGGAAATATTTATGTAGCGATCCATGCCTGTCTGCATGGCCGAACCCGCTTGCGGATTTGTCATTTTTGCACTTAATTGTGTTGTTGCTTTACCCGCTGCAGAAGAAGAGAGTGGAGTCGTTATTGCAGTGTTGGCGACAGAGGCCGTTGTAGTTGCTGTTGTTGTTGCACTAGGTGGCTGAAGCTCGGTTGGGGTTTTGCATTGCTCACTCCATGGCGTTTGAGCGTTGAGAAGCAGGGCGGGAGAGCAAGAACTAGCTCTCTGGTTTTCGGCGGTCAGTAAACTTGCATTTTCTTGCACTTTCGGTTCTAGAGTATTATTCGTAAGAAGGAAATAAGCATTGTTGCGGGCCAAAGAAAGACGACGTTTGTCTTGCTCTCTCTGAATTTTTTCACGGGCTTCGTCTTGTTGTTTTTGGCGTTGAGTGCGCTGATCCACGTTCTTAATCATTTGCTTATTGTTAGTGCGTAAAGATTAATTAATTAATTAATTAAAACTTCAGTTTACAATATGCGATTAGCATCGCGAAACGCAAGACCACACTGTTCTAAATTTTCGAACGTTTTCAACTGGGTGAATGGTTGTTTTTCTTTTGTTTTTCCGGAGCGTTAAGAAAACACGTCTACACGCGACCGACAATGAATTTGGAGGACAATGAATAAGGAGAGTTAATTTTTTATTTACTAAATTATAAAATTCCATAATCGACAGTTTCCCCTGACTTATTACACTTAAGTCCTGCTCTAAAATATGTATTGGTCGTTTGTCACTGAAAACAAAATCAAGTCTTGCCATTATGGCATCAAAATTCAATACGGTTCCATTATGGGTTAGGGCATCATTGGCAATGCCTGTAATTTTATTT
Organism: Drosophila lutescens; assembly: GCA_037075285.1. Lineage (NCBI taxonomy): Eukaryota > Metazoa > Arthropoda > Insecta > Diptera > Drosophilidae > Drosophila > Drosophila lutescens. The sequence goes on from JBAMCF010000486.1 coordinate 348,998, forward strand.
CGAAGAATAGATAGTGCCGAAAAGTATTTTTCACTTCCCCTTTTGTATTGTCCCATTGCTACTTCCGCCGATTCTCTCCAACTAACATAGCTATCTTCTTCGCCTTTATATTCTCGGACCGACTTAATGATTTCATAAGAAGTATCGCACTTAACGTTTGGATCAACAGCTTCTACTTGAAAATCCTCAACTATCTTTATATTGTGATTTAATTGTGTCTTTAAACTCGCGATCTCATTCTTCAAAGGATTCAATTCATTATTAACTATTTGTGCTATTAAATCGCTTACATTAAACGTCTGGGTATTAGCCTGGCTGCTAGAAGCCACTGCAGGTAAGGGTGGAGTCATGGTGAGAATTTTTTCAAAGTCGTTGATTAACTCTTCCACCTTAATTCTTAAAATTCTTAAAAATATAAAACTATAATTAAACAGCTTTGTTGAATTTGATGTTTAGTTTTTTGTTCGTCCGTTTAATTATACCCGTTACTCGTAGAGTAAAAGGGTATATTGTATTCGTGCAAAAGTATGTAACAGCTAGAAAAAAGCGTTTCCGACCCCATAAAGTATATATATTCTTGATCAGGATCACTAGCCGAGTCGATCTAGCCATGTCCGTCTGTCCGTCTGTCCGTCTGTCTGTCTGTATGAACGCTGAGTTCTCGGAAACTATAAAAGCTAGAAGGTTGAGATTTCACACACATATTCTTGGGCTTCCTACGCAGCGCAAGTTTGTTTCATCGAGGTACCACGCCCCCCCTAACGCCCACAATCGCCATAAACGATTTTCAAATGTGTCTGGAGGCCACATCTTTTAAGATTTTAAAAATATATAAACGCAATTTTATAGTGTTTATTAATACCTATCGAAATGTAGAAGACATTTTTCAAATCGGACCATTCATTAAAAAGTTATACGCAATCAAAATTGTTTATATATCTATCTCCCTCGCACTCCCTTTAGCCCCAATAGATAGTCGGGACACCAACCCGAGTACAGCGTTCGCACTCCCTTTAGCTGAGTGACGGGTATTAGATAGTCGGGACACCAACCCGACTATAGCGTTCTCTCTTGTTTTTTTATTTTTGCTTGAAATTCGGTTTTGAGAATATTAGTTTTTAGAGCAGCTTGTCTTTTTTGTTACGGTCACTAATTAACGAGTTGTTGTAAACAAAGGGGGATTATTATATTAATTGATTTCCTCCTTTAGCTATTTTCACGATGCAAACACTTTTTATTATGTCATCGGCTAGGTTTTTGAGCGGCGCGAATTCCCTTTTGTGTTTGAAAACTGTTTTGTTTTAAAACTTCTTTCAGGAATTTTTAAATAGCTTCGCCCCACGTTGGGCGCCAATTAATAAGTCGCTTAGTGAATTTTATAAAAAAAAATGTATTTTTATTTGTTCACTTTTCTTATTCACTAGTTTACAAAATTTCTATTAGTACCGAACTTAATTTTTACTGCTCACAATACTCAATTGGGTCGACCGATCAATTCGGATGCAAAAACGGACTGCCTGATCAAGGGCCGATTATCTGATAAGCAAACCGCGGCTTAAGAGAATCTAGGGACTTCTCGAGAATTGAATAAGAGAAGGACTCAAGAGAGTCGGAATAAATTGGGTGATGCAATTATTGGTTTGATTGTGGAAATCGGTTAAACAGATTACTCTGCAATTTTGGGCCTCGCTGGGTGCTGACCGGATGATAATGTTTACGTTTGGAAGACCCGGCTTAGTTTACAGTAGAAGGCCCGCGAAATGTTTATATTAGGAGGACCGCGGCGCAAGCGCAATTGTTTACAGTAGATGGACCGCGGCGCATTTGGAACTTAATAATGAATTCTTATTGGAGTGGGGAAGATAAATAAGAGCTCTGGATTTCGTGGGAAAGCTGAGTAAGAAGTTCCCAGCTAGAAGTTGTTTACAAACTGGGTAAGGAGCCTGGGATCTTGGGTTGGATAACTTCCACGCTTCCTACAATTAACGGTGAATGATCGTTCAGACTATATCATAAGAAAACAGTTGTGCTCCAATTGCTTTGCAAGCAACCACCAGTTCCAGGGTTGCACAAGCGCTTACAGTTGTTTTACTTGCCAAAGTCGGCATCATACGCTGTTGCACCCAAGCAACAACTCTACAATTTCTCTCAGGCCAGTGTCCACCTCAATCTCACACAGAATTATGGGTGAGTTTTATTTTAAAAAACTCAAAATAAAACTCAATTCGCTTTTGCGGCCATTGTATTAAACATTTTAATATGATTTAAATTTGTTCTTGTTCGTTTGGACATGTAGTTTCAATACATATAGTTGAAAAATTTTTTTTTTAACATTAAGCTATTTTAAAAATGGATTTAAGGTGAAAATTGGGCCTTTTTGTTCAACTTTTGTATGTAAACAGGACAAATAGTATTTTATGGATCTGATAACTTCCGATTAAGTTGCAAGATCTTTGAAGTCATTTTCAATACAAAGTAAAGCCGGAAGAATTCGATTTAATTTTATTTGCTCTTGCATAAAATTATGACAGAACAAGAGAGAACGTTATAGTCGGGTGCCCCGGCTATCAGATACCCGTTACTCAGGTAAAGGGAGTGCGAGGGAGACGGAGATAGAAACTTTGATCACGCATAACTTTTTAACGAATGGCCCGATTTGAAAAATTTCTTCTACATTTCGATAGGTATTGATAAACACAATAAAACTGCATTTTTACTTTTCCGAAATATTAAAATTTTTAAAATCGTATATACGCGATTGTGAGCGTTAGAGGGGGCGTGGCACCTTTTTAAATTAAACTTGCGCTGCGTAGGAACTCCAAGAATCTTCATGCCAAATACCAATCCTCCAGCTTTTATAGTTTCCGAGATCTCAGCGTTCATACGGACAGACAGACGGACAGACGGACATGGCTATATCGACTCGGCTAGTGACCCTGATCAAGAATATATATACTTTATAGGGTCGGAAACGCTTCCTTCTAGCTGTTACATACTTTTGCACGAATACAATATACCCTTTTACTCTACGAGTAACAGGTATAAACATATCATGGTCATAATTGAGATACACTTAAGAATGAATCAATATTTCAGTTATATGACTATTTTCACCATATGCGATACATTTGACCTGAAGAATTCGCGTATTATTTGACCTGAAGAATTCGCGGATTACTTTACGTGAAGAATTCGCGGACTACTTTACCTGAAGAATTCTCAAATCATTTGACTGAAGAAATCACGGATGTTTAAACTCTGTTTACTTGAAGAATTCGCGATTCGAATTTTGTCCCAAAACGTCACGTCAAAGATACTGATATTGCTTAAGTCGAATTATACGCGAATTTTTTAGGTCAAATGATGCACGAATTCTTCAGGTCAAATAATGCGCGAATTCTTCAGGTAAAATGATTCTTATATTGTTTAAGTCGAATTTTTTAGGTCAAGAGAATCCACGAATTCTTCAATTAAAATGATTCACAAATTCTTCAGGTCAAATGCTTCACGAATTCTTAAAGTCAAATAATGCGTGAATTCTTCAGGTCAAGAAAATCCACGTATTCTTAACGTCAAATGATTCCGATATTGGGTAATAGTCTAGAAGAGGGGCCTGTGCCCCAAGGATCGCGATAAAATTACCCTCGATGGACCGCGATTTTTTAAGAATTTACGTGCAGAAGATTATCGGCGGAAATGCGTGGTTCTCTTGTAATTGCATTTTAAAGTTGTGTGTTTTGCTATAAAAACAAAGTAGCATTTTCTAGGATTTTAAGGTATTTTGTGACATTTAGCTATAAAAAACACATGGGCTTTCCGTTTGTTGTCGCGGTCCATCGAGGGTAATTTTATCGCGATTTTTGGGGCACAGGCCCCTATAATAGACTATTATTCGATATTGTTTAAGGCAAATTGTATTGTATTGTATTTTTGTATTGTATTGTATTTTATTAAGCAATGGACTGCTTGTAAAACATTTATAATATTTTGTATTTAAGAACTAATGCGCGAATTCTTCATGTAAAATGATTCTGATATTGTTTAAGTCGAATAATCCGCGAATTTTTTAGGTCAAGAGAATCCACGAATTCTTCAGTTAAAATGATTCACGAATTCTTCAGGTCAAGAAAATACGCGAACTCTTCAGGTCAAATGCTTCACGAATACTTTAAGTCAAATAATGCGTGAATTCTTTAGGTCAAGAGAATCCACGTATTCTTAACGTGAAATGATTCCGATATTGTTTAAGTCGAAAAGTCGAAAAGGTCAAATAATCCGCGAATTCTTTACGTCGAATGGTGAAAACAGATGCATAACTGAAAATTTTCTAAATACTTAAGATTATCTTAAATAGCACCATGATATTTTGCCGTGAAGTTATAAGATCCATGGAAATTTGTTTTCCCTGCCTTTACAAAATAGTGGTACAAAATCCCCACTTTCCACCTTAAATCGATTTTTAAAATAGCTTAATGTTAAAATACAACTTTTTTTTATTATTTGTATTGAAACTACGTATCCAAACGAACAAGTAAAAATTTAAATTAAATTTTAATTTTAAAATTTCTAATACATTGGCCGCAAAGGCGAATTGAGTTTTATTTTGAATTTTATAAAATAAAACTTTTTAGTCACAAAAATTTGAAATAACTGTTATTTTTGGTCCCTGATATATTCACATAAATATTCTAATACTGTCAATTTCTCCTACTCTATGTATATCTCAAAATCAATTCCAAAATCCTAAAACCACAAATATACAACGGAAAAAACATGCAATTATATCGTGCAGTTATAAACAAACGGACATACTTACATACATACGAACTCGAGGTCTCCACAATTCCCGCAATCGGTACCCATCCGCTATCCAGCTGGTTCGTTACATACGTACACACATACAGAAGCACTTTACATATTCAGCAGAGCAACTTGGTTCAAGGATATCCAAAAAATTAAAATATATTATATTTATACCCTTGCAGAGGGTATTATAATTTCAGTCAGATATTGTAACGCAGTAAAGGAGACGTTTATAACTCGACATCGGATTATATGCAAAATCATATTTTTAACGGCTTGTCGAAATCAAATTTCGATTGGACTGAAATTCGTTTCACGTTAAAATAATAAGATTAAGCCCATGTTGTTTTTGCATATTCGACATATCTTGCATATCAAGAACATATCCAACATATTTTACGACATATTATCAAAGCAGGCTTTTGTCAGAATGATTAAATATTAAAAATCAGTTCAAAGAGCGTTTGTTGAAAAGAAAGGCGATCGTATTTAAGGGATGGTTAAAAGACAATCTTGAATCTTGTTTTGGGTGGCAAAGACTTAAATAAAGGTTAACAAACATAATCCTCCTTGAACCGCGATTTCTTCTGATTAGCATAATAAAAATACACATCATCCATGGTTATGAGAGTTCTTAAGAAGTCGCTGTCCATCGAGGATCATTTTTACGTGGTTGTGGGGAGTGGTTCCGTATAAAACCAAATTACTCAGATTTCTAGAATTTTAAATTACTCACCGACAAAAGAATAAAATTGACTGTTGAAAATATTGAAAAAATGTTGGTCACATATTGTAAGCAAAATTACAACTAAAATGTACTTAAACATCCTAACTATTGCTTAGGCTCAGATGACACATTCAATTTTTAGCGTCAATTTATTGTGACAATTTTTCATTTGTGTGAGTTTAAAGAAGTGCCAGCGAGTCAGGATTAATATGATGTCGCGCCTTTATTATTAGTGTTAGTGGTAGAGCAGCCAAAAATATTTGATTCTTTCTCGCGCTCGTTTGAAGTCCCATTAAAGAAAAATTGTGTCATCTGAGCCTTAGCTTGCTCCCCAAAGCACTAAATACACTCATATTGAAAACGTATTTTTATTGGTTTTTAATGAATATTTGTGGTGTATTGGCAAATATAGGAATTTCTTGCGTGAGGTTTTCAAAAATTTTTTTTCTTTAAAAAGAGATCCAACCGCACTGGAGCTTTGCACTTCCAATTTCCCTGTGGATTGGCTAATGTGGCGGGTACAGTTTTCAAAAATTATATTGATTGGTTCTACCCTTTAAATTATAGAAATAGGCAGTAGTTTGATGAAAATGTTCAAAAACTAACATAGGGTTTTTGGAACCGATTTCCTTAAGTTACGGTGGTGCGATTGTAGCTATTTTTATGTATACCCTTTCTGTCGACTACAACAATACATTTTTAATATTTTAACCATCAAGCTCGAAATCTATGTGCCTCTAAGACATAGAAACATATTCGACATTTTTTTCATATTCCCGACATATTTTACATATTGTCGACATATTTTGCATATTGTCGACATATTTTGCATATTCCCATGCATAAAAAAATGCATATTTGCGATATGTCGTTTCCATTCGAATACAAATTTAATATAGTGCCTAAATCCAAAATTTGGCGGTATTTGGAGCAAAAATGCAGAAAAACATATAATCCGATGTAGTACATATGTAAAACCGAGACGGATCGGACCACTATATCTTATAACTCCCGTAGGAATAATAAAAAAATAAATAGAAAAAACATTTAAACTTTGTAGAAAGTAGGCGTTTTGATTTTTGACATTGTAAAAACAACATTTTAAGTACGCTTACCTGCAAGGGTATATAAACTTCGGCTGGCCGAAGCTAACTAATATTCACGCCAAAAGGGCGTTTAATTTCTGGAGGCAGTGTCGAGCGGCAGATGTCCACATCTCGCTTGCTCGCATTGCACTTCGCTCTCCCGCTCCAACTCTCCCGCAAGTCTCCGCTCCGCTTTGGAGCCCATAATCTAAGTTAGGCTTTAGCAGTTCCTATTTACAAGTGACCAAATAAACAGCCGCACGTCGCGCAAAACCAGAAGTTTTCCCCCGTGTTTTCGATATTATTTCTGCGCGGATTTTCATCCGATTTAATTTACATATATATTCCAAAATACCACGATTCCTTTGTGACCGAAATTCGTACACTCGAAATTATTCCGAGCCCACATATCCAATTCCCCAGTGCCAATTTATTTAAATAACAAATATAAATTCCGAAAATTATATTATTTACTCCAAGTGTGTGTAAAAATATTACCCAGCCACAGTAACACTTATAAGTTTTTTTGATAAGACTCCCACTGAAAAACTCATTTCTGATTTTTATTTGTTTTGCTCAAAAATAATTATTATTTTTTGATTTTTATTTTAAAACTCATGAGCATGATGAGTAAAAATATAAAAATCATCTAAAACGAAAACTCAAAATAAAACTCAATTCGCTTTTGCGGCCATTGTATTAAAAATTTTAATATGATTTAAATTTGTCCTTGTTCGTTTGGACATGTAGTTTCAATAAATATAGTTGAAAAAATTGTATTTTAGCATTAAGCTATTTTAAAAATGGATTTAAGGTGAAAATTGGGCCTTTTTGTTCCACTTTTGTGCGTAAACAGGACAAATAGTATTTTATGGATCTGATAACTTCCGATTAAGTTGCAAGATCTTTGAAGTCGTTTTCAATACAAAGTAAAGCCGGAAGAATTCGATTTAATTTTATTTGCTCTTGCATAAAATTATGACAGAAAAATATCTTGGTCATAATTGAGATACACTTAAGAATGAATCAATATTTCAGTTATATGACTATTTTCACCATATGCGATACATTTGACCTGAAGAATTCGCGTATTATTTGACCTGAAGAATTCGCGGATTACTTTACGTGAAGAATTCGCGGACTACTTTACCTGAAGAATTCTCAAATCATTTGACTGAAGAAATCACGGATGTTTAAACTCTGTTTACTTGAAGAATTCGCGATTCGAATTTTGTCCCAAAACGTCACGTCAAAGATACTGATATTGCTTAAGTCGAATTATACGCGAATTTTTTAGGTCAAATGATGCACGAATTCTTCAGGTCAAATAATGCGCGAATTCTTCAGGTAAAATGATTCTTATATTGTTTAAGTCGAATTTTTTAGGTCAAGAGAATCCACGAATTCTTCAATTAAAATGATTCACAAATTCTTCAGGTCAAATGCTTCACGAATTCTTAAAGTCAAATAATGCGTGAATTCTTCAGGTCAAGAAAATCCACGTATTCTTAACGTCAAATGATTCCGATATTGGGTAATAGTCTAGAAGAGGGGCCTGTGCCCCAAGGATCGCGATAAAATTACCCTCGATGGACCGCGATTTTTTAAGAATTTACGTGCAGAAGATTATCGGCGGAAATGCATGGTTCTCTTGTAATTGCATTTTAAAGTTGTGTGTTTTGCTATAAAAACAAAGTAGCATTTTCTAGGATTTTAAGGTATTTTGTGACATTTAGCTATAAAAAACACATGGGCTTTCCGTTTGTTGTCAAAATTATAAGCGTTCGAAAACATTCGACAAAAATGTGAAATTGTTTTTATAGCAGGCCAGACCCCACAACCGCGAATTAAATATCCTCGATGGACCGTGATTCCTTAAGAACTCAAATGACCATGGATGACCAACATATACCTTTTTAAAATGAATCTTAAGAAATCGCGGTCCAAGAAGGATCAACCTTTTTTGGGGTCTTAGTCGTTATCAAAGCCAATTACGAGAGTTGTTATCCATAGTTGGCGGGTCCTAGGGTTTTCAACTGGTTCAGTACCTGCTTATACTTGTAATTCATTTTTAATAGCAAATAATATTCTATATTAAATAATGGTTAATAATTTGACAGTAAATATTTATTATAAAAAATGCTGGTTATAATGAAAACAAGAGAGAACGCCATAGTCGGATTGGTGTCCCGATTATCTTATACCCGTCACTCAGCTAAAGGGAGTGCGAACGCTGTACTCGGGTTGGTGTCCCGACTTTCTAATAATCGTAACTCAGCTAAAGGGAGTGCGAGGGAGATAGATATATAAGCAATTTTGATTGCGTATAACTTTTTAATGAATGGTCCGATTTGAAAAATGTCTTATACATTTCGATAGGTATTAATAAACACTATGAAATTGCGTTTATATATTTTTAAAATCTTAAAAGATGTGGCCTCCAGACACATTTGAAAATCGTTTATGGCGATTGTGGGCGTTACAAACAAACTTGCGCTGCGTAGGAAGCCCAAGAATATGTGTGTGAAATCTCAACCTTCTAGCTTTTATAGTTTCCGAGATCTCAGCGTTAGACGGACAGACAGACGGGCAGACGGCTAGTGACCCTGATCAAGAATATATATACTTTATAGGGTCGGAAACGCTTCCTTCTACCTGTTGCATACTTTTACTCTACGGGTAACGGCTATAAAAATATTAGAATTGGCTTCCTAAAGTCAGCTACTTTTCAGACAACGAAAAGGAATAGGCTTAATCTGTACCACTGAAATTGTATTGCAATGTGGAGTATGCTTTAATTAACCACAATAAAAAAAACAATATACCCTTTTACTCTCCGAGTGATAGGTTTACTAAGGAAGGAAAGAAGCTAACTTTAGGAAGCCAATTCTAATATTTTTTGGAATTATAACCCCAAAAAAGGTTGATCCTCCTTGGACCGCGATTTCTTAAGATTCATTTTAAAAAGGTTTATGTTGGTCATCCATTTGAGTTCCTAAGGAATCACGGTCCATCGAGGATATTTAATTCGCGGTTGTGGGGTCTGGCCTGCTATAAAAACAATTTCACATTTTTGTGGAATTTTTTTCGAACGCTTATAATTTTGACAACAAACGGAAAGCCCATGTGTTTTTTATAGCAAAATGTCACAAAATACCTCAAAATCCTAGAAAATGCTACTTTGTTTTTATAGCAAAACACACAACTTAAAAATGCAATTACAAGAGAACCATGCATTTCCGCCGATAATCTTCTGCACGTAAATTCTTAAGAAATCGCGGTCCATCGAGGGTAATTTTATCGCGATTTTTGGGGCACAGGCCCCTATTATAGACTATTATTCGATATTGTTTAAGGCAAATAATGCGCGAATTCTTCATGTAAAATGATTCTGATATTGTTTAAGTCGAATAATCCGCGAATTTTTTAGGTCAAGAGAATCCACGAATTCTTCAGTTAAAATGATTCACGAATTCTTCAGGTCAAGAAAATACGCGAACTCTTCAGGTCAAATGCTTCACGAATTCTTTAAGTCAAATAATGCGTGAATTCTTTAGGTCAAGAGAATCCACGTATTCTTAACGTGAAATGATTCCGATATTGTTGAGGGGGGGGTTGGGTCTTGCAAAAAAAAAAATTTCGATTTTTTTTTAAATTTTTTTCTTGTAGATTAACATCTTAAGATTATACAAAAAAAGATGTAAGTCAATCGGACAAAAAGTTTAGAAGTTATGCTAAAACTAGTACCCTAACCTCGAAGACTTTAGGTACGTAAGTGCATCTTTAAGTGCGTTTTTCTCGAAACCACGTTTTGAAAGTCCGTGTTCATCGGCATTTCTAAACGGCTCAACCGATCGTTTTCAAATTTGTCGCATATTTTTCTGCATTAAAAAAACCCGCCCCCTGGGAAGCGTTTTTTTTTATTTTTTAACTTTAAATATTATATTTTTAAGCCGAAAGTCAATTTTTGTAGGTGAAAAACCCATTTTTGACTTTGGACTTTCGGAAAAAATTCTTAAAAATAAAAAATTTAAAAAAGGGCTTCCCAGGGGGCGGGTTTTTTTAATTCTTAAGCGAATTGTAAAAACAAAATGGAAATCCGATCATTTTTAGCGGAGGTACAGTGAACACCGCAAAACGCCTTTTTTTAATAGTGTTCCAGCAATCGCTTTGCCACCGATATATTAGCCAATAGTATCGGCTATAAAAATTAGTGGATATTATTTAAATGACACTTAATAATATACAAAAGGTTTGAATTAAATCCATCCAACCAGTTTTTATAGAAAAAATCGCAAAGTTAGTCGATTTTTTGGTGCCAAAGACCCTACCCCCCCCTTAAGTCGAAAAGTCGAAAAGGTCAAATAATCCGCGAATTCTTTACGTCGAATGGTGAAAACAGATGCATAACTGAAATTTTCTAAATACTTAAGATTATCTTAAATAGCACCATGATATTTTGCCGTGAAGTTATAAGATCCATGGAAATTTGTTTTCCCTGCCTTTACAAAATAGTGGTACAAAATCCCCACTTTCCACCTTAAATCGATTTTTAAAATAGCTTAATGTTAAAATACAACTTTTTTTTATTATTTGTATTGAAACTACGTATCCAAACGAACAAGTAAAAATTTTAATCATATTAAAATTTCTAATACAATGGCCGCAAAGGCGAATTGAGTTTTATTTTGAATTTTATAAAATAAAACTTTTTAGTCACAAAAATTTGAAATAACTGTTATTTTTGGTCCCTGATATATTCACATAATATTCTAATACTGTCAATTTCTCCTACTCTATGTATATCTCCAAATCAATTCCAAAATCCTAAAACCACAAATATACAACGGAAAAAACATGCAATTATATCGTGCAGTTATAAACAAACGGACATACTTACATACATACGAACTCGAGGTCTCCACAATTCCCGCAATCGGTACCCATCCGCTATCCAGCTGGTTCGTTACATACGTACACACATACAGAAGCACTTTACATATTCAGCAGAGCAACTTGGTTCAAGGATATCCAAAAAATTAAAATATATTATATTTATACCCTTGCAGAGGGTATTATAATTTCAGTCAGATATTGTAACGCAGTGAAGGAGACGTTTCCGACCACATAAAGTATATATATATTCTTGATCAGCACCAATAGCCGAGTCCATCTAGCCATGTCCGTCTGTCCGTTTCTATGCGAACTAGTCTCTCAGTTTTAAACTTTCCCAAAAGTCTTCTTTCTATTGCAGGTAGTACATATGTAAAACCGAGACGGATCGGACCACTATATCTTATAACTCCCGTAGGAATAATAAAAAAATAAATAGAAAAAACATTTTAACTTTGTAGAAAGTATGCGTTTTGATTTTTGACATTGTAAAAACAACATTTTAAGTACGCTTACCTGCAAGGGTATATAAACTTCGGCTGGCCGAAGCTAACTAATATTCACGCCAAAAGGGCGTTTAATTTCTGGAGGCAGTGTCGAGCGGCAGATGTCCACATCTCGCTTGCTCGCACTGCACTTCGCTCTCCCGCTCCAACTCTCCCGCAAGTCTCCGCTCCGCTTTGGAGCCCATAATCTAAGTTAGGCTTTAGCAGTTCCTATTTACAAGTGACCAAATAAACAGCCGCACGTCGCGCAAAACCAGAAGTTTTCCCCCGTGTTTTCGATATTATTTCTGCGCGGATTTTCATCCGATTTCCCTGGGACTTATCACAGCTTCTACAATCAAGCCACCCCCGCCCCAACAGTTGGTCCTTCTACCGGACCTTTGGACTACCACTCCTGGTGGTTTCCGAAGATTTTCACAAGCAGCTACGGTTGCTTGAACCGCTCCAGATAAGTTCCACTTATTACTATTATTTGCCGGTCATACAGCCAGTCGTTCAACCCCATTTCGTTCAACTTGTTGTAAGATTTCTTGTCTAAATCCAAAAGGGATTTAATCCGACGCAACGGCATTTAATTTACATATATATTCCAAAATACCACGATTCCTTTGTGACCGAAATTCGTACACTCGAAATTATTCCGAGCCCACATATCCAATTCCCCAGTGCCAATTTATTTAAATAACAAATATAAATTCCGAAAATTATATTATTTACTCCAAGTGTGTGTAAAAATATTACCCAGCCACAGTAACACTTATAAGTTTTTTTGATAAGACTCCCACTGAAAAACTCATTTCTGATTTTTATTTGTTTTGCTCAAAAATAATTATTATTTTTTGAGTTTTATTTTAAAACTCATGAGCATGATGAGTAAAAATATAAAAATCATCTAAAACGAAAACTCAAAATAAAACTCAATTCGCTTTTGCGGCCATTGTATTAAAAATTTTAATATGATTTAAATTTGTCCTTGTTCGTTTGGACATGTAGTTTCAATAAAAATAGTTGAAAAAATTGTATTTTAGCATTAAGCTATTTTAAAAATGGATTTAAGGTGAAAATTGGGCCTTTTTGTTCCACTTTTGTGCGTAAACAGGACAAATAGTATTTTATGGATCTGATAACTTCCGATTAAGTTGCAAGATCTTTGAAGTCGTTTTCAATACAAAGTAAAGCCGGAAGAATTCGATTTAATTTTATTTGCTCTTGCATAAAATTATGACAGAAAAATATCTTGGTCATAATTGAGATACACTTAAGAATGAATCAATATTTCAGTTATATGACTATTTTCACCATATGCGATACATTTGACCTGAAGAATTCGCGTATTATTTGACCTGAAGAATTCGCGGATTACTTTACGTGAAGAATTCGCGGACTACTTTACCTGAAGAATTCTCAAATCATTTGACTGAAGAAATCACGGATGTTTAAACTCTGTTTACTTGAAGAATTCGCGATTCGAATTTTGTCCCAAAACGTCACGTCAAAGATACTGATATTGCTTAAGTCGAATTATACGCGAATTTTTTAGGTCAAATGATGCACGAATTCTTCAGGTCAAATAATGCGCGAATTCTTCAGGTAAAATGATTCTTATATTGTTTAAGTCGAATTTTTTAGGTCAAGAGAATCCACGAATTCTTCAATTAAAATGATTCACAAATTCTTCAGGTCAAATGCTTCACGAATTCTTAAAGTCAAATAATGCGTGAATTCTTCAGGTCAAGAAAATCCACGTATTCTTAACGTCAAATGATTCCGATATTGGGTAATAGTCTAGAAGAGGGGCCTGTGCCCCAAGGATCGCGATAAAATTACCCTCGATGGACCGCGATTTTTTAAGAATTTACGTGCAGAAGATTATCGGCGGAAATGCATGGTTCTCTTGTAATTGCATTTTAAAGTTGTGTGTTTTGCTATAAAAACAAAGTAGCATTTTCTAGGATTTTAAGGTATTTTGTGACATTTAGCTATAAAAAACACATGGGCTTTCCGTTTGTTGTCGCGGTCCATCGAGGGTAATTTTATCGCGATTTTTGGGGCACAGGCCCCTATAATAGACTATTATTCGATATTGTTTAAGGCAAATAATGCGCGAATTCTTCATGTAAAATGATTCTGATATTGTTTAAGTCGAATAATCCGCGAATTTTTTAGGTCAAGAGAATCCACGAATTCTTTAGTTAAAATGATTCACGAATTCTTCAGGTCAAGAAAATACGCGAACTCTTCAGGTCAAATGCTTCACGAATTCTTTAAGTCAAATAATGCGTGAATTCTTTAGGTCAAGAGAATCCACGTATTCTTAACGTGAAATGATTCCGATATTGTTTAAGTCGAAAAGTCGAAAAGGTCAAATAATCCGCGAATTCTTTACGTCGAATGGTGAAAACAGATGCATAACTGAAAATTTTCTAAATACTTAAGATTATCTTAAATAGCACCATGATATTTTGCCGTGAAGTTATAAGATCCATGGAAATTTGTTTTCCCTGCCTTTACAAAATAGTGCTACAAAATCCCCACTTTCCACCTTAAATCGATTTTTAAAATAGCTTAATGTTAAAATACAACTTTTTTTTATTATTTGTATTGAAACTACGTATCCAAACGAACAAGTAAAAATTTTAATCATATTAAAATTTCTAATACAATGGCCGCAAAGGCGAATTGAGTTTTATTTTGAATTTTATAAAATAAAACTTTTTAGTCACAAAAATTTGAAATAACTGTTATTTTTGGTCCCTGATATATTCACATAAATATTCGAATACTGTCAATTTCTCCTACTCTATGTATATCTCAAAATCAATTCCAAAATCCTAAAACCACAAATATACAACGGAAAAAACATGCAATTATATCGTGCAGTTATAAACAAACGGACATACTTACATACATACGAACTCGAGGTCTCCACAATTCCCGCAATCGGTACCCATCCGCTATCCAGCTGGTTCGTTACATACGTACACACATACAGAAGCACTTTACATATTCAGCTGCGCACCTTGGTTCAAGGATATCCAAAAAATTAAAATATATTATATTTATACCCGTTACTCGTAGAGTAAAAGGGTATATTGTATTCGTGCAAAAGTATGTAACAGCTAGAAGGAAGCGTTTCCGACCCTATAAAGAATATATATTCTCGATCAGGGTCACTAGCCGAGTCGATATAGCCATGTCCGTCTGTCTGTCTGTCCGTCTGTCTGTCCGTATGAACGCTGAGATCTCGGAAACTATAAAAGCTAGAGGATTGGTATTTGGCATGAAGATCCTTGGAGTTCCTACGCCGCGCAAGTTTGTTTCAAGAAGGTGCCACGCCCCCTCTAACGCCCACAATCGCTTATATACGATTTTAAAAATTTAAATATTTCGGAAAAGTAAAAATGCAGTTTTATTGTGTTTATCAATACCTATCGAAATGTAGAAGAAATTTTTTTAAATCGGAGCATTCGTTAAAAAGTTATGCGTGATCAAAGTTTTTATCTCCATCTCCCTCGCACTCCCTTTACCTGAGTAAAGGGTATCTGATAGTCGGGGCACCCGACTATAACGTTCTCTCTTATTTTTATTATTTTTATACCCTTGCAGAGGAGACGCAGTGAAGGAGACGTTTCCGACCCCATAAAGTATATATAAGTGGGATTTTTAAGTTTATTGTTTAAGTATTTAAGTTTATTTGTAATTTATATTTGGTTAAGTATAATATAAAGAAATGAACACTGGTAAATTTGAATTTCACGCGTCTTTTTCGTCTTCTGACCAACGGTAAACTTGACTTAGGGTAAACTTATTGTGGAATGACTGCCTCCCAAAGCAGACACACCCCACATTCGGCCATCCTGCTATGCTTTCGCCTCGAATGCATCTTCGTCGTCATCAGGTGTTGACCAGCGCTTTAAATACTCAGCACAAGTCGAGGAATTAATAGGACCATCAAAATAGCCGATCTTCTTGACATCGTACGAGTTATTGCCTTTGGATTTGACAATCTTGACGGACCCAAGTATTTAGGTTTCAATTTCAGGCCGCTGCCAAATTGTGTCCTTTTAATTGCGACAATTTCACCGACGTCATACTGATTGGCATGCTTGCGTCGCAAGTTGTAGGTCTTTCTATTTTCGTCCTGGACCTTCGAAATTTGAGTCTTTGCTTTGCTTCTTAAATCGGTTCGCTCGTCACTGTACGCTGCCATCGCCTCCTTGTTGATCAAGTCTTGTAGCTTGACGTCTTCTTTGGTACGCATTTTGGAACCTATCAAAAGCTCGAACGGAGTTGTGGCGATCGATCTAGCAAATGTGGAATTGATCGCCTGCTGAACTTTGTCGACGTGCTTGTACCACTTGGTTAGGTCGTCGATGCTTAGTTTTGAGAGAACTGATATTATAGTGTCGTTCAATCTCTCGACTTGCCCGTTCACGCGTGGAAGTCCTGTGGTCGCTTTAATGGGTTTGATGTTTTCCTCGTCGCAATACTTCAAGAAGTCCTGCGAAGTAAATGCAGCGCCTCTATCGGAAATGATGATGGCAGGGTTGCCAAATACTGCACTTTGGTTTCGCAGCCTTGTGATTACGTCGTTTGAGGAAGTCGATTTAGTCGGGCACAACCAGCAGAACTTGGTAAACGAATCCACAACGGCTAAGATGTGCTTGTAGTCTTTATTGGTCGAGTCTAAAGGACCTAAAAAATCCACATGAAAGGTATGCAGAGGGACGTCTCCTTTGTCTAGTGGATAGAAGTCCTTCCTGTTTGCCTTTCTTACGATTGCTCAGAATACACGGGATGCAACAATCTATGATCTTCTGAATCTTTTCCTCAAGGTTTGGTATGTGATACTCTGTGCAAATCAGATCCTTGACCTTCTTCGATGCGAAATGACCCTTCTCAAGAGCTTTCGTAATGATTTGCCTTTGCATATCCTTAGGAACCACGACTAACTCAGTGTCGTTGACAAGCTTGTGTAGTACGCCGCCCTTGAGAAAGTAGTCGTTGTAGGAATCTTTTCCGTCGTTGAGGATATCGCAAATCTCTGATCAGTCTCTGATCAGCTCTCGTTGCATTCAGACGCGTCTCTCCTTCGTAATGGACTTCTATTCGTGTTCCGAGTGCAAAGCTGAAGTTACAGCTGCGCAGCTTCGTGGTTTCGAGGCGGTTCGCTGCGCTTCTCTTTGTCGCCGTACATTTCACACAGCTTGTGTTGATTTGCCTGATGAGGCAATTAAAATTCTTACTAATATGCCCAATCTATTGTGGCAGTGTGACAGCTGTGTTGTGGGCAATGATTCTCATTCTAAAATCGGAGAAGTTATGGAAGAACTTCAGGCCCTGAAGAGTCTCTACAATGATTTAAATTCCCAATTTCTAAAGGCCTTTCCCACTCTGGCTACTGATAATTCTAATGTCAGTCAGCGCAAAAAAGTGGTGAAACCCTTGGCTCCAGCCCCGTTGGCTGCCCGTCAGGCGGACTGTGCGGTAACCCTTCCCCCTGCACCCCTTCCCCCTGCACCGGCTGCTACTAAAAGCCATAAGAAGAATCATAGGAACAAAAGGCACATAGTTGGTCAGGTTGCCAGCTGTGAGCAACTCGAAGTTGTGCCTAGCAACAAATTCTTGCATATTGGCAGATTCAGAACTCTCGTCAAATCAGAAACGGTGTGTGAATTAGTTGCGACCAAGCTAGGTGTGGATACAGCCAGCATAATCTGCAAGCCGTTAGAAAAAAACGGTGTAGACGTCTTTTCACTGCAATTCGTGAATTTTAAGCTGGGGATACCAGAGCAACACTTTCCGGCCGTGTATAGTGATGAATTCTGGCCCAATTCAATCAAAGTTAGCCGATTCATACACAGGGATAGGACAATTGTTGATGATAAAATTCTGGACTTGGATAATCAACAATCATCAGTCTCAAAAAACCCCCAATAATCGGCGCCACTGGCGTCGATGTTATTGCGGGACATTTTTTCGATACTCCTCATCGTGCTTCGTTCTCACAATATCAGCGGCCGTTGGTTTCTCCGGCTGCTGGTTGCATTCGCCGGTCATCTGGACTCATTGCCGCTCTCAGTGCACTCTTGTTGATGTGCGCTCTTCAACGATAAACAAACAACAACGTCAGCTGGAGCTTTCGTTGTCCGCTTTGTGCGAACTTCGCCCAACACCTGCGACTGTTTCGACAACTCACGCTGCTCTCGGAGTGGCGCTCTCTTCTTCTGCTACGCTCTCAACCTTTCCACAAGAACTGCAGCTCGAGCTTTCGTCATTTGCTTTGTGCGACATTCGCCCAAGGCAATTGCTCTTCATTATTACACGTTCATCATTTATCGTCATGCTCCCGATGCACCGTACACAGCAGCGGTCTGAGTTTTCGCCAGCTGCTTTAAGAGTTGCTTCGCTCTCTCTCGGGGCCATATTTGGAAACACCGTCATCTGGAAGTTTTAGAAGACTCTGGCTGGCTATCATCATCTGGTCTGGAGTTACTTCTCTTCAATAGGGCGCTCTCTCAGGACTTAAGAGTTCGGACATCGCTCCCTAGTACTTGGTTCTCTTCAACTTCATCGCAATCTTTCGGATACGACTCTAAGGATTGCATTTCGAGCCCATGCATTGACGATCAGCTTCCAATTTTTATCCGCACTTCAACACTTCTTAAGATTCTGTGTAAGCCCCAAGGAAGTTGTGGGACTTTGCTGGACAGCTCTTCGGCTGACGTGAGCCCTGTAGCGGAGAATATCATTGATAGTGAAGTCCAGATCGAAAAGGCAAGCCCTAACAACACATCTTTCAGTATCTATTTCCAAAATATTGCTGGCATGCGCACCAAATCGCAGTCCCTCTTCTTGGCGACTTCAAATTGTGACTTTGATGTAATTGTCCTGGTTGAAACTTGGCTCAACATGGATTTTTATGACAATGATTTTTTCGATCCTAAACTATATCATGTTTTCCGCAAAGATCGGGATTCTATAAAAACTCAATGCGCTAGAGGTGGAGGCGTCCTAGTTGCTGTGCGGCGTAACTTGCGGTGTACATCTGTACGTCTATCAAATGAAGATTCTCTTCCGGATCAAATCTGCGTATCGCTCTCTGGACCCTTGGACACGATCTTTTTGGTTGTATCGTATATACCGCCATGCAGCAGCTTCGAGCTATACAAGGCTCATGTGGACAACATCGCTCATATCCATCAGGATCTGGAAGATCACCAGTTTATCTGCATTCTGGGTGATTATAATCTGTCATCGCTGATGTGGGTGCAGGATGAAGATTCTTCGACTATGATTCCCAGTAATGTGCATCTGCCTCATGAAATTCTACTAATGGATGATCTTCTCAGTATGGGCTTAGTTCAGACTAACAGTATATTCAATAAGTTAAATAGGCTTTTAGACTTAATTTTTATTAGCCCGGATTTAGGAACAAAATTAAGTTGTAGTAATATTCGACTCTCAGAATGTGATGCCCATCATCAGCCTTTATTACTATTGATCACATGTCATATTTATTCAGCTAACAAATCACTCACACCTTTAATTTATATTATTCCTAATAGTTTAAACTCTATTCGAAATGATATTTCTAATATCAATTGGGTCGATAGCCTATCGCATGCTAATGTTGATGCTAGCTATGATCATTATACCCGTTACTCGTAGAGTAAAAGGGTATATTGTATTCGTGCAAAAGTATGTAACAGGGAGAAGGAAGCGTTTCCGACCCCATAAAGTATATATATTCTTGATCAGGATCACTAGCCGAGTCGATCTAGCCATGTCCGTCTGTCCGTCTGTCCGTCTGTCCGTCTGTCCGTCTGTCCGTCTGTCCGTCCGTCCGTCCGTCTGTCTGTATGAACGCTGAGATTTCGAAAACTATTAAAGCTAGAAGGTTGAGATTTCACACACATATTCTTGGGCTTCCTACGCAGCGCAAGTTTGTTTCATCGAGGTGCCACGCCCCCCTAACGCCCACAATCGCCATAAACGATTTTCAAATGTGTCTGGAGCCCACATCTTTTAAGATTTTAAAAATATATAAACGCAATTTTATAGTGTTTATTAATACCTATCGAAATGTAGAAGACATTTTTCAAATCGGACCATTCATTAAAAAGTTATACGCAATCAAAAAATTGTTTATATATCTATCTCCCTCGCACTCCCTTTAGCCCCAATAGATAGTCGGGACACCAACCCGAGTACAGCGTTCGCACTCCCTTTAGCTGAGTGACGGGTATTAGATAGTCGGGACACCAACCCGACTATAGCGTTCTCTCTTGTTTTATTTCTGTGCTTTCTCTTATCATTAGTAGGTATGCTAAAATAAGAGTTCAAAGTTCTTATAAACTACCCTGGTATACACGGGGACTCAAAAAATACAAAAATCTCCGTAATAAGTTCTACAAGCGTTACCTTAAGAGTGGTGACACTGCCGATCTTGATAGATACAAACTGCATAAGCGTGAATTCGAATTCTTAAATAAATTTCTATATAGCCAATATATGTCAGATGTTGAAAGTAAATTGCGTATGAATCCCAAATCCTTCTGGCACTTTGTAAACTCCAAAAGAAGAACATCGAACATTCCCTCCCACATGTCTCTTAATAGTGAAATGGCTTCCTCGGACTTGGAGGTTGCTAACTTGTTTGCTAAATTTTTTTCATCCAATTTCGAGCCAACTTCGTCTTGGAATGATGATGAAACCCTTCTTTCCATCGACTCTCTTTTAAATATAGGAAATCTAAATGTGTCCGACTTTGACTGCCATATTGCTGCTGCGAGCTTAAATGACTCAGAACGTATGGATTGCGATGGCCTTTCTCCCTTTATTCTAAAAAATTGTATTGATGTTCTATGTGACCCCAGTGTGACCGTATATCTTTGCGGACTTTAATTTAATTCACTGAGCAAGTTAAATACTCGGGGAATGCGTTTTATAATCCGGCCTGTTCCAGCTTTCACTCGGAAGTGAATTTGATTTCATGCTAGCGGATTAAAGTCCGCCGGTCAAATGCTTGGCGGAAAGTTTTTGTGTGAATTTTTTGGAAGTTAACAGAGTAACAACGAGGGATATTTGAATCCGTGCAGTTCTTTCGGAAGTGAGTCCTGGAACAGGTCTGGGAAATTCGATTCCGTGTGAATCTTTCGGAAGTGAAAACTAGAACAGGGCCGAATATCAAGATCATTGGAATATTATTGTAGACAGTCAATCAAAACAAGTAACATTACGACCGGAGCCGATCATTGCCCACCATATCCAACGTTGAAAGCGCTTTCAATATGTTGTATTATTGGCTGTAATTTGGTTTATAAAATGGAAAACTGCATTTCAATTGATTGTAGATAAAGAACATTTTTGGAAAACACTTCCAGGAGCCACGTGAAAGAGTTAACTTGACTTCCAAGAATTTTCCTATAAAACGCATTATTTCATAAGAAACGGGGTTTTTTGACAAAATAATAGTAAAACTTACTTCCTGTATTCAACAGGAACCTACTGGTAAAAGAAACCCTTTAGAGAGGCTGAAGATCTCTGAGATTTTTTACGATTTGGATTAGGTAGATCTCTGACGAAAATATATTCAGGAGGGAACGATCCTCACACGGCCAAGGTCCAAAACGGAAAGGCCAAATAATCGAAATGCGTCAGTCTGTAGGATCAGAGTTACTTAGGAATATCTATCGAACGCGTCTTTTTAATGTTATAAAGACGGAAATTATTTGAATTTTGCAATGCCATTTTAAATCCTGGCGACACACACACTAAGGCAAAAAAGCCAAAAGTCTGCCTTAAGTCAGCGGAGCCCTATAGCGACCATCTTTTGATGGGATATTGTTAAAGGCAATTAAATATGTAAAAAAAAAAATATTATAGTAAAATTTTTCTTAAAGAAATTTTTAAGAAAAAAAATTGATTTTTAAGAAAAAAATATAAATAAATTACTTATTCCCAATATATTTTTGTAATTTCACTTGATTATTCAAATCGGTCAACTAAATCTTATAGCTGTCATATAAACGCTTATTATATAAATATAAATCGGGATTAAGTCATTATTTATCAATTTAACTTTATGTTTACCATTTTTTTTAAATCGATCAATAATCACTATGGACGGCAGTCGAAGCGCACAAGGAGAGTGTGCGAAGGCGACTACTATTATATAGCCGCAAAATTGAAAATCTGCTGTGATAGTCCGATCGTAATGAGTAATACACCAAATTAAAGGTATTGCTAAAACTTAAAGGATTGCATACCAAGACCTCATGAAAATCAATTGGTTTGGGAGAGAGAGCGGTGAAAGTGTAAAAGTGAAAATTTAGAAATTTGGATCTGTTGGGGCCGGTGGGTATAAATGCCCCCTCGAAATGTTTTAGTAGTTTTTCTATTGAAAATACCCGTCGAATGAGGGGTCCGACGCTCCGTTCAAAAGTTATAGCCAAAATAAGATTTTCTTCTTCATCCCAAAATGAAAATTTAATTCTGTTTGTCAGTTTGTCCAAAACATGTTTTTTAAGTTCTGAAAATTTGATATGACGTTCATCACATCGATATAAAAAACTTTTGTTCCACCACTTTTGGAAAAACCCGCTAGTTTAGCGGGAAAAAAGCCATGAATAGCTAAAATTCGGAAAGCCGTAACTTCTATACTACTTGAGCTACAGACTTGTTCTGCACCTCGTTTGAAAGGTTTTAAATGCTATAAACGCCTTCTATATGCAATTTGTGTAAATATATTAGTTAAAAAGATATGAACAAAAGAAAATTTTTTAAACTTTTTTTAGTTTTTTTTTTATTTTTTTCAAAAACGACTCTAACGATTTTCTTTAAAACTTTAAACTGTATAGCCCTTGAGATTCCTTAAATTTTGGTATATAACACATTACTGTAAAAAGTTTAAAAGTTATTCAGAAACGAAAATCGCCACTTTTGCCAGCCCAACACAACTAACGCTGCCTGAGCATTGAATTTTGTATGTGTGTATCCAAACTGTATTATTTACAAACTGTATACAAACTGTAATAAATAAATACATAAATAAATAAATAAAAAACTAAATAAATAAACAAACAAATAATTAAATAATTAAATAATTAAATAATTAAATAATTAAATAATTAAATAATTAAATAATTAAATAATTAAATAATTAAATAATTAAATAATTAAATAATTAAATAATTAAATAATTAAATAATTAAATAATTAAATAATTAAATAAATAATTAAATAGTTAAATAATTAAATAATTAAATAATTAAATAATTAAATAATTAAATAACTAAATAATTAAATAATTAAATAATTAAATAATTAAATAATTAAATAATTAAATAATTAAATAATTAAATAATTAAATAATTAAATAATTAAATAATTAAATAATTAAATAATTAAATAATTAAATAATTAAATAATTAAATAATTAAATAATTAAATAATTAAATAATTAAATAATTAAATAATTAAATAATTAAATAATTAAATAATTAAATAATTAAATAATTAAATAATTAAATAATTAAATAATTAAATAATTAAATAATTAAATAATTAAATAATTAAATAATTAAATAATTAAATAATTAAATAATTAAATAATTAAATAATTAAATAATTAAATAATTAAATAATTAAATAATTAAATAATTAAATAATTAAATAATTAAATAATTAAATAATTAAATAATTAAATAATTAAATAATTAAATAATTAAATAATTAAATAATTAAATAATTAAATAATTAAATAATTAAATAATTAAATAATTAAATAATTAAATAATTAAATAATTAATTAAATAGAAAATGTACAATAAATCAATTAATAAGCTTTAACTATGGTTCATGGCGAAATATTGAAAGTAATTTGTGTACGCATTGCGGAAATCATTTACAAAGTCAGTACGTTATTGAAAATTCAGGACGGGTACTTGTGTTCTCACTCTGTTTAGTCGATCAATTGTATATGAAAAAAACCAATTTTAATTTAACAAGTACATCACATAGTGAGCTAAGATTTAAAAATAAAAGATATCGTTTATAAAGTGCAATATTTCATCATGGTCACGGATTTAATGAAGGACATTATACATCCATTTTACGAAAAGATGGAAATTTATACAAAGCCGATGATGCAACAGTATATAAATCTTCATGGCCCCGTAATAGCAAAGATCTCTACATACTTTTTTACGAGGAGAAATAATGTTTTTATTTGATGATATATAATAACAAGGATGTAGACAAATTAATAAAAGGTATTGAACACAATTTTTAAAATTTTTGGTTGGCAAAAATCCCCGTACTGAACCCTCCTCGAGGGTGCCGACTGGTAATGACGCTACAGAGCCTAATCTTATGTGGCGTTCAGCTAAGATTAGGGGTCAGAACTGTGTGCTCTGGTTTTTTCAATAGCCAAGCCATATGGGGACGACTCCTAGTTATGGTATTGGGGTACTTTGACTATGGTCAAAACAAAAACTTCTGATATCAAACAAAAACACCTCTTAACGAGGTATAAAAATAGTGACGATCGCACCTTCAACGTACAAAAGTTCTGATATCAACTTTTGTGACGAAAAATGATTTTAAATGCGACTAAATAAGTACGCTGCCTAAAATTTATTCATTTGGCACGCTACAACAGAAAACTTTCGTGTAGATATTAAATATTTACTAAAGCGGGCCGAACGAGTAAATTTTAGGCAGCGTACTTATTTAGTCGCATTTAAAATCCTTTTTCGTCACAAAAGTTGATTTCAGAACTTTTGTACGTTGAAGGTGCGATTTTCACTATTTTTATACCTCGTTAAGAGGTGTTTTTGTTTGATTTAGTATAGTCACATTTCCGAAAACATCTGATTTTAGTTGGAGAAACTAAAGGAGAGGTGGAATCAAGATAGGGTAGGCAAGCTGTCAATTCCATAGTTGGGTGGTATCGGTCTTCTGGTACCACAAAAGCGTCAATTCTAGATACTGTGACTTCAGACGGCTCTGAAACAAACACAAGATCTAATTGTCTATTTAATGAATTTCGTATAAAGCTAACTTGCTGTAACGATAATTCAGAAAGGCCATCCACAAACACATGGGCGGATAAGGGAATAGCGACAAGTGGGTCAGTAGGAGGGGACCAAAAAATATCTGGGAGATTGAAGTCACCCAAAACAATCAAAAGGTCTCTGTTGGAAAGAGAGGATAGAAAAGTTTTAATAGCAGATAGATGTTGCTCATAAATTATTAAGTCAGAGCCAGGTGGAATATAAGAACATGTAACAAAAATAGACAAGGATTGGAGGGAATCTTTTACGCTAACAAATTCTATGTCATTAGGGACATGAGAGTGAATTCTCTCAGAATTTAAGGTAGAGGTAACGGCGATCAGAACACCCCCTCCCCTACGGGAAAGGCGATCGGTTCTGTAGGTATTAAAGTTGTTTGACAGAACTTCAGAGTCCGCTATCTGTGGTTTTAGCCAAGTTTCTGTAAAAGCTAAAATATCACCCGTAAATGCCGAGGAGTCAGAATAAAGCTTGGGTAGCTTCATGTTAAGTCCTTTAACATTTTTATTGGACGTTGGACGTTGATGCACAAACAAGTGGCCCTTACGACACTAAGCAAAGCTTGTTACGCGCGGAGCCCTAAACCGTTTTGGGCAAGTAAGCGGAATCGCGGACATGGAAAAATACGATATAACAATAGACAGTTTCAAATACATGCTCACAAAGAATTTACAAATTATTTGAAGACAGAAAATACATTAGTTTATTATAATTAGTAGCATTAGGGGTATCAAACAGTAAGGCGTGGCACAGTGAATCATAGTCGTCACACAGAACACGAAAAGGATCATGCAGGGCATAATTAGATCTACATATTGGCAGGGACAACGGACGAAAACGGCGGTTCTACAGGGTACATTCCAGTTAAGTGAACTAAGAAGGAAAGGGGAGTCGACATCACCGTTAATAAGTTTGTGTAAGAACATAACTCCATGACACTTTCTACGATGGTAGAGGGTTGGTAAGTCGAGCAGGCGCAACCTTGCAAGATAAGAGGGCAATCGACTACCTGTGTCCCAGTTTAATCCTCTCAGAGCAAATAGAATGAATTGTTTTTGGACAGACTCTAACATATTTTGGTAACAGCTAATTTGAGGAGACCATATACAAGAGCAATATTCCATAGACGGACGAACAAGGGAAACATACAAAAGCTTTGTTGTGTAAGGATCATCGAACTCCCTTGACCAACGTTTCATAAATGCAAGAAGACTTCTGGCTTTGTTAGATATAGTAGATATATGGTCTTTAAAACTAAGTTTATGATCAAATAAAACGCCAAGATCCTGGACTGAAAAAATTCGTTCAAGGGCGTTATTTCCAATAGAATAAGAATACAGAGATGGATTACAACGATAAAAGGTCATAAAGTTACATTTAGAATAGTTTAAATTTAACATGTTAGTCATGCACCACTTATACAAACAGTCAAGATCTAATTGAAGGTCATTATATGAGTTAGGTAAACACATGGACAAACATAGCTTAACAACATCTGCATACATTAATACGGTAGATGATTTTATAACATTAGGTAGATCATTAATCATTAAGCCAAAGAGTAAAGGACCCAGGTGGCTACCCTGTGGCACTCCAGAAGTAACATTAATTATTTTGGAAATTCTATTGTTAAAACAGACCATTTGAGTTCTATTAGAAAGGTAAGAAAGTATCCACTCAAGTAGATTTGGAGGAAAACCCAAAAGGGATAGTTTATAAATAAGAAGCCTGTGGTTCACTGAATCAAAAGCTTTAGAAAAATCTGTATAGATCACATCAGTCTGATGATGTGTCAAAAAACCTTTAGTAATTAAAGACGTAAATTCCAGTAGGTTAGTAGAAGTAGAACGACATCTAGTAAAGCCATGTTGACAAGGTGAAATAATAGATCGGCAATGATGCTGCAACTGGCAGGTTATAATTTTTTCGAAAAGTTTTGGAATTGAACTCAGTTTAGCAATACCACGATAATTTGAGATATCGGACTTATTCCCTTTTTTAAACAATGGAACAATAAAGGATTCTTTCCATATGGATGGAAATCTTCCTTGACTTAGGGACAAATTAAATATCAATGTTAAGGGAAGAGCAAGATAGGATGAGCAATTCCTGAGTATACAACTAGGTATTCTATCAGGACCCGGTGAAAATAGAGCTTGAGAGTATTAAGACTCTGTAGAACATCAAAAACATGAATGACTGTGTTGCAGTTGGATGATGAGAGTTGATGAGATAGATTCTATAGATAGGTTAGGACGATAGGGCGACGGTTTCGGTGGCGCCCCCCTGTGGGGAATCTGAGGGACGATCTGGCCGTTTGAATTAATCCCGGTTCGCTCCGGGATTACTCTGCCGTGGCCTTGAATCTGTCCGATGACCTAGTTTTGAGAGAGGCAATAGAATATGGCAATATCGCAATGATGATTGGCAGATAAGAAGATAGTCGCAGCCATATTGTCATGAAAGCTGGACACAGCGATTAATTCCGTCATTAAGTGTGTGCCAAAACCAGAAAAAAGTGAGAGTTTAGAATGTTAAGTGTCATAGTTAGTTTAATTACAATTAATTATCCGTAGGGCAACCGGAGTCCCAACACAAAGGGCCCCGGAAGATTTAATTTGGAGGTTATTTTTGGAAACTCTTCTATACGGATACGCCCTTCGCCTTACATAAAAGCCTGACGTGGTGAGGTCCCGGATTTCTACTTAACCTACCTGGATGAGCTTGGACCAGTGAATTCGGACCCGTTTACTTTGGCTTTACCAGACGCCGCCAACGCCGAACTATAATCCCCGGTGAGTCCGTTCCTGGGTATCAGTCCCACTCGCTATCGGGGACATCCGGCGTCAATTGGTGCGGCGGTGAACCGCCACGCCATAAACCGTCCCCATTCCTCGGGGCTTTCCCGGCTTTAACGGCCGCTGGCCTCCGGCTCTCGTCCGGGATAGAATATCGCCCGTTATCTAGCCTAGAAGTGGCTGAAAATTGTTATGATTAATTATATGTATCTCATTGTTAGTCTTAATCGGAATACTTCCCGTAGTTACTTGTGAATTTGTCCGGATTCAGACCCTAAAACTATAGTTGTCCTCAGTGTTGCCTATTAAAAGGGTCGCGAGCCTTGGTTTTCGGTGGGGGAGATTGCAGCGCGCAATTAAATATTTGGCCTGTCCCTTCTTTTCCCAGGGAGCTCCTTTGGATCAGGTGACCCGACACCCAGATAGTGTGTCTCATTTGCGCCCCGTTTAGTGTGAGCTCCACCAACAAATGACTGGTGGAGCATAGTTCCGCGGCGCCTGTAGACTTTTCCCAGGGAAGCAAGTTCCTCTGCTTTGACCGCCTAAGTTTAAGACGGCGGCCAACTGTGGTCTTGAAGGCTGAAGAAAGAGAAATTAGTTGATGGGAGTACAGTAATCACAATGTTTATATATAAGACTTACTGCGAATATTAAAT
The DNA here is from genome assembly GCA_037075285.1 of Drosophila lutescens. Classification (NCBI taxonomy): domain Eukaryota; kingdom Metazoa; phylum Arthropoda; class Insecta; order Diptera; family Drosophilidae; genus Drosophila; species Drosophila lutescens. The sequence goes on from JBAMCF010000486.1 coordinate 377,545, forward strand.
TGTAAATGAAGATCGAAATGTGTGAGTGAGTTGTCGCTGTGGGGGAGATGGAACTGATGTAGGCGCGAGGAGTGACTCCGACGGTCCGAAAATGGGTGATGCCTCTGCGGAATCCTCCGGGGCATCCTTGGTTGGGTGGGCGTGCTTGGCTAAGTCATCAATAGCCACCAAAACATACAATATTTCCCGTCATTTGTAATATTTTGCCTTTTTTTGTTTACGTTTTCTATGTAGTGATGACCGATAGTTTAGTGATGTGACTGCGTAGTCGTCGATATTTATGTTGCGAGATGTGGCATTAGGGGGACTCCGCCCTGAGAGAAACTGAGCTAGCGGCACTGCCAAAGGGAAAAATAGCAGTTCGTAACAACTGGTTTGAAGATAGGATAAAACAAGAGAGAACGCTATAGTCGGGTTGGTGTCCCGACTATCTAATACCCGTCACTCAGCTAAAGGGAGTGCGAACGCTGTACTCGGGTTGGAGTCCCGACTATCTATTGGGGCTAAAGGGAGTGCGAGGGAGATAGATATATAAACAATTTTGATTGCGTATAACTTTTTAATGAATGGTCCGATTTGAAAAATGTCTTCTACATTTCGATAGGTATTAATAAACACTATAAAATTGCGTTTATATATTTTTAAAATCTTAAAAGATGTGGCCTCCAGACACATTTGAAAATCGTTTATGGCGATTGTGGGCGTTAGGGGGGGCGTGGCACCTCGATGAAACAAACTTGCGCTGCGTAGGAAGCCCAAGAATATGTGTGTGAAATCTCAACCTTCTAGCTTTTAAAGTTTCCGAAATCTCAGCGTTCATACAGACAGACGGACGGACGGACAGACGGACAGACGGACATGGCTAGATCGACTCGGCTAGTGATCCTGATCAAGAATATATATACTTTATGGGGTCGGAAACGCTTCCTTCTCCCTGTTACATACTTTTGCACGAATACAATATACCCTTTTACTCTACGAGTAACGGGTATAAATACAGTAGAGGGTATCGATAATCTATATTAGTAACACTATTGCATTCTGTATATGTCGATTGAAAAAAATCTGCGAATAAGTTGGAGGTATCATTGTCATCAGATGCTACATTATTATTGAGAAAAAGAGAAGGAGGGAACCAGTTAGATTTCCTCTTAGAATTGACGAAAGAAAAAATAAGTTTGGGATTGCTTTTGAAATCAAGCTTACAACGAGACAGGTAATTTTGATAACAGTCAGAATTGTACTGAATAAATTCCGCCTTAGCCGAACTATATTTAGCAAAGTCAGTCTGCAAGCCGGATATTTTAAACCGTTTAAACAGTCAATTTTTTGTATTCTTCAGATAAGATAGTTGCCGGGTATACCATGGAGAGCTGTAAGAATTCTTCATGGAGGCAAGAGGGACATGTACATCAAATGGACTTCATATTCGATTTAACGTCGCTTGTGAACGGTTGTGTTTACCATTGTGCTCTGAGTTTTTGTTTTATTTCGTGATCTTTTGCAAGTGTCTTGCGTTTGTTTATCAACAAAATTTAGATTAACAATCGTGTTAGTGTTTTAAATAGATCCATCATTTAACGGGTACGTGGTTATAGTTTATTTTAACTTTTCCATTAGATTTGTTTAATATCTTTGCTTTGTTAGTGTTGAAATAAGTTCTTCCCGTAGTTCCAAATTGTTAATTAAAAAGGTCTTGTTTTGTATCTATTTTCAGTTTTATTCATTAAAGTCGGAGCAGCAATGGTGCCGCTCCAACGATCTAAGTGTCTCTGATTTTTACAATATTCTTTAAGTCTAGTTAAGGCTAAGTCTCGTAGCTGCGCTGCTCGCAGGCGGCGGCAGAGAGACGGCTATGTGCCTTATGTATAAAGGAATGTACTTATATATGTTGCTATGCGCTCTCAAGTCGAGGCGCGAGGGGTATGCATATGCTGTCCGTTCGCTGCAATTATGCCGACGCTAGCACTTTCTGTGTGCGGGCTAAGCCATAGCGATCGGTTCATATTTCGGGACTTGAAATATGTAAACACTGCAACAAAGTGTTACAGTGCGTACCCTTTAAGTACTTTCGGTACAGTGGGTATTCAATATATGTGCATACTATAGTGTAATTTGCACTCTCCTAATTTTCTGAAACTCTTGTATTCTCCCTCTTTCTCTCATCTTTCTCTCCCGCTCTCTATTATAACTGTAATTTCAGTCTCTTTGAACCTCTCTAAACTTCTTTTAGACTTTTGGGTGCTATTCTCATTGTCTCTCTCTCTTGCTTGCTTTTACATTGTAATTGTTCGTGCGTTATAGTTGTTTGGTGCCCCCCAAGCCACGCTCAGTCGATAGAAGCTTTTTTTCTCGCGCTCTCTGGCTTTCGATTTAATTCGTGATCCGCGCTCTTATACTTTTTGTGCTTTGTGTCTTTGCGGTTTTGGAATTCCATCCCGGTGCCAAATTTACTTGAGGTATTTTTCATATTTTATTTTATTTTCTATAATTTTTTTTTAATGGCTCTTATCTGTTCAATGACAAATTGTATTCTTTCTTCTTCACCTAATGAAGATTTTATTTTCTGCTGGTTCTGCGAAACGATGATGCATGTTAAATGTGCAGGATTTAATGGCAGAGTTAGAGACTTTCTTAAGAAGCGTGCCGGTCTCATGTGGGCATGTGATTCCTGCAGGACCAGTTTTATGAGGCAGGCACCAGACGGCCTTTTAAGTCTTTCGGGAGCTATTAAAATGCTCAATGAAGGGTTTGATTCCGTTTGTGTCCAATTTAGAAATAAACAAGAGAGAACGCTATAGTCGGGTTGGTGTCCCGACTATCTAATACCCGTCACTCAGCTAAAGGGAGTGCGAACGCTGTACTCGGGTTGGTGTCCCGACTATCTATTGGGGCTAAAGGGAGTGCGAGGGAGATAGATATATAAACAATTTTGATTGCGTATAACTTTTTAATGAATGGTCCGATTTGAAAAATGTCTTCTACATTTCGATAGGTATTAATAAACACTATAAAATGGCGTTTATATATTTTTAAAATCTTAAAAGATGTGGCCTCCAGACACATTTGAAAATCGTTTATGGCGATTGTGGGCGTTAGGGGGGGCGTGGCACCTCGATGAAACAAACTTGCGCTGCGTAGGAAGCCCAAGAATATGTGTGTGAAATCTCAACCTTCTAGCTTTTATAGTTTCCGAGATCTCAGCGTTCATACAGACAGACAGACGGACAGACGGACAGACGGACAGACAGACAGACAGACAGACAGACAGACGGACAGACAGACGGACAGACGGACATGGCTAGATCGACTCGGCTAGTGATCCTGATCAAGAATATATATACTTTATGGGGTCGGAAACGCTTCCTTCTCCCTGTTACATACTTTTGCACGAATACAATATACCCTTTTACTCTACGAGTAACGGGTATAAAAATTACTAAGCGAGTCGCCCAAACGCAAACAAGCAAGCTCAACGGCAGTAAATAAAGTTGTGGCATCTACCCCAAATCCGAACCTTGTAACTGCAGCAATTTCTGTTGACTCAGCAACTGTGCCAATGGATACCGCTGGGTCCGGTGGTGTCCCTGTTTCCGGAAGTCATGTTGGGAAAAAATCTTCAGAGCCGGCGGAGTTACCAAATTCGGGGCCGACCGTACCCATAGGTACAGTAGGTACCGTTTCTGGCTCGTAGCCGAGTAAGGTTCAGACTACTGCTGGGGGGCGTAAGAGACTTTCAGTTGTTCCACATAGGAAGCAATTACTTGTTTCTAGATTTACCCCGGATACCAAATCTGAGGATGTTTTGGAATTTATACGAAAAAAATTCCCATCCGAGAACATAGCAGTTGAACAATTTCGATTTTCGTACGCCCGTAGAATATCGTCTTTTAAAATATTTGCTCCGCCTGATGTATTTAATGTACTACTTTCTGACAGCTTTTGGCTTAATAATGATTTGGTAATACAAGAATTTGCTCCTAATAAACCGAGAACAAATAACAGGCCTCCCACTGTGCCTAATAAAAGGCTTTCCACTGTGCCAAAAAACTAATAGGTTTATTTTTGGCTTATCAAAATGTTAGAGAACTAAATATGAAGCTACCAAAGCTTTATGCTGACTCCTCTGCATTTGCTGAAGATATTTTGGATTTTACGGAAACTTGGCTGAAACCAGAGATATCTGACTCTGAAGTTCTATCAAAAAGTTTTAACACCTACAAGACCGATCGCTCCCCGCGTAGGGGGGTTGGTGTACTGATTGCCGGTACCTCTACTTTAACATCGGAGAGACTTAACTTTCATATCCCTAACGAAATTGAATTTGTTAGTGTCAAAGTTTCCCTGCAATCCTTATATATTTTTGTAACCTTTTTTATTTTTAGAAAAGTTTAGTCTTTTTTTTTCTAAAATCAATGGCGATTTTAACCCTCAAATAAAGAATAGAAGATTAAAAAAAAAACCTTAGAATTTAGAAAAAAACATTTTTTTCTGCATTTAAAAAAAAATTCTAAAAAAAAATTCTAATTCTAGCAAATAAGAAAGATATTAGTTTTTGGGAAAGATATTTTTACGGAAATAAATTCAATACAAGATGATTCAGAAATATCAACAAGCTCATAAGTTAAATTGGATTTGACTCCAATAAGAACGCCTCCACCTCTACGGGTCAGACGATCTTTCCGATAAACAAAAAAGTTATTAGAGAAAATCTCACTATCGTGTACGGATTGGTTAAGCCAGGTCTCAGTAAATACGACATTTGCTTCGAAAATTGAACTATTTTTATAAATCGTAGAGAGCTTACTAAGAAGTCCCCGAACATTCTGATAGTGAATTAGGAAATTTAGTTTTTTGAATTTAAAGCAGAGCTTGGCGTCAACGAGGAAGCCATGGAAAGGGAACTATTTTTTTTTTAAATACTCGTGAACAATTATATCAGCAGGCCAAAAATTGGGGTCAAGAAGTTTAGATAACAGCCCATCAGGAACAAGTATTTTAAATAATAGTAATCTCTTTTCTGTTTAAAATTAAATTATGTGATGTCGATACTATTTTGATTCGGAAGGGAAAGGTTTGTTACAATATGATGCATCACGTCATTTACTGTTAGTGCTGCATTCAACCTAGACACAAAAATGGATTTCCTAGGTACCATGACAGTGAGTGGTACCGGAGAGGAGAGAGCTGGGCTATTGCTGTTCTTCCTAGGGATCATGCCAGAAAGTGGGACAGGAGGAGGTGCAAGGGTATTAGCTAGAGGCAAGTAGAGCTGAGCTCCGTTTTGATCCACACCCTCGTCAATTGTTGTCTCCGCGTTCTCTTCAGTACCAGCCTGCGTCATTTAGAAAACCTAGGATTTTAGTTATCCTCTGCTTTCCTATTTCTCCCAATGATTCCAGCTGATACGCCCCGAAGTATCTCGCCCTGATATGGTTTAGTGCTGGGCAATGACACATCATGTGCTCAGGTGTCTCCTGTGTGTCTGTTTCTTTGCAGCTTCTGCAATTAGCGTTGTACGGAAGCCCCATCTTCATGGCTTGCGTGCCAATGGCCCAATGGCCTGTGATGAGTGCCGTGATCCTTCTAATATCCCTTTTACTTTTGGTTATTAGCTCTCGAGTTCTCTTGCTATTGATGGTTGGCCAGCAGAGTTTTGATCTCCTGAGACCCTGCTTTTCCGACCAACTTTTACTAGCTTGTGTTTTGTAGTGTTCGTGAGTCCTTGCTTGGACTGTATTTAGGGATTCAGGTAGACTAGTTGTATAGGAGTCGTCTGCCGACCGCATTCGTGCAAGTTCATCCGCCTTTTCATTTCCTGGTATATCATTGTGCCCTGGCACCCATGTTATCTGTACATGGTTGTTTGTTGCTAGTATGTTTAGAGCCGACTTACAATCGACTTCTTGCTGCTGCGAGAGATTTGATAGCCGCTTGGCTATCAGAGTATATCCTTACCTTGGTATTCCTGAGGCATTGCTGAATCGAAAGCTTGGCTGCTTTTAAAATATCAAGTACCTCAGCCTGAAAAACTGTCGCTGATACTGGGAGGTGGAATTTCGATTCTATCCCCCAGCTTTCAGCGAAAATTCCAGCCCCTACACCACAGTCCATCTTGGAGCCGTCAGTGTAGAGTGATACCTCATCTTGTCCGGTTACTCTGTCATTCTCCCAGTCTTCCCTCGTTGGAAATCCGTTTCCAAATCTTATCTCCGCTGTCATATAATCCGTTTTGTTCTTTGCCAGATAGTTGCTGTCCTCTAAGATACGGCAGTGCCCTGTGTGGTAGCCTTTCCAGCATTTACTTGCCTTCAGTCTGGCCGCACTCTGCGCTGCAGTATCCTTTATGAAAAGTTCTATCGGCATTATATCCAGAATAGTGTTCAACGCGGCAGCCGGGCATGATCTAAATGCCCCTGTAGCTCCTGCGCAAGCTGATCTCTGTATTCTTGTCAGCTTGGTAATAATGTATGCCCTTTTCAGGGCTGGCCACCAGACTAGTGCCCCGTATGTGAGGATTGGCCTTACCACTGCTGTGTAAAGCCATAATATTATCTTAGGGTGTATACCCCAGTTTTTGCCAAACATTTTCCTGCACCAGTAGAATGCTATGCTGGCCTTTCTTACTCGTACCGTGATGTTCAGTTTCCACGAGAGCTTCGGGTCTAGTATCACTCCTAGATACTTAGCCTTACACGATAGCTCGAGTTCGATTCCATCTATTTTTGGTTTGCTGTATGTTGGGATCTTTGTTCTTCGCGTGAAGAGCATCAGTTCAGTTTTACTCGGGTTTATACCTAGTCCGCAGGTTTTTGCCCATTCATTGAGTCGGGTAAGGGCCCCCGTCATTATGTTACTAATGACAACTGGGAATGGTCCTGATACTAGCAACACTACGTCGTCTGCGTAGGCTACTACTTTTACTCCTCCGCAATTGAGTTCTCTCAATATGTCGTTCATGTTGATGAGCCAGAGCAGTGGCGATAGAACCCCTCCCTGAGGTGTGCCTCTCTTCACAAAGCGTGTGAGGTAAGTGCTACTCAGTTCGGCTGTTATCGTCCTGTTCGTGAGCATAACTCCAATCCAAGCTCTGATATCTCCTTCAATGCCGATCTAGTTGAGGGAGCTCAGTATGGATTCGGCGTTTACATTATTGAACGCACCTTCTATATCTAAGAAGGTGGCCATTGTATATTGGTTAAAATTTAGCGATTTTTCTATGTGGCAGACTACTTTGTGTAGTGCCGTTTCTGTCGATCTGCCCTTTCGGTACGCATGCTGAGCGTCCGATAGATGCTGCTTCTCGGTGTTTTCCCGGATATGAATATCGATCATTCGTTCCAGCGTTTTCATTAGGAAGGAGGTAAGGCTGATCGGCCTGTAATCCTTTGCTAGGATATGACCTCTTCTTCCTGGTTTTGGTATAAATACAACTTTGGCTTCCTTCCATAGAAGCGGTATGTGTGTTAGTCTGATGCAAGCCGTGTAAATGGCTTGCAGCCACCTACTGATGCTGACCTGTGTTGCTTGAAGCATTGCCGGGAAAATGCCGTCTGGCCCCGGACTCTTATATTTATCGAAAGAGTTTATCGCCCAGTTGATTCTATCAATGGTTATGATATCCCTTGTGTGTGTTGTTTGATGAGCCCTCTGACCTTCAGTAGGTGCTGGCTTTTCTCGAAGGTTGCCTGAAAAGTGTGTATCCACTAGTGTCTCTAGGGATTCTTCCACTGTTGTAGTCGCTGATCCGTCTTGTTTGTGTAATAGAGTTGGGCTGTTATACCCTTTAGCAAGGACCTTGCTTAGTCTAGCCGTGTCTTTTATACCTTCTAGCGATTCGCAGTAAGTCCTCCAAGAGTCTTTCTTGGCTGCGTATATCGCTTTTTTGTATGCTTTTTGTGCTTCTTTGTATGGCTCCCATTCCTTGGTAGCATAGCTGGAGTTATAGGCTTTTCATGCCCTCTTTCTCAAAGTGCAAAGCTCTTTGGTCCACCACAAAGGGTGTTGTTTCTTAGAGTATGAAACCTTGCAAGTTTCCTTGTATGCATTGTTTAGAATGTTTGTTAGGTCCTCTACTTCCTTGTCCAGGGTCGTCGTAGAGGTTTTCTTCTGTTGCTAACTTTCGAGTAGACAATCCTACCGAATTTGTCCCAGTTTGTTCTACGGGGGTTACGTTTCGGTTCCGGTTTGCTAATCGGAATCGAAATTTCGAAGAAAATGTACCTGTGATCTGAAAAGGAATTTTGTTTCGGCCCTATCCACTTTTCAACCTTATAACTACTAAATTCTGTCTGTAAAGTGAGGTCTAACACCTCTTCCCATCCCTGAAATTCCCTTGTGCTTGGGAATATAAAGGTGGGTGTGTTACCTCTATTACATATGGTGATGTTGCGGCAGATAATATTATCAAAAAGAGACTCACCCCTTTCGTTGGTTTCCGAGCTTCCCCATAGTGTGTGCCTCGCGTTAGCGTCGCATCCGAGCACCAGGGTCGTCTTAGTATCTTCTGCCCATTGCAGCAGCTTGATGACTGGCTCAGGTGGAGCCGGTTCATCATGGGCCATGTAGGATGAAGCTATCACCATCGATGTCCCATCCGCCGCCACGAATCTGGCAACTGCTAGATCCGGTTGCTTAGATTGGGGCATAGAAGTGCGTTATAGTTATTCTTTATAATAATACCTGCTCTCGGCCTACCTGTCGAGTTATTATAAAAGAGTGTATATCCTTGTTGTGTTAGACCTGAGATTTGTCTGTCTCGAGTCCATGGTTCTTGAACGATGCCTATGTCAATGTTCCTCTCACTGAGAAGAACTGCAAGATTGTCGTCGATGACCAGGTCATCCAACAGCTTGTTGGTGTCATCGACCTCCTCGAGAACATCATCCGGCTCTGCCAGAAAGACCTTGATCTTGGCCTTCCGTAGACCGTACCGGATGGTGTAGTCGGCCTTCTCAAGCTGCGGCAGGCGGCGCTGGTTGATAAGGAAGAGGAACTGCTGGCATCGAGTCTTGTCCTCCGCATCGCGCTGGTCAGTCTTGCCCTCTGCCTCATTCTTGGCTATCTTGCCGAGAATAAAACGAGCCCGACTGACCTTGGCCTCGCGCTGCTGATGCGTAACAGTGGCTGCCTTGCTGGTACCCGGCTGGGTTCCGCTGTTGTGTGGGTTGATGTTCTTGGTGTCTAGTGGGGGTTCCGTTCCCATCGGAGCCGGAGCACCCTGGCTGGGTGCTCGCGGCCCTTCCTCGATGGTAGCGGAATCGGTTTGGGGTTTAACCTCCCCCGTGAGGTCCGAAGCTACGGTGTTAGGTTTCATTTTCAATACATAATCACCCGCGTTGCTCGACCAGGCAAGCGCGGCGGACATGAGAGTTGTTGGGGCTCTATGAAAAAGTCGACCGTGACTCCGCCCCAAAGCCACGACAAGGCCACTTCCGACCCAGGGTTGCCCGGCCCTGGGAAGGCTCCGTTAAAACACAGCTGGATTTACCCCTCAGCTGCAAACCTGAAAGTCAGTGGGCACGGGTCGCTTGACACGCCTGACTTGAGTGTAGGCACTTTAAAGACCTACCCAGGTCCGCCCGACTACGATTCGTCAGCATGCATAGTCATAGCTAGACTATGGACCTGCTTCCAGCCGCCCTCACGGGGAGAGTATAGTCGCACTACCATCGGTGCACACAGTTACGGCAGGGGCGAGTCCCCCGTTGGTCCCCCTGTGTACCCGACGGCTGACGGCCTTACAAGTTAAAGTAAGATAAAAATGTAGAATGTAGAAACATGTAAACAGAAAGCTTTAGATGAGTGCCAACAAACAGCTGTGTGGCTATGAGAACGCAGAGGAAAGAAAAGAGCGCGATAAGACCAATTCAGTTAAGCACCGTTAACTCGAAAATGAGAGCCGGTGACTGAAGTTGTAGCAGAGCAAGTGGTGTGAGAGAGCGCCAAAACGACAATGTAAATAAGAAAACAACAACAATGCACAAAGCACTCGCGTCGTTAACTATTTTTCAATATAAGATTAATAAAGATAATGGTTTTAACACAAATAAATAATTTAAATAATAAGAACTTTGGGAATATAAAAATCAACAATTTAGACACTAAGCGAATAAAAACACGTCCGTATACAACAGAGAGAGAGTCTTTTTTTGATAAGCCAAGAATAAACTTTTTAGTTTTTTGGAACCGTGGAAAGCCTGTTATTTGTTCTCGGTTTATTAGGAACAAATTCTTTTATAACCAAATCATCATTAAGCCAAAAGCTTTCAGATAGCAGTACTTTAAACACAGCAGGCGGAGCAAGAATTTTGAAAGACGATATCCTGCGGGCGTATGAAAATCGAAATTGTTCAACCGCAATATCTTCGGATGGGAATTTTTCACGAATAAATTCCAAAACATCCTCTGATGTGGTATCAGGCGTAAATCTTGAAACAAATAATTTCTTCCTATGTGGAACAACTGAGAGTTTCTTACGCCCCCCAGCAGCAGTCTGAACCCCACTCAGCTGAGAGCCAGGAGCGGCACCTACAGTACCTCTGGATACAACTGAGAGATTTTTACGCCCCCCAGCAGCAGCCTGAACCTCATTCGGCTGAGAGACAGAAACGGCGCCTACTGTACCTATGGGCACCGAACTGGTTGACTCCGCCGGCTCTGGAGATCCTATTAAAGCCTGACTTTCAGATACAGGGACTACACTGGAACTAGCAGTATCCATTGGCACAGGTGGTTCATTTACCCCTGTGTCACCAGAAACTGCAGCAACTACCAAGTTTGGATTTAAGGCGGATTCTACACTCGCATTTACTGTCGTTGAGCTAGCTTTTCTGCGTTTGGGCGAATCGGTTAATAATTTTTATACCCTTGCAGAGGGTATTATAATTTCAGTCAGATATTGTAACGCAATGAAGGAGACGTTTCCGACCACATAAAGTATATATATTCTTGATCAGCACCAATAGCCGAGTCCATCTAGCCATGTCCGTCTGTCCGTCTGTCCATCTGTCCGTCTGTCCGTTTCTATGCGAACTAGTCTCTCAGTTTTAAAGCTATCGCAATGAAACTTTCCCAAAAGTCTTCTTTCTATTGCAGGTATGACATATATCTTAAGGCTCCCATACGAATAATCAAACAAATATAAGAACATTCATTGTAACTTTGCAGGAAGTAGGCGTTTTGATTTCTCACAACATAAAAATGTATTTCTTTTATCTGCAAGGGTAAATAAGCTTCGGCTGGCCGAAGCTAGCTTCCTTTATTGTTTAATATTAAATTGTTCACAAACGGAATTTAACCCATCATTAAGCTGTTTAAAAACTCGTGAAAGATTAAATAGGCCGTCTCGAGTCTGCCTCATAAAGCTGCTCATCTCAACTGCCAATTCCCTGCAGGACTCACATACCCACATGAGACCAACCCGCAGTTCAATGAAGTCTTTAACTCTGCCAGTGAACCCTGCACATTAAGAATGCATCACCGCTTCGCAGAACCAACAGCAAAAAAACGGGTCATTAGATGATGTCAAAAGACTTTTGTGGGCCTTGTCATGCATAAAAATTAGAGTAGAACAGAAGCCACTTTGGTGCAGAAGAGGTGGAGGGGGGAGAGCACTGAAGTCTGAGGCGTGGACCGAGATTGAGCTGAAGATTTATTAGGCCCGAGATTGAAGGAGCCTGAGATGTGAGACTCGCGATAGCCCCGAACGAAGGTCGTGCAGAAATCAAACAACCCACCCGACAACGCCATCAACTTGGACTTCGACTTGGACTACCAGTTTCTAGTGCAGAGAAAAAAACTGTGGTTCCTTTTTCACCAAATTGAATTTCTTTTTTACTTCTTTTAAAACGGCAAATAAAAATGAATATTTTAAGTCCAAATGATTCCAATTCATCAAACTAATTTTCTGCACATTATAGTTAAATGAAAATGAAATCAAAATATACAGTGTGACCTTTTTTTCCGTGTCAGTGTGGACAACGTCGAGTGCGACGCCTCAATCGCTCGGCCCCTTGCCTTAATTAATTTTCCTTTTGCCGCCTCTTAGCTTCTGGGCCCTTTTCCACCATTCGCTGGACCAAAAGGGTTACACAGCTCATTATTTCTGCCCCATCCACCTCTCCAGAATCCATCTCGAGCTCCTCCAGCATCGCCCGTTGTCATCTCGTGTCATCTCGACAGACAGACAGACAGACAGACAGACAGACAGACAGACAGACAGACAGACAGACAGACAGACAGACAGACAGACAGACAGACAGACAGACAGACAGACAGACAGACAGACAGACAGACAGACAGACAGACAGACAGACAGACAGACAGACAGACAGACAGACAGACAGACAGACAGACAGACAGACAGACAGACAGACAGACAGACAGACAGACAGACAGACAGACAGACAGACAGACAGACAGACAGACAGACAGACAGACAGACAGACAGACAGACAGACAGACAGACAGACAGACAGACAGACAGACAGACAGACAGACAGACAGACAGACAGACAGACAGACAGACAGACAGACAGACAGACAGACAGACAGACAGACAGACAGACAGACAGACAGACAGACAGACAGACAGACAGACAGACAGACAGACAGACAGACAGACAGACAGACAGACAGACAGACAGACAGACAGACAGACAGACAGACAGACAGACAGACAGACAGACAGACAGACAGACAGACAGACAGACAGACAGACAGACAGACAGACAGACAGACAGACAGACAGACAGACAGACAGACAGACAGACAGACAGACAGACAGACAGACAGACAGACAGACAGACAGACAGACAGACAGACAGACAGACAGACAGACAGACAGACAGACAGACAGACAGACAGACAGACAGACAGACAGACAGACAGACAGACAGACAGACAGACAGACAGACAGACAGACAGACAGACAGACAGACAGACAGACAGACAGACAGACAGACAGACAGACAGACAGACAGACAGACAGACAGACAGACAGACAGACAGACAGACAGACAGACAGACAGACAGACAGACAGACAGACAGACAGACAGACAGACAGACAGACAGACAGACAGACAGACAGACAGACAGACAGACAGACAGACAGACAGACAGACAGACAGACAGACAGACAGACAGACAGACAGACAGACAGACAGACAGACAGACAGACAGACAGACAGACAGACAGACAGACAGACAGACAGACAGACAGACAGACAGAGCCTGCGCCCTGCGGCGGATCTAGTATTTTCTTGTGGGTATGACCTGAACTGTTAGCGAGATATATGGAAAAGACTTTTATTTTATTTTTTGAACTTTTTATTTTTTTTTTTTTTTAAAACAGTTAATAACAGTTATTGTATGACTAAAAAAATAAAAGTTACAAGAACTGTTATATTTAAGAGATAATGTAAAAATTAACGAATAATAGTTATTTTTAAGGTTTATTTTAAAACGCAGTATTAACCGTTAATTTTAATTTAAAATTAAAAAATTAAGATATAAACGTTATTGTCAGGAGCCATAGATAGAGTGCTTAGAATATGGTCGGTAAAGTCGACGCATTTTTAAAAAAATTTGTATTTGTGATTTATTGATTTCCGTTTTTGAAAATAACAGTTATTTTCGGGCTCTTACGTAACGAGTCGGTCGTGATTTCACACAGTAGGTTTTTTAAGAATAACAGTGGCGTAGCCTTAAAATTGTGGGGGGAGATTTTTAATAAGCATACTAACCCCTTGAAAATATTGTTTAATGCACAAAGCGTCTTTTGTGCTGCATAAGATATCAGGTTGGGGGGTGCATAAACTAATTGCAATCTAAAAACTCAGGCGAGAAAAAGACAACCGTTTTCCAAGATCTAACATCAGCAACTGCCTTTTATTAGCAGCGGCAAAATAACATAATGTTCTAACAGAGTAATTTACAGAGATTGGTTAATACATGTTAATGAGCTTTGTTTACATTTGTATAGGCAAAGAGAAACAGTATGTAAGACGAAAAATATTGTGAGTTTGACCGAACATCCCGGCCGCCTTGAAAGTATCATCTTTCAACAAGATTGAGAATACGTGGGTAATACTGCCAGCTTATGCACTGGTCGGCAGCACACCCCAGTGCTGGTTCGAATGTGGGCCACTCGAACTAGCCCATCCTTTCCGGGAACAACGGTCTCGACGCGCCCGATCTTCCATCGCTGAGGAGGCAGATTGTCGTCGTGGATGATGACCATGGTGTTAGCCCTGATGTTGGCCGATGGTATTGTCCATTTGGTGCGCGAGCGTAGTTCCTGTAGGTACTCAAGCGACCACCTTCGCCAAAACTGTTGTTTGCTCGCGGTCACGGCGTCGAATCGTTCCAGGCTGGACGCATGTATTGATGACACAGTCCGTTCTGGAAGGGCACGAAGAGATTTCCCCTCCAGGCCCGGAGTAAGTGCCCCAAAGTCGTTGGGATCTGGAGACAGCGGAGACAATGGGCGCGAGTTGAGAATCGCTTCGACTTCAGTGGTTATGGTGCAGAGCTCCTCGAAGGTGAATCTTGAATTCATCAGTGTTCTGTAGAGTAGACTCTTGGCGCTTTTTACCGCCGCCTCCCAAAGGCCTCCAAAGTGAGCAGCTCTAGGAGGGATGAAATGGAAAGTTATGAAATCAGTTGACAAATAAGACGAAATGACTTCTTGCGTGGCTTTGTCTTGAAGGAACGCTTGTAGTTCTTGAAGATGGTTGGCAGCTCCGACGAAATTGGTTCCGTTGTCGCAGAAGATGTCGGTTGGAATTGACCGTCTGGCGATCACCCGTTTAAGTGCTGCAAGAAATGCCTTGGTTGACAAATCCGAGACGACTTCTATATGGACGGCCTTGGATGCCAAACAAATGAAGACGGCGAGGTAGGAGTTTGTTGGACCCTTTCCTCTAATGCGAAGATATGTGTTAAACGGTCCGCAGAAGTCGACGCCACACCTTTGGAACGGCTGTTGCGGTAGCACTCGTTCTAGTGGTAGCGATCCCATGAGTTGGTTCTCCAGTTTGGGTCTGAACCGAACGCAGGCGATAAAGGAACGCACCACTCGACGAGCCAGGTCCCTGGCGTTGATGATCCAGTATTCCAGACGGATTAGCGCGACTAGAGCTTTCGGGCCTGCGTGACAATTCCTCAGATGCAAGTGCCGTACATAAATCCACGCAAAGTGCGATTTGCTAGGCAGTAGCAGCGGATGCCTTTCAGATTCAGGGATGTCGGCGTTCTGTAATCGTCCTCCAACCCTTATAAGAGCATGTCCTGATGAGCTGTCGAGAAAAGGCGTTAAATACTTTAGGTGACTTGTAAGCGGCTTAGCTTTCTTTAGCGAGTGAAAATCTTCAAGGAACGACTGTTGCTGAATATTGTAGACGATGCTGAACAATGCGCGGCGAAGTTCTTCCGATGTAAGCGATGGATTGACAATTTTGACTCCTCTTGATAAGTTGGCGAAGCGAAAGAGGTATGCGATGGTTCGAATGCAGCGAGTGTATGAGCTGATGTGAGTCAGCTGTTGGAGAACATGATTGCTGATTACAGCCGTGGTGAATGTGCTCCTTCGTTGCTCTGCTTTGACAATAGTTGGATCGATATCGATGATTTGCGGAGTGGTTGGCCACTGGGACGATGGTTGGGTCAAGAACTGTGGACCTGTGAACCACATCGATGCTGCCAGCTCAGTTGTAGCAGCTCCGCGCGAAACTATGTCCGCCGGATTGCTCTCACCTGGTACAAATTTCCACTGGCCATCTGCGGTCCATTCTTGAATTTCGGAGATTCGGTTTCCAACGAATGCTGACAGTGTGACTGAGTGCTGTTTTAGCCAGTGAAGCACAATCTGCGAGTCCGTCCAGAAATAGACCGAGAATTTTCTGTCCGCTAATAGAGGCTTCAATTTCGCATACAGTTGGCCCAGCAAATGCGCTCCACACAATTCCAGTTTTGGAAGGGATTTTTTCTTCACAGGAGCCACTCTCGATTTGCCAGTCAATAGCTGCACTGCGACATCTCCCGTCGACGTTTCCGAGCGTAGATACACGCAGCAGCCGTAAGCCCTGATTGATGCGTCCCAAAATCCATGAAGTTGAAGTGATCGCATCTTGTGTTGGAGGCAATAGCGGGGAATCGATAAAATTGAGACTGTTTGGAATGATTCTAGGCATTTGCTCCAGGCCGTGTGTATGTTTTCTGGAACGCTCTCTTCTTGGACAGTCAGCTTGATGAACATCAGCGAGGTGGTTGAGGCTACGTGTTGCCAAAAATGGGGCGGCTGCAGTGCCGTAGGTTACCGTATTCAATTGATACGTGCGCAGCGTGTCTTCTGGAAATGCTCTCCAAAGAATGTACTGGTATTTGCGATCAATAATGTCGAGATTTACTTGCCTATACATCTTGGTCACATCTGCAGTGATGGCGTAACGATGAAGCCTGAACTTTAGAAGCTGCAGGTACAAGTCCTCCTGGAGTGTTGGGCCAACGCATAGCAAGTCGTTGAGTGATAATTGATTTGACGTCCGGCAAGAGGCGTCAAACACCACCCTAAGCTTAGTAGACTCACTGCTGGGTTTGAGGACGCAGTGATGCGGGATGTAGTAGTGCGGCTCGTGCAGTTTAGGATGAATAACTGGGGACATGTGCCCCAATTTCTCATACTCCTCCATGAAGTCGCAGTATTGTTGACGAAGTGCTGGAGATTTCGATAGGCGACGTTCCATGCTTAGGAACCGACGGCGAGCGATATCAAATGAGTCTCCCAACCGAGTTGGGTCAGCCTTGAATGGCAGTTTGACGACAATCCAACCAGTGCTGTCGAGACAAGTGGTCTTCTCGTACTGTTCCTCGCAAATAGCATGCTCCGGCTTCTGCAGAGGTGGCGAGTCGACTGCTTCCAGTTCCCACAGACGTTTGAGGTTGACATCAATTGAACTTGCGTTTAAAGCCATGCAAGTGGAAACTTCTATTGGCGCGGTTTGCTGCAGTCGGCCGGTTACGACCCAGCCAAACTGAGTTTTCTGCAGCAGCGGGCCTTGAGGTCCCAGCCTTATTTGCCCTACAGTTAAGGCGTCGAAGAAGGCTTCGGTTCCCAGTAGCAGATCGACGTGGCGTGATTGGTAGAATCTTTCATCAGCGAGCGGCGTATTTTCTGGCAGCTTCCAAGTCAAAACGTCGATGGCCAGATCGGGCTGGTATGAGATTTGTGGAATAATACAGAGATCTGCGGAGAGTACGAAAGATGAAATGCGAGATTTGACAGATGCAGTTGTGCAATATTTAATATCTGTTTGCGAATGGCCGATTCTTCGAATTTGGACTGCATGTCTTTCCCTCCGTAAGCGAAGCCGTTGTGCGAAGTCTTCCGTCACGAAGTTCACTTGAGAGCAGGAGTCGAGAAGAGCTCTTCCAGGCCAGTAGGTTCCAAACGCATCCTTGACGAGAACCATAGCAGTGGCAAGCAACACCTGAGACTTCTGGCCAGAATGCGAGTGCGAGTGTGTTGCAGCTTCCAATGGCGGTGCGGTTGGATAAGGTTGGTGCGAGCGAGACGAATCTAGCGAATGGTTGTTGTGCAACAGGGTATGATGTGCCTTGTTGCAGGTGCGACAGCGATTTCTCGATGGGCAGCTCGACAGTTGGTGACCTCTACACAGACAGTTTAAACACAGACGGTGTGTTTTAACGACATCAAATCGCGCGGTTGGATTAAGGTCCTTAAACTTGTCACATCCGAGCAATTTGTGTGAGGGTGCGAGGCAGTATACACATGGTGCGTTGGTCAGCGAAAACGACGAATTGTGAGATCTTGCGGGGGGAGGAGTCGGTCTTGGCCGCTCCGATCCATGGGATTGCTCGTCAGACAGAAGAAACTGGCAGTGGCGCTCAAGTATCTGCGTGCATTGGCTCCAGGATGGCAGAGTGAGATAATCCAGTGATTCGTTCCATTTTGTTTTGGTCTGCTGATCGCACTTCTCCATGACCACGTAAATGAGCATCGCCTCAGAAATTTGAGCGTCCGAGCCTAGCGATGAAAGGGCACTATATAACGCGGATGCGTTGTCGATTAGGCTGCGGAGCTGTTTAGCACTTGCCGCAGCAGCCGGCGGCAGTTTAAAAATCGAGGCTATCGTTTCGACAAAGATTAGGGCAGGCTTGTCATACCGGTCCTTCAGCCGTTCCAGCGCCTTCGCATAATTTTCTCCAGTGACCGGGAAGGCTGCGACAGCTTCCAGTGCAGGTCCCTTTAAACAATTACGGAGATGATTAAATTTGTCTATATTAGATATTTGCTCACGATTGACCAGTTGCAGAAACGACGAGATGAAGTTCTTGTAATCCTTATGATTTCCATCGAAGCTAGGTAGTGCCAAACTTGGCAGTCGAGACGGCGCGCTGTAGCTTGGTGCAGAGATGTGGTCGAAAACTGTGTTGTGCAGATCCTCTCCAAGAAGTTGCTGAATTGCCAACTTTGTAGTTATGTAACTGTCCTCCAGGTCTGCACGTCCACTATCTGTGGATTCCATGGTCTCAATTTCTGATTGTACCGAAAGGCCTTGCTTAAAATATGACTCTAAGATTCCCAAACGGCACTGAAGTTCAGCCGGCGATTTCTGCTCTTCTTCTTCCTTGGCATCGACCATTCCTTTTATGCGCGTAATGTTGCGCTTAATATTCGAGCGTTGCCGTTTGAGAGTCTCCAATATAGCCGTTGCCATTGCTGCGACGAAGAATGCGAATGCGAGAACGAGAGTAAAGTTGCGGCAACAACAACGCGGAGCGACGAATGTGGCAATGCCGTGAAGTTAGTTCAAAGCGAAAGCGACTAGAACTCAAAAACTGTACCAGCGGCTGCAGTTGGCGATGTAAACAAAACAACAACACTTTGCTGGCGGAATAACGGAGCAAAGGAGAATGAGCGATCGACGCCGAGCTTATAGAGCGGGCGGGCACACACACACAAGCGAAGAGATGTGCGAAGAAGAGCGCGAATAGTTCCGTTATACGAACGACACGTTGCCCTTAGAATTTTCGTGAATAGTTAATAACTTTATTTGTTTATTTATTATTCACTTTCGATGAATGCACTAGGGTTGAATGTTCACCTTTGTATGCGGTTATGACAATGTTGAGTTGCGATGAGCGGGTCGAGCGAATAATTGTTGCGGGCGATAGTTCGACAATTGTTTATGAATTAATAAATTGTTAATAATTTGTTTAAACACTGCCCCACGTTGGGCGCCAAAATGTTTAATGCACAAAGCGTCTTTTGTGCTGCATAAGATATCAGGTTGGGGGGTGCATAAACTAATTGCAATCTAAAAACTCAGGCGAGAAAAAGACAACCGTTTTCCAAGATCTAACATCAGCAACTGCCTTTTATTAGCAGCGGCAAAATAACATAATGTTCTAACAGAGTAATTTACAGAGATTGGTTAATACATGTTAATGAGCTTTGTTTACATTTGTATAGGCAAAGAGAAACAGTATGTAAGACGAACAATATTGTGAGTTTGACCGAACAAATATAATTTTTCGATGTTCGGGGCCTACTGCTAACCAAATTTAAAGGTAGGGGAGAGTGGGGCAATTTCGTCACCGGGGCAATTTCGTCACCAGCAATATCTCGGAATCCATAAGTTGTAAAAATATATAATTTTTTTTGTTAGTCCTTCAAGACGGCATGACACAACCAATGAATTTTTATTGCACAGAAGGCCATGATAATTAAGCTATAATATTAAATGTGATTTAGCAGTACAAAAGCTGCATATTATTCTCTACGAAATTTGTTCTGCATCCCACGATTGCAAAGGAAAAAAAACGAGGTAATTTTATATAATACGCAGTGCTATAATGTGCATTTCTGCGTAAGTGATTTTTAACTTTGCGCGTTATTTCGGAAGAAAAAAAAATATTTCTAAAAAAACATTGGTTGACTGAGCCAACTAATGTGGGCAAAATTCAGGATGCGATTAACGCTGTGAAAAATGCAAATATTAAATTAAAAAATTAAAATTAAAAACTTATTTTTTTTTAGAAATTTTATTTTGAAAGAAGAGGTTTTAGAAGAATTAATGCAAAATGACATGAAGTCAATCGGATTCATATAACCGGAGATACAGATATTCAATGAGAGGGTATTTTATCAAATTTGACAATTTTTGGCAAACTTAAAAAAATTCTAACTAAAAAAATTATTTTTTTTCGGCCAAATCCTGATACACGTGTTTACTTATTTTCCGAATAGTACGTGTAAAAAAGTTTCTGGCTAATCAAAAATGTGACCCAATAAAAGTGGTTCGGTTTGTATATATTCTTGATCAGCACCAATAGCCGAGTCCATCTAGCCATGTCCGTCTGTCCGTCTGTCCGTTTCTATGCGAACTAGTCTCTCAGTTTTAAAGCTATCGCGATGAAACTTTCCCAAAAGTCTTCTTTCTGTTGCAGGTAGTACATATGTCGGAGCGAGCCGCAACGGACCACTATATCTTAAGGCTCCCATAGAAATAATCAAACAAATATAAGAAAATTCATTGTAACTTTGTAGCAAGTAGGCGTTTTGATTTTTGACAACTTAAAAACAACATTTTAAATAGGCACGCAGAATCTGGAATCCCTGGAACTGCACCGATCGAGTGAGCATTAAAATATAGGTATTTATTTTATGTGCAAGGGTATGTAAGCTTCGGCTGGCCGAAGCTAGCTTCCTTTCTTGTTTTTTTTATAACCTGATAAAAGGACAAAACAAAATAAGGTATGTTTTATTGAATACGTTTTTAGCGGACTCGAGGTCAGTTTATTTAACGTTGAGTTATTTTTATTTCTATAACTCAACGGTCTAGCATTTCAACACACTGCACTCGGTGAGGAGTGAACCTCGGACTTTCTGGGATCTGCAGATTTCGGTAGGGCGTCACCGCTACCTCATCAGCCAGAGAAGAGGATGTGAGCTGAGCGTCGAAACTTCTATTTATATCACATCTAGGAATCTGTAATTAAGCATTACATACTTCTAGGTTGTAACATACTTCAAAGCTTCGTCGCTTAAACTTATAATGTGTGTGAAAGCTATAGTCGTTTTTGTCTGTTTGGAAACAATCTGTTTCCCAATTTCAGACGTGAATTTGTTAAATTCGAACGTACGCATTTCTTATGCATTTGCATTATGCGATTGTTATCGGGTGTGTCTCCCTTTTTGTTAGTTAGTGATTTTTGGCGACCTGTGTTACTATTGAACACGTTTTTAGCGGACTCGAGGTCAGTTTATTTAACGTTGAGTTATTTTTATTTCTATAACTCAACGGTCTAGCATTTCAACACACTGCACTCGGTGAGGAGTGAACCTCGGACTTTCTGGGATCTGCAGATTTCGGTAGGGCGTCACCGCTACCTCATCAGCCAGAGAAGAGGATGTGAGCTGAGCGTCGAAACTTCTATTTATATCACATCTAGGAATCTGTAATTAAGCATTACATACTTCTTATACTTATAAATATCGGTACACAACTTCCGGAATTACGATAAGCGAAAACATTGATGTTTATAATAAAGTTCCGCGTATTCAGAAATTTGAATTTAAATTGACTTTAGTCAAAGTAGTTCTGATATATTTACATCGGTTTACGTTTACTCGTCCATTTGCAAATAGGTGGCAACACCACACCAGAAGAGTTAAGCCTAGTACTTACATCGACGAAAACCGCGAGCTAACCATAGGAGAGATCTAGAGGCTAGTAGGCAAGTACCGTTCTTTCCTATGGTTAGCTTACGGTTTTCGTCGGTGTGAGTACTTGGCTTAAACTAATAGTCGAAAATTTCGATTTTTAAATGCCCTGATCATTAATCTTATGACCTAGAAACTCGTTCTAATTCAGCTTAAACGTTTTTATATTAAAAATATCATTTTATTAAAGATATCTTCTGCTCCCGGGATCGGATGTTCGTCGATAAAAGATAAACATAATAATAATATACCATAACAACCTACATAAGAGATTTCAACAAATTTTTTTAAAGTTCGAAAATGTTAAGTTTTTTAACCATTTTTAAAAACGCCTTTTGTTCCAATTTTTTATATTTTTTTCTTATACAAAAAAAGTTTTAAGTCAATCGGAAAAAAACTTTAGAAGTTAGGCTAAATATCAAGCTGTTACTTAATATCAAGCTGTTAATTAACAGAGGCGTATATAAGCGCAATAATTCGATAAGGTAAACAAAGGGTATGCTTTTGGAATTGTTAAGGAAGAAAATTTAATCTGTATATAAAATGTCCTATTATTTATTAAAATCTCAAAGAATTAGCAGCCACGTTAAATTTGTAATAGTTAAATGAATATCCGATAAAATTATGAATTTTTATTATTATTATAAATTTAATTTTAAATAAACCCTTAAATTGTTTGCTTAAATTTAGACTTTTTGATCCCCGCTAAATAACCCCTAACCCTTAAAACAAAAGATGCTATGAACAAGGTTAAAGTGGAACTTCGTGGCCAAGGTTGGGTGGGCATATTGGGGCCGCAGCAAGATCAGCGGACCCTATTCGATATCCCAAATTTCTTTGCATGTCCTTCTAGCTGTCATACGTGTAACTTGTTCTCTCCGTCCGGTTCAGCATTTTTTTTTGGTTCGTTTTTGCACGTTTATTTTAATAATAAGATTGAGGGCCTCGTGGTATAGCACCATTATAACAATATTTCTGGCTGTCAACCGGATTGTTCAGTCGCAGCAATAGTTGTAAGTCAGCGCACTGAAGTATCATATTTCGGGTCAAGCCGTCAGCAACATTATCAATGGCCCACTTATTGGCACGAGCTTATTCTGCTGAATTGTAACTGGGCTTGCTCCCATTAGCGGATTTGCCAATTATGCATAATAACCAAAACACTTTGCTTTATACCTATTCTGTTAACCTAAGCACTTTTTACCTATAAATACCGTTAAGTTTATTCAATAAAATCAGTAACAATTCTGACTCTTACAATCAAGTTGTACTCATTCTGCATTCAACAGAGGCTGTCGCTCTAGTCTTCAGACCCTCATATGCAAACCTTAGTCCAACTGGTTCAAGTTCTAGTTGCGACGACTTTAGGCAGACAGTTTATGTACTGTATGCCACGCATCTAAGCCAAGCAATATCATTTTGGTGACCCCGACGTGATCTCACCAAGAGATCACACCCTAGAACACAACGTTGGAGATATCTTCCATACGAGTCCTTTTGCCCAAGTCGTCAACAAGGCGACAGATTAAGGACACCTGAGCACAGTCGACCCAGGAAGTTGGAAGACTGGTCAACAAGGCGACCAGCTCCGTCAACGATTTGATAAAATCGTTTGTGATCCCGGTAAACGGATTTAAATCATCCAATCCCGGACACATTTTCAAAGTTGTCAACAGGCGACACTTTGAAACCAGAATCAAACATTTCTCAGAGTACGAGAACCCAGCTCCACAGTTGCTGTCATCAAATTCATCAAAATCATTCATAAGTGTTAAAGCTTCTTTGACCAATTCGGTTGCGAATAGGAGCGTATCCAGCTATACAAGCAAATAAAACACTCCCAACGGGTCAGAAGTTTTTAAACACAAGGTAATAAATATGAGTGACATGGATGAGCACTCAAAATTTATCATCAACTTCAAAAAAGATTCATCGGAGAGAAAATCCGGTCCGAATTATTATTAAACGAGATTAACCGCACTCGATAACGCTTGGAGTCGATTTACAAAGAATGATCTCAAGATTCCTCAAAAATATAGAACTACAGTGTACGTGAAGTTCTACAACGACTGTCGTGAGTCATACGACAAATATCGAACTATCATATGGGACGGCATGGAACAATCAACAAGCCAAGCCGAGGTAACTCCAGCCCCAACTGGTGACCCTGCAAGCATTCAGCAGTCCATGATAGAGTCCCAGAAACTTATATCAGCATGTCGTCGACAAAAGGCAATATCAGATTCGATTAAGCGCGCTCTGAAAGAGTATTCAGAGACGGGAAAGACCGTAACAAGTGATTTGATAAAATCACTATGGGCGCAAACTCAAGAGATCCATTTCTCCGTACATGAAGAATATGATGATCCAAGCAAGGGAGGATATGACATGAAATCCTTCCTAAAACTTGAAAAGGAAATTCAAGTTATCTTAGGAGCAAAATCAAACTCCTCTAGCAATGAAGATATGCATTTGCCCAGAGTCAGCATCCCCAAATTCGATGGGGATCTACTCAAATGGACTCAGTTTTTTGATTTATTCAAATGCATGGTCCATGATACTAACATGCCGACGGTACGAAAAATGTGGTACCTAAAAACCACCGTAACTGGAGAGGCTGAAAGATTGATAAGACACATCGATCTTAAGGAAGAAAATTACCTCAGCGCATGGGGTATATTAGTTGATTCCTACAACAATCCCCGACATGTGGCAGACACGATTCTCAATCGCTTCCTGCATCAAAACACAGTTAGTGACGATCCAAGGTCATTAAAAGAGTTGTACATTACAACTATCGAGTCTCTAGCATCACTAAAGGGACTGGGCATCGATGTATCAAGTTGGGATACAATATTGATTGCCATCATCAAGCAAAAATTGGATCTTGCTAGCAGAGCCCTATACGAGCAGTCGTTAGACGGGTCCCGAGAGTTACAGGGTCTCGACACACTGCTCAGCTTTCTGGACCAGCGCATCCGAGTACTTGGAACAGGAAAAAAGGGACAACAATCAAGAAAGGACCAAAAGGGTCCAACATGCTCATCAGCCAGCACTGGAAAAGGACCATGCTGTCAATTTTGCAAAAGGAATCACTGGCTCTATAAATGCGATGACTTCCGCAGCAAAACAATACCCGAACGAGTTAATTGGGTACAAAAACAAAGACTGTGTGTCAACTGCTTCAGCAATGACCACAAGGCAAAGGATTGCCGAGGTCGCCCGTGTTTTAAGTGCGACAAGAAACATCATACATTGTTGCACCTGGAAACCACATCAGGTACAGCATCCAATCAACAGTCACCTACTGTAGGTGCAGCTAGCAACAAGAATTATAATTTGCTGGCCACAGTCAAAGTGTCAGTGAAGGCAAGCAATGGTCAAATTGCTACCTTCAGAGCGCTGCTAGATTCAGGATCACAAATTAATCTGATTTCCGAGCGAATGGCGTCAGTACTATCACTGAAACTTCATGGAACTTCTCTACGTATCGAGGGCATTGGAGGCAATCCAAAGACCAGTAGAGCAAGAGCAAATGTGCAAATAAAGTCAATGCATAATGCCTTCACTCAAGATGTTGAAGCCTTTGTGCTACCACACATAATAGCTGATCAGCCTGCGCATCAATTAAATTCGGCAAGCCTACAAATTCCAAGCAACATAGCTCTAGCCGATCCAAATTTCGATAAGCCAGGAAAGATTGACATGCTTATCGGAGCAGAGCACTACTATTCATTGCTGCTGCCAAACCAGACTTTACTAAAGGCAGGAGGACCAGTTCTTCAGAATACAAAACTTGGATGGATCATTGCCGGAAAGATCTCCTCGGATCACGATTCAGCGGCGGTTTGTGCCGCCGCAGCTACAGATGAAGAAATCGATACACTGTTGGAACGATTCTGGACCCTAGAAAATCTTGAAACCGAAGAAAAGCATCGATCACCAATAGAGGCGCATTGCGAAATGCACTTCGTAGGAAACTTAGGAGTGGCAAAGGATGGCAAATTTGTTGTGAAACTCCCATTTTCTGAACATTCTTCAGCCCTGGGGGCATCACAGAAAACAGCCACGAATAGGTTTCTGGCTCTGGAAAGAAGAACGTCACCTGAAGTCTGGAAAGGCTACGTGGACTTCATGGATGAATACGAAGCACTAGGACACATGAAACAAGTGTGCCAAACAGATATACCCGCTAATCATTACTTCATTCCACACCACTGCGTGCTAAAGCCGGAAAGCAGCACAACAAAGTTGCGGGTAGTATTCGACGCTTCATGCAAAACTACAAGCAACAAGTCATTGAACGACATACTCTATTCTGGACCCACTGTCCAAAGCGAGCTATTTGCAATTCTATTACGCTTCCGAACTCATAAATATGTGTTTACAGCGGACATAGAGAAAATGTATCGGCAGGTGTGGATACACCCTGACGATCAGTATCATCAACTAGTCGTCTGGAGAAAGAATCCATCAGATGATCTTAAATATTACCGGCTCAAAACCGTCACATACGGTACAACGTCAGCCCCATTCTTAGCAACAAAATGCTTAGATTACTTGTCCGAGAAGGCAAAGGATCAATTCCCGCTTGGATCGTCTGTTTTAAAACACGATTTCTACGTAGATGACTGTCTCACTGGAGCAAACAGCGTTCCGGAAGCAGTCCAAATTCAAAAGGAATTAAACAAAATATTGTTACCGTCCGGTTTCAAACTCCGAAAATGGTGCTCCAATAATGGGCAAATCCTAACAGAAGTTCCCGAAGCAGACACCATCAAAACCGTCAAGCTAGACGAAACATTGAAACACTACAGCGTCAAGACGTTGGGTCTGGTATGGATGCCACAGAAGGATCAACTGTGTGGACGATCCCAGAAAAGCGAAGCATCAATCATCACCAAACGCGTGGTAAGTTCCGAGTCAGCACAAATATTTGACCCGCTTGGACTATTTGCCCCCGTGGTAGTAAAGGCAAAAATATTTATGCAAACGCTTTGGGCACTGAACCTGAGTTGGGACGAGGAGCTCCCTCAAGAGCTCCAAAATGATTGGAAAAATTATCGCTCGGATCTGCAAGCATTGAACAGTATGCAAATTCCTAGACATATCTATAATGGAAAGGTTCCAGTTAATCAAGAAGTACACACATTCGTGGATGCATCAGAGCGTGCATACGGAGCAGCAGTGTATATAAGAGCTACCTACAAAAACAATCAAATTTCGGTACGACTTCTTTGCTCCAAGTCACGAGTGGCTCCATCAGCGAAAGAAACTTTGCCTCGCCTTGAACTATGTGCTGCGCTGTTGGGGGCTGAACTAACACACAGAGTAAGAAAGGATTTGCGGCTACCGATCGAAAGGGCATCTGGATACTTCTGGACTGACTCAACTGTAGTTTTGTCCTGGATAAACGCATCGTCGGCCACATACCACACGTTCGTCTCGAATCGGATAGCCAAAATCCAAGCTGTCTCAGATCCATCTCAATGGCGACACGTGTCCTCGGCAAACAATCCAGCAGATGTGCTATCAAGAGGAATTGCAGCCAGCAAATTATCAGAACATAATCTCTGGCTGTATGGACCACTTTTTCTACACGGTTCAAGTGACAAATGGATCAAGTCGCCGGTAATCGGTCCAAGTGATCTTGAACGGCGAACAAAACAAGTGAGTCTTCCAACATGTCAGGATCAGACAGGGGAAGAACTCTATAATTGCAACCATAGCAACAGTTTTCAAAAACTACAACGAATTGTGGCATATATGATGCGCTTCTGTTACAAAAGAAACAGAACGAGTACAACCACCCTACGTATTGGTGAACTGACTCACGCTCGTACTATCATACTACGCACCATTCAGAAAATTGACTTCGCATGTGAGTACAAGCAACTTGTTGCCCACAAGGCCGTGGACAAAAAGAGCGCTCTCGTCTCCCTGTCTCCCATGATCGGCAAGGATAGTCTTATCAGAGTCGGAGGGAGGCTAGAAGAATCTAAACTCCCGTATAACGCAAAGCATCAAATCTTGCTTCCTTACAATGATCCAATAGTGAGAATGCTGTTGCGAGAGATGCATGAAGAGAACATGCATTGCGGTGCGCAGGCGTTGAGAGCCATTGCCAGACAGCAATACTGGATCATCAATGATAAAACCATGGCGAGAAGCATTATACACTGTTGTGTCAAGTGTACAAAGGCACGGCCCAAACTAATGCAACAAATCATGGGCAATCTGCCAGTCGACCGAGTAACACAAGCTCGACCATTCTTCAACTCTGGTGTTGATTACTGCGGGCCAATTTGGATTCACCATAAACTCCGTGGAAAAAGACCAGACAAGGCGTATATTGCAGTTTTCTGCTGTTTCGCCACGAAGGCAGTGCATTTAGAGTTGGTAAGCGATTTAACAACAGATGCATTCTTAGGTGCTCTTCGACGGTTCTTGAGTCGACGTGGAAGGTGTCAGACCATCCACTGCGATAACGCAACCAACTTCGTGGGCGCCAACAATAAACTAAAGGCCTTAGAAGAAGCGATCTTCACGGATAAGGCACAAGCCAAGATCATCCACCATTGCAATCAGCGACAGGTGGATTTCAAGTTCATACCGCCCCGAGCTCCATCGTTCGGCGGGCTGTGGGAAGCTGCAGTAAAATCTGCAAAACGGTTACTTGTATCAGTCATAGCCACCGCATCATTAACATTTGAAGAGCTTAACACTGTAATAGTGGAAGTCGAAGCAATCCTGAATTCGCGACCTATTACACCCATGTCATCCGATCCTACGGATGGGTCAGCGTTAACCCCAGGCCATTTCCTGATTGGTGAGCCCCTAACGGCCCCGCCCGATGTAAATCTCACCCCAACCAACAAAACATTGGTAAAGAGATGGGAATTAGTGTCCAGACTTAAACACGTATTCTGGAAGCAGTGGTCCATGGAATATCTCCAAGAGCTGCAAATGCGCACCAAATGGAAGACCATGTCGCAGAACGTCAAGGAAGGGCTACTTGTATTAATAAAGGAAGATAACCTGCCGGTGATGAGTTGGCCGATGGGAATAATAGTAAAGACATATCCTGGCAAAGATAAATACATACGTGTAGTAGACGTAAAAACTGCGTCTGGCGTTTTTCAGCGACCAATCACGCGTCTTGCGCCGCTTCTCAAAGAAGAAGTATCGACAAAGCGGCCTAACAGTTCCATCGAAGGAGCAATGGTCCCAGTAAGGAAGAAAGTAAAAATTCCAGTTCTACCCACGTTACTAGCAATGCTACTTATTCTTCCGCTCGCAATGGGGCAGTCAACAAATGTAACTCACTTCGCCAATCAGCCCGGAATATTCTATGAACGACTCGGCACTGCAAGAACGGCAATTTCGGAATGGACCATCATTGCGTATTATGATTTGAAACCATATTGGAGCGATATGAACATATTGTCCACTGGGATTAAGGAACTCAGGCACAAGTGCTCTGAGCTGCATAACGAAAACGCATGCAACTCTATATTTGAGCATTTTCAACATGTATATGGCGAGCTACAAGAAGGAAGTTATCTGATTAATCATTCCCGACAGCGAAGATCACCACTTGATATAGTAGGTAACGTGGCTAACTCACTATTTGGCGTACTTGACGCCAGGTACGCAGACGACATGGCCAAGGTCATAAATGAGGTGAAATCCAGAGAAGACGTGTTGATGATGCTACTCAAAAACCAAACTTCGATCTTGGATTCTACTATAAACGTAGTCAGGAAAAGCGAGTCATCCACTGATAACCGCATCAGAAATTTGGAGCATCAACTAGCAACCCTCAACAAGGAACGAGGCAGATATCAAGGC
The DNA here is from genome assembly GCA_037075285.1 of Drosophila lutescens. Taxonomy (NCBI): domain Eukaryota; kingdom Metazoa; phylum Arthropoda; class Insecta; order Diptera; family Drosophilidae; genus Drosophila; species Drosophila lutescens. Next base: position 407,145 of record JBAMCF010000486.1, read on the forward strand.
GACCACTTACAGCAAGCATTTGTAATCTTAACTGCCCAGCTAACCCTGCTGGCAACTGGAATGCAGCGGATGCAAGCGGAAATTGCCAGCGTTCTTACCGACGTTCGTCATCGAACCATCAGTCCCATGCTGGTAACTCCTAAGCAGCTAAGAGACCAATTAGACAAAATTCGGGATCATCTACTTCCGGATCAGATGTTGCCGGTCTCGACGGAAAATGTAATGGAACTCTATAAAATCATGCGCGCTGAGGGAACCACAACTACAGATCATGTTATATTCAAAATAACAGTGCCTCTGGTATCGACAGCACAGCAGGAAGTCTTCAGCATCATCCCCATCCCGACGTGGAAATCTGGAGGCTGGAATCGATTCGTCATTAAGACACCTATCATAGCTGTAAATTCCCATAGAGATCAATTCATTGGTCTTACTGAGGATGAGTTTGAGCAATGTCTAGTATTATCCAACAACGAACACATTTGCTTTAACCATCAAGCCGCATTTAACGCTGAAAATCGGTGTGAATTTCAGCTATTCAACAACAAATCTGAAACACTCTGTGAGATTATTAAGTCGAAAGCAGATTTCATTTGGTTAACAACGCATCAACGAAACAGATGGATGTTTGCGACTCACAACCAAATAGAACTACAAGGGAATACCATCCACGCTAGACGTGATTCGGTGATCATCGTGCTGAATGTGCTAATACTAATGTTGGCGTTTCGTGCGGTGCAGCCTGGGGAAAGAGACAATAAACCCGATCCCGATGGATCGATGGATGATCACCGAATCACGTCTAGCGTACATTCGTTTTGGCAATATAACAACGCCCGTTGTGGAAGAGACATCAGAGTCAGCTCGAGAGACTGCAACCCAACCATCTGAATCAGACGAACTGGATCGTCTACAGCAACGGCTGGCTAAGCTAAAGGATACAGCTTGGTCAAATCAATTTACCACTCTGCAGCATCATCAAGTAGCCGCGTATGCTGCGTTAGCAATATCAATAATATTAATCATTGCATATAGTCTCCGACGGCGATTCGTCAAGATGGATGTTTGCGACTCACAACCAAATAGAACTACAAGGGAATACCATCCACGCTAGACGTGATTCGGTGATCATCGTGCTGAATGTGCTAATACTAATGTTGGCGTTTCGTGCGGTGCAGCCTGGGGAAAGAGACAATAAACCCGATCCCGATGGATCGATGGATGATCACCGAATCACGTCTAGCGTACATTCGTTTTGGCAATATAACAACGCCCGTTGTGGAAGAGACATCAGAGTCAGCTCGAGAGACTGCAACCCAACCATCTGAATCAGACGAACTGGATCGTCTACAGCAACGGCTGGCTAAGCTAAAGGATACAGCTTGGTCAAATCAATTTACCACTCTGCAGCATCATCAAGTAGCCGCGTATGCTGCGTTAGCAATATCAATAATATTAATCATTGCATATAGTCTCCGACGGCGATTCGTCAACTGGAAGCCACGACAACGGACCTGCAACAACCAAGAGAACGACGAGCAGCCATCACCTGAACCTACCCCAAGCAGTTTTGCGTTCAGCATTAGCGATGGTTGAACACTTGTTCAACGGCCGGGAGAATGTTCAGTCGCAGCAATGGTTGTAAGTCAGCGCACTGAAGCATCATATATCGGGTCAAGCCGTCAGCAACATTATCAATGGCCCACTTATTAGCACGAGCTTATTCTGCTGAATTGTAACTGGGCTTGCTCCCATTAGCGGATTTGCCAATTATGCATAATAACCAACACTTTGCTTTATACCTATTCTGTTAACCTAAGCACTTTTTACCTATAAATACCGTTAAGTTTATTCAATAAAATCAGTAACAATTCTGACTCTTACAATCAAGTTGTACTCATTCTGCATTCAACAGAGGCTGTCGCTATAGTCTTCAGACCCTCATATGCAAACCTTAGTCCAACTGGTTCAAGTTCTAGTTGCGACGACTTTAGGCAGACAGTTTATGTACTGTATGCCAGGCATCTAAGCCAAGCAATAACACGGATCAAACGGTGAACACCAGCGGCTGGAGGGTGCCTGAAAATATTCAATTGGCAAATCCATTCTTCATTAAGCCCCAAAAAATTGATATGATTATAGGCGCAGACTCGTTCTTTGAACTATTGTCAGTCGGCCAGATAAAGCAAGGGCCTGAGTTTCCCATTTTGCAGAAAACAGTTCTCGGCTGGATAGTGTCACGGACATGTGCCTCAGAAGAAATAAGAAATACGGAAAAGTTGGTACATCTCAGCTGCCAGGAGGAAGTGTTGGAGTCAATCGACACAACCCTGCAGAAATTTTGGTCTGTGGAGGATTTGCCGCCCAAGGCCAAGGTTCATACTCCTGAGCAGCAACTTTTTAAGCAACACTTTGAGAAAAATACTCAAAGATTGTCGTCCGGGAGATTTTCGGTTCGTCTGCCGTTCAAATCTGGCCCAAACACTCTTGGTTCATCATATGAGGTTGCGAAACGTAGATTTTTATCGCTTGAAAGAAGATTATCCAAAGATCCTTCTTTAAACTAAACTGGAACTCATGGAAGAATATGAAGCGATGGGCCACATGTCTTCCACTAAAAATAAAATTCCAGACAGTCCGCACTATTTCATTCCGCACCAATGCGTGCTGCGACCTCAAAGCACCTCGACAAAGTTGAGAGTGGTATTCGACGCCTCGAGCCGTTCATCGACGCAGTTCGCGTTGAATGACATCTTGATGGTCGGTCCCACCATTCAAGAGGAGCTGTATTCGACCCTGCTTCGGTTCAGACTGCACAAGTTTGCGCTTGCAGCAGACGTAAAAAAGATGTATCGTCAAGTAATGGTTAACGAAGCTGACCGAAACTTTCAGCTCATAGTGTGGAGACGAGATCCATCTGAGTCTCTAATAATCTTCAAGCTGAACACCGTGACTTATGGAACTTCGCCAGCACTCTATCTGGCGATTCGGTGTTTAATGCGGCTTGGAGAGATCGCGCAGGATTCGTGTCCAAAAGCCGCCAAGGTCATTCAGAATGACTTTTATGTTGACGATTTGTTGACTGACGCCAGATGCGTTGAGGACCTGTTAAGCCTTCGAGACGAAGTTTCTCAGGTATCGCAAGAGGCAGGATTTGAATTGGCAAAGTGGTTTTCTAACTGCCCAGAGTTGTCCGCATCTGAAAGCGCTGTCATGCCGCTAACGGCAGACTCAGACGTAACTAAAACCCTTGGCGTGGTTTGGTTGCCGGGTATAGATTACTTTCAATTTCGGTTGGATGACTCTTTCCTGGATCTTCGTGCGACAAAACGAAACATACTGTCGGTGACTGCCCGACTTTTCGATCCGCTTGGCCTATTGTGCCCTCTAGTGACTAGGGCAAAAATGTTGTTGCAGGAACTGTGCCTTCAAAAGTTAGACTGGGACGAGTCGCTGCCGATGCAACTGCAGACATCTTGGGAAGCTTTTAAGGGAACGCTGTTGCAGCTGCCCAAGATCAAGGTATCGCGATTCGTTCATACAGACGCCAAAGTCCCGGCAGAAATTAATGGTTTCGCTGACGCTTCTATGCGAGCATATGGAGCGTGCATCTACGTTCGCACTAGTACCGCTGAAGATTTATAAGTATCTTTATTGACAAAATACCCCGCCCCGCCTTGAGTTGTGCGCAGCTCACCTTCTTGCGGATCTTTATAATCGTGTAAGACCATTGCTTAATTTTCCGATCACAAAGGTGTTCCTATGGACGAACTCGGAGATCACTCTGCATTGGATCAAATCGCATCCGTCGTCGTTGTCGGTTTTCGTCTCAAACCGAGTTGCAGAGATCCAAGATTGGTCGGAAGAAGCAATTTGGCGACATGTCCCCACGAAAGTAAACCCAGCGGACATCGTGTCACGGGGATGTGACGTTGGTGAACTAACAGCTTCCATTTGGTTCGCCGGGCCGTCGTTTTTGCTCGATGCAGAAAAAGATTGGCCTGTGAATCGACGTGTCGATGGAATTACGCAAATCAGCATTGGCGCTTGTGGTTATCCCAGAGCCCAATTATGTGATTCAGAAAATAGAATCCTTTTCGTCGCACATAAGGCTTCTAAGGGTTTTCGTGTGGGTCTTTCGGTTTATTCAAAGGTGCAAAAAAGTGTCGCAGCCCTTTGAAAAAAGTATTACTCCAAGAGAACTGAATTTTGCGTTCGAGAAAATAGTGGAAGTGATCCAATCTCACGATTTCAGTGACGAGATAGGCAAAATTCGGAAAAATAAACCGGTAGCAACGAATATTCAAAAACTAAGCCCTTTTCTGCAGGAGAAAAAATTAGATTGGTGTTCCTCGACATTGCTGCGAGTTGGGGGTCGGTTATTGAATGCTCCTATCCTTTACGAAGCCGAATTCCCGTTGTTGTTATCAAAAGGCTCACAGTTTGTTAAAACTTACGTGTCATACCTGCATACAAATTGTCATGCTGGCCCTCGAGCTCTTGTAAGTCTGTTGCGAGAAAAGATATGGTTGGTTAATGCGCAGGAAGTTTGCCGCAGAACAGTTCGTTCTTGCATTCGTTGCTTTCGGTGCAAGCCGCAACTCTTGACGCAAATCATGGGGAACTTGCCATCAGACAGACTTCGAGCTCTCCGCTTCTTTAATATCTGTGATGTTGATTTTTGTGGCCCATTTAACACAACGTATCGTATCCGTGGTAAGCCGCCGTACAAATCATACGTGGCATTGTTTGTATGTTTTGCGTCCAAAGCGGTCCACTTAGAGTTAGTGTCTGACCTCACCAGTGATGCGTTTTTGTTGGCATTCCAAAGGTTCGTGAGTCGACGCGGGATTCCGGAGAAGGTGTGGTGCGACAACGCGACGAACTTCGTCGGAGCCGATCGCCACATGAGAGAGTTCCGGGCCCGTCTGGAGGAGCAGGGGGGCGGTATCGCAACATTCGCATCAAGAAAAGGATGCGAGTTTGCGTTCATACCGCCCAGAGCACCTCACTTCGGCGGACTTTGGGAGGCAGGTGTGAAGTCTGCAAAGCACCTGTTCCTTCGGACGGTCGGTGAAGACATCCTGACCGCGGAGGAGCTCGGAACTCTCCTCACCAGCGTTGAGGCCGTTCTCAACTCCATGCCCCTCGGAGCGATCAGCACGGATCCCAACGACGTCGAAGCCCTAAGCCCAGGCCATCTCCTGATCGGCGGGCCCCTCCTAGCTCCACCCTCAGCAGCGCTCCCGGACCAAGTCAGCCCAACCTGCTTACGACGATGGCGCAGTGTCTCGTCTCTCAGGCACAGGTTTTGGCAGCGATGGTCCCGGGAGTATGTCTCCAGCCTCCAGGCGAAAAACAAGTGGCACCAGGAGGTTCCAAACGTCGCCGTGGGAGCTCTCGTCGTCGTCGCCGAGGACAATCTTCCGCCGCAGCAGTGGATGATCGGTCGGATCGTGGCGGTGCACGTCGGCGCTGACGGCAAGGTCCGAGTGGCGGACGTGAAGACGAAGGATATGACGTATCGGCGAGCGGTCCATAGGCTGGCAGGACGCCTGTGGCGTGCTGAAGACGGCGGTCCTTCAGAGGGGCGGTGTTTGCGCACTTTGCGCTTCTTTCATTAAATTTGTTGAATAGTGTAAGGCGGGAGCGGGAGCGCAATAAAGCTTTAATCGCGCTCGCGAATTTGCCCCGTCTCTCGCCCCCTTCGTTAAGTTAGGCTTAAGCGTTTTTATATTGAAATTAAAGAGTCAGTTGTTATATGAATCTCATTGCGCAAACTCCCTTTCGTCGTCGAATAAAATCGAATTTTCACTGCAATCATACGTTTCGCGTTTCGTTAATACAAAATAGTATTAAATTTTCATGAACTCAAAGACCTCCTGGTACCTAAATTAACCTATCCAGACAAAATCACTGTAAGTGAATCCAAAGCTGAAGTTGATCTACGGAGCTTGGTTGACCACACTGCGAGGCGGATTGTAAAACTTCAGCATGATGTTCTTGAAAGCGTTGGAAGCGATTGCTCTGATAACCTTATTTTAACTGGAAAATGGGGATTTGACGGCAGCTCTGGACATTCAGAATATAAACAGAAAGTCTGCAAAAAGGATTTGAGCGATTCCAGTCTTTTTGTTTCATCATATGTGTCATTACAACTTAAAACCATTGAAAATGATCCAAAAAATGAAAAAATAATTTGGAAGAATCCGCGACCTTCATCAACGCGGTACTGCAGACCATTAGGATTGCAATTTGCTAAAGAAATGGCTCAGTTAGCTGAAGACGAAGAAAAGTATTTCAAAGATTGAAGTGTTGAATACCACGCTATATAATGTGTTCGGTAAAAAAATTAAAATTAAACACAGCTTGCAGTTAACCATGGTTGATGGGAAAATTTGTAGTGCCCTAAGTCACACCTCATCTTCTAAGTGCTACATATGTGAGGCGAAGCCGACAGAGATGAACGATTTGGAAAAGTGTTTGAAAAAGAAGGTTCATGAATCACGCTTTAAATTTGGATTATCTCCATTACACTCCCATATTCGTTTTTTTTTTAATACTTTTTGCACGTATCGTACAGACTTGACCTGAAGAGCTGGAGAGTTAATACTCGAGAAGGAAAACAAGTACTTTCGACGAAGAAATCCAAATTGCAGAATGATTTTCGAATACGAATGGGACTTGTTGTGGACAAACCTAGGTGTGGAGGAAGTGGGACGTCAAATGATGGTAATACGACCAGACCTTTTAAAAAACCGAAGTTAGCAGCTGAAATAACAGGTATTGGTGAAGACATTATAATCCGGTGTTCAATATTGCTGCAGTGTTTGGCATCAGGTTACAAAATCAATGCGGCAAAATTTGGAGAATATGCACTTAATACTGCCAGAAAGCTGATTAACTTGTATCCATGGTACTATCTTCCACCATCCGTACACAAAATTTTGGTTCATGCTCCAGATGTCATAAATTATGCACTTGTGCCGATTGTATAACTATCAAAAGAAGCTGCAGAGTCTAAAAATAAGGACATCAAAATGTTTAGAAGGCAGCACACCCGGAAGACATCTCGGATTGACACAAATAAAGATTTGATGCACAGATTGCTTCTGAGCTCAGATCCTTATATTATTGGCCAAAGAAAGCTCCCTCATTCAAAAAAGTCAGTTCTATCAGCATCAGCATTTGAGCTCCTCGATGACCTGACCTAAATATATCGTGTTATTATTAAATTTTAACAATTTTGTTTTTCTTTTTGCTATTATTGGAATTTTTGTTTCTTATTATTATTAGGTTTTTTTAATTTCAAGTAATTTACAGGTAATAATCAAAACTAACGGATTAATATTTGTGGGCGGATTAGAACCCGAAGGCGTGGTTTCTTATCCGCTTACATATGATTTAAATGCAATAATACTTAAATAAAACAAAATTGAAACTAAAAATAGCATCGAGTTTCAAATTTGGTCCGATATTTTGTATGGTAGCTATAGGATATAGTCGGGCGATATTTCCAATTTTTTGTTGCTATAATTAAAATATTTTTATAGAATTTTGGGAAAAATTTCGTAACGATATAACAACTAGAAGTATTTTTGGCCGCTGCTCCCATACAAGCGGAACCACTGTGCAGAGCGACTTCGTTCGCTTAAAATTAGTTTATAGTACGGCTGTCAGGATTTTCTTATTTCTTATTAGCGCGTTTTTTTGAAAACCTTTGTGTAACCAACCTATGTAGAAGATCCGTCATGGGAGAGAATCGGAAGGCTACACCTCGCCAAAGTTAAAAAAGTTGAAAAAAATGCAAAAAATACACATAAAAAAATACAACAAAATACAAATAAAAATACAAATGAAAACCGAAATTAGTTTTATAACTTCTACTTAAAGATACAACTTTAAGCAAACTAATAAGACCATCAGCTCAAAAATCAACAAAGAGTTCCATTTTATATAGATTTGTCAAGTTGGGAAAAAGGCCCTGTTAAGGCCCTGTTGTCTCCGTTAACAGCTGTAAACGGCCAAAAAATCACCGTTGTCCCAAACTTCAAATATTCATATAAAATTCATTTGCTGGTGGATTCTAAATGATCTTTAGCTTGTTTTTTTTTGTCAAAGTACCATCTAGCAGAAGAAGTTGTAAAACTAATTTCGGTTTTTAGGCGTGTATTTATATTTATATTTTGTTGTATTTTTGTATGTGTATTTTTTGCATTTTTTCCAACTTTTTTAACTTTGGCGAGGTGTAGCTTCTAAACTAATGACTCGAATACCAATGGGACTTGTTGTGGACAAACCTAGGTGTGGAGGAAGTGGGACGTCAAATGATGGTAATACGGCCAGACCTTTTTAAAAAACCGAAGTTAGCAGCTGAAATAACAGGTATTGATGAAGACATTATAATCCGGTGTTCAATATTACTGCAGTGTTTGGCATCAGGTTACAAAATCAATGCGGCAAAATTTGGAGAATATGCACTTAATACTGCCAGAAAGCTGATTAACTTGTATCCATGGTACTATCTTCCACCATCCGTACACAAAATTTTGGTTCATGCTCCAGATGTCATAAATTATGCACTTGTGCCGATTGTATAACTATCAAAAGAAGCTGCAGAGTCTAAAAATAAGGACATCAAAATGTTTAGAAGGCAGCACACCCGGAAGACATCTCGGATTGACACAAATAAAGATTTGATGCACAGATTGCTTCTGAGCTCAGATCCTTATATTATTGGCCAAAGAAAGCTCCCTCATTCAAAAAAGTCAGTTCTATCAGCATCAGCATTTGAGCTCCTCGATGACCTGACCTAAATATATCGTGTTATTATTAAATTTTAACAATTTTGTTTTTTTTTTTGCTATTATTGGAATTTTTGTTTCTTATTATTATTAGGTTTTTTTATTTTCAAGTAATTTACAGGTAATAATCAAAACTAACGGATTAATATTTGTGCTCCCATACAAGCGGAACCACTGTGCAGAGCGACTTCGTTCGCTAAAAATTAGTTTATAGTACGGTTGTCAGGATTTTCTTATTTCTTATTAGCGCGATTTTTTGAAAACCTTTGTGTAACCAACCTATGTAGAAGATCCGTCATGGGAGAGAATCGGAAGGCTACACCTCGCCAAAGTTAAAAAAGTTGAAAAAAATGCAAAAAATACACATAAAAAAATACAACAAAATACAAATAAAAATACAAATGAAAACCGAAATTAGTTTTATAACTTCTACTTAAAGATACAACTTTAAGCAAACTAATAAGACCATCAGCTCAAAAATCAACAAAGAGTTCCATTTTATATAGATTTGTCAAGTTGGGAAAAAGGCCCTGTTAAGGCCCTGTTGTCTCAGTTAACAGCTGTAAACGGCCAAAAAATCACCGTTGTCCCAAACTTCAAATATTCATAAAATTCATTTGCTGGTGGATTCTAATGATCTTTAGCTTGTTTTTTTTGTCAGAGTACCATCTAGCAGAAGAAGTTGTAAAACTAATTTCGGTTTTTAGGCGTGTATTTATATTTATATTTTGTTGTATTTTTGTATGTGTATTTTTTGCATTTTTTCCAACTTTTTTAACTTTGGCGAGGTGTAGCTTCTAAACTAATGACTGGAACTCAATGCTGTGTATAAGAAAGTTAAAGAACATTCTATTACCTGTAAAATAAGTCTAATATGACCCTAAATCAAGATAGAAAATAAAAAAACCAAAGTTTTTTACACTTTAAAAAAATTGACACCATACAAAAAATTTTAAGTGTCCATTTCTTTTTCAGAGAGATGTACTTAACCGGAAAATTAAGGTTGTCTTCGATGAGGAAGAGGTCGATTTTATTTTTTAAACTGGTGTAATTAGTTGTTGTTATTCACGTCTGTAAAAATCGGAAGCAGATCGCTTTCAGCAGACAACCATTATAGCTTTCACACACATTAGGAGTTTAAGCGACAAAGCTTTGAAGTATGTCACAGCCTAGAAGTATGTAATTCTTAATTACAGATTCCTTGACGTGGTATAAATAGAAGTTTCGACGCTCAGCTCACATCCTCTTCTATGGCTGATGAGGTAGCGGTGACGCCCTACCAAAAAAATCAAAACATATCCAAATATACAAATGTACATACGTATTTGGTCAAAAGTTCGAATCTTAAGATTAATAATTAACTTGGAAACATTTTGGTTTTGCTTACAGAATTTGTAGTAATTTTTTATTTTCTTCCATGGTGGAAATTAAACAGGGCTCTTACTTCGGCTACAAATGAAAATAATTTT